>CM060846.1:390565511-391150511 GCA_030762175.1 Metallyticus violacea
AAAGCAGAGCAATATTGCGATTTTTGTGGATTTTAAGACAGCTTTTTACACAGTTTGGAGGACAAAGCTTTTAACAAAACTTATGGCAAATGGCATAAATGGTAATATCTAAAGATGGATTAAATCATTCCTGGATCAACGCTATGTACGTGTTAAGTATGATAACGGGATTTCTGGTTATAGGCAAATAAGGCAAGGCCTACCTCAGGGTTCGGTCTTGAGTCCATTGCTTTTTAACCTTATGATTAATGATTTTGTGAATGCTCTTTACATCCATGAGCCTGGAGTTCAGACATTGCTTTATGCAGATGATATGGTAAATTGGACCACAGGTAGAGATTTTGAATCTCTAATCATCATTATTATTTTTGGAAATGTGGTCAGATGATAATGAGATGTCAGTAAGTCCAATTTTTTTCGCTTAGCACGAAACACCATGACATAAACCTTAGATTCAAGAATTAATTATAAAAAAGAACTGAAAGCACTATCTATTTGGGTTTGGACTTGAATTAAAAACTAAACTGAACTGGTCAAATTAAAAGGGCTGTTGATCGTGAAGAAAACAGGGCTAAACTTCTAAAATGATTGGCCGGTACCACCTGGGGTTCTACACAGAATATCCTTTGCACCTCCTATAAGACCTATGCAAGAACAGCGGTAGAGTATGGTTGTGTACTACTGGTGGTACAAGATATACGCCAATAGCCGCTACGGAGCTCCCATCTGTTTTGGAGCTCTTGTTTGACCGTAGATGGAAAATAGCTTTTAATGTTGCTGAAATAATCTTGAGAAGAGGGGATAATTTTCTAAGCCACTACTGGCCGGCTGAAGAGAGGTTGAAAACGCAAAGAACCTATCTTTCTAGTACAAAAGAACCACATGATACCCTTGATTTTCCTTCGTTTTCCCTTTCCAGATCCCTCGTGTCCATTGGAAAAATTTAAACATGCCCAAGGATATTTATACTGTCTCTTACGTTAGCTAGAAAATTTCTCTTGTTTTTGAATTGAAATATACGGTCTTGGCTACTATTCATAAATATTTCATGGTCACTCTTGACTCCATGTCTATACTGATGGTTCGGCTGAACGAGTCATTAAAAACGCTGAGCTGGTGTTTACTCTACGGACCTTACATTGTTATTTGCTGTTGGAAAACACTTTGACAATTTTGATGGCGAATTAGCCGCCATTTCTTTAGCCTTAGACAAAATAGAGCAGTGTGATAAGAAAACTATTGTCTTTTTTGTTGGCTCCAGGAGAGCATTCAACTTATAATCAAAATGAATGTGCTATCTCCAAGAATACGTGGAAAAAAAGTAATAAGCTGCTGAATGTCAAGAACCGCATTGCACTGCAGAGGATTCCTAGCCACTGCGGGGTTTATGGAAACGAGCGGAAAAGAGGATCGCAAAAGAAACAACCAGATCAACCTTTACCCCTGCGGCATATAAAACATCATATATCCCCCTCTATTAAATCTACCGTTTCAGCCTGTACAGAGAAAAATCTTCTGGGAAAAAGTGGAACTCCCTTTTGAACAAGACTGAAAGAATGCCTTGTTCTCTATCTCGATCAGTTGGAGTGGCCTGTTTTAGACTTGCTACCGGTCATGACTACTTACAGAGTCACCTGTATAGAATTGGACTGAATGAAACATGCCCTCTTTGCAACCATGGCGTATCCATGACTGAAGCGCATCTCAGAATTTGCACTGTTGTTCTTAACTGTTTCTCTTTGCGTATTATTGGCAATGCTTTCGTGATTATTTTTATCGTTCTTCTTTGTACTGGGCTGCTTGACAACTTATGACCGAGAGGTCGGAGATGGGCATAGGATTAAAAAACTACTACTACTACTACTACTACTACTACTACTACTACTACTACTACTACTACTACTTCTACTGCTATTGCTGCTGCTACTACTACGCTACTCTACTACTAGTATTATTGCTGCTGATACTATAACTACTACTACTACCACCACTACTACTACTACTACTACTACTACTACTACTTCTACTGCTATTGCTGCTGCTACTACTACGCTACTCTACTACTAGTATTATTGCTGCTGATACTATAACTACTACTACTACCACTACTACTACTACTACTACTACTACTACTACTACTACTACTACTACTACTACTACTATTGCTGCTGCTGTTACTACGCTACTCTACTACTAGTATTATTGCTGCTGATACTATAACCACTACTGGTACTATTACTGCTACTACTATTGCTATTGCTGCTACTACTAGTACTATAGCCACTACCACTACTACTATTGCTGGTACTACTACTACTACTACTACTACTACTACTACTACTACTACTACTACTACTACTACTACTTCTACTGCTATTGCTGCTGCTACTACTACGCTACTCTACTACTAGTATTATTGCTGCTGACACTATAACTACTACTACTACTACTACTACTACTACTACTACTACTACTACTACTACTACTACTACTACTACTGCTATTACTACTTTTACTACTATTGCTGCTGCTGTTACTACGCTACTCTACTACTAGTATTATTGCTGCTGATACTATAACCACTACTAGTACTATTACTGCTACTACTATTGCTATTGCTGCTACTACTACGCTATTCTACTACTAGTACTATAGCCACTACCACTACTACTATTGCTGGTACTACTACTATTACTACTATAAATGCTGCTACTACTACTACCACCACTACTCCTGCTACTACTACTACCACTACTACTACTACTACTACTACTACTACTACTACTACTACTATTACTACTATTACTACTGCTGCTACCAGCATATTACTACTGCTACTGTTACTACTTCATCGATTGCTCTTATCACTACTACTATTTATGCTATGAATAATAATAATAATAATAATAATAATAATAATAATAATAATAATAATAATAATAATAATAATAATAATAATGGTCGGTTGTATTTAGGACAGTCAATTTTTGTGCAGTAGTTTAACATTGATTTTACAGTTTCCATGTTAACACACATATCACTGTTTGATAGAGCGATAAAATTGTTATTTCATATAATCGGTGGTTGGGGAATTCTGACGTTGCTGGAAGCAGCAGAAAGTAGACGGAAGGGAAATTCCAGCAGCCACAGACAGCCTTATTCCTGGAAATGTGTTTCCTGCTGTTCCTGCGCGGTGACCTTGTTTTTGCCACTGGCACTGTTCATGTAGTAATTCTGCGTTCATTTTGTCAGACGGAACATAATGCGTCCTATATTTCCGCAGATGTACAACAGAAAAACTTCACTCAGGGACACACTGGACACTTATATTTGATTATGTTTTGTACTTAATTCTTATATTTTGTTTTTAATTATTTTCAAATGAATGAATACCCATTTATACAAAAGCTTGTTTTATTAAACACCTTAAATTTCAACAATAGAAACAAAAACTTAACTCTGGTTAGAAACCAAGCACGTAAAACAATGACAAGTTTCGTTGTAACTGTGGGTATTTTTTTCGGTGCTTGAAACATTAAAAGCGCATTTTAGTAACGGGCCCCGCCCATCTCTGACTTGAATAACTGCATTCTTGGCATGCTATCGATCAGGTTCGCAATGGCTTCTTTAAAAATATGCTCCCATTCTTCAAGAAGTGGTCACCTCAACTCCTATATAAAGTTTCTGGCAGCGGCAATCTTGTTTTAATATGCCGTTCCAGTGTGTCCCACACATTTTCAAACGGACTCATGACGGGACTCTCTGCTGGCCATGGTAAAACATGGATTCCTACTTCTTGGAGATAAATCCCTAACTTCATGGGCAATATTCGGGCGTGCATTGTCGTGCAATAATAGAAAATTATCGCCTGTAAATAGGCCAAATGGTACAATATGGTTAGTCAAACAGTCATCTGCTGCTGGACTTCCATTTTATACTAAAATTAACTCAGCACGTGCTTCCACTCCTGCCTAAACCATCACTTCACCTCCAAATGATAACTTTTCGGAAATGCAGCATTTTGCAAATAGTTCTCCCCTACTTCTCCAAACTCTTTCACGTACATCAGATGAGTACAGATTGAAACAGTACTCGCCTCGGAACAGAACACAGCTCTACTGTACATTTCTGCAACCTCTATGATCATTTACAAAACACAATCGTTCGACTCGGTGTATTCAGAGCAAACGGGGACCAGTTGCAGGTATACTTGATATCAGTTTATTTCCTTTTAACCTTCTTCTATCCTTTTTGCCAAAAATGGGGCGTCCATGCACGTTAACATCAAATTGCTGGACTACAGTCGTAGATGGCAGGGTGCTCTCCTTAAGAATTGTCATCACCATGTACCTGTCTTCATTTTGATTTGTAGCTCTGAGACGCCCAAACCTGGTATTCTGGTTTATTCTAGGGTCTCTCTAAACTGTTTTAAGGCATCGTGGACTGTACTTCTAGTAATATTCATTACATTTGCAATGTAACGTATACTGCATTCATCATCGTTTAGGGCTACAGCTCTAGACACATCTCCAGGTCGAATTGTTTTAAGGTGAAACGTGACATCTGTACTTACAACATGTAAAAATAAAAAAATAAAAAATAATGATAATGAAGCACAGAATGTTTAAGACAAATTTGCTGTGTTTGAGACTTTATACACATAATTGGAATATTCGGCTACAATGGCTTGTTTATAAAATAAAAATCATTCAACATAGCCTACATATCTCCTTGACAACAAAGGCCTACCCTCATATGTTATTACAAGCAAATATATTGCAATATACAAACAAATGTAAATTTGTCCGCCCTTTTTTTTTTTTTTTTTTTTTTTTTTTTTTGGTCCTGAGTGTATTTTAATTTCCGTTTGTATATGATTGGTTTGCTTTCCAAAACTTACCATTCACTCTTAGTTGCTTTTATAAGAAGAAATATTACTAACCTTAAAATATGTGAGCCGAATTTGAAAAGTTTGTTTATTCTTAGCTTACGTGTATATTACACCAGGTTGTGTAACAAAATACTCTATTGTTTGCTGACAATTTTAAATTCTTAGATAACATGTTTTGGCCTAAAAGAATGAAACAGAGTATACTGGAAAAGAAATTAAAATAAAAATAGCAGGTTTTGATAAGAAGTGTTTTATAGTAACTTGACCTTTAATGTTCAGAATTATTTTAAAATAACAATTTAACAAAATTGAAATTACAATGTACACTCAATTAATGTGATTATCTTAGTGCTAAGATACATGACAAAAACCTTATTAGAATAATGAACATTTTTGTTACATAAATAAAACATTTATTACCTAACTTTATATACATCTAATCTTCAGTCGTATCATTTGTTATCATCGCCATTGATTTTCCTGGCGGGCTTTATTTAGGAACTCAATAGATTCTTAGTGGTGACCTATTGTATAAGAGTTTCTTAAACGTCATCCATATTTGCAGTACGTACATCTATTACCGAGGTATTATGTACAAAATCAGACCACAGTTCGAAACTAGCATCCAAACATTTCTGAAGAAAACTGCGCTAGGCACTAAGTAGGATTCGAACTCCAGACAATGACCTTCTAAATGTAAAATAACTTTTTCTATAAAATATATACATTTATTTATTGTTTGATTACTTGTATAATCCTAAAATCAGTAGTTAATCATTTAACATTAACTTCACATCCACCTATTAGTTCTATGTTCATTTGCTTTTAGTTTTCCAGATTACTTCTGTTAATGCTTTTTTATCAACCAGGGATATCAGAAATGGCTTTATGTTTCGGAAACATGAGGGCAAATGCTGTACGTAGAATTGTTGGCATATTTCACAATATAAGAAAATAAGAAGAAAGGGTGCAGGTCATAAAAACATGAACTACAACCAAGAAAGCTATAATATTCTAAGCCCCCCCCCTTTTTTTGCAACCATTGAAATATAAAGTCAAAATTAAAAAACTATTTCGGCCAACTCCAAGTATTAGTTTGAAAAAAAAAAAAAAAAAACGTGAAACGTGATTCCAGAACACAATATTTCCTACAGATTCTGGACTTTAATCAAAGGGTTAGCGAGAAGTTTTCGGCCACGACAACAAGAAGAATGGGTTTGTTTGTTTAAATGTGCTTTACTAGCATATTTTTATTAAACTCTCTCTCTTTCTCTGTTGTGTATGTATGAGTGCAATTCCAGTTATTAGGGTTCCAGAAAGTTGGTTAGCAATAGCAGTAGTACTGTGCACCTCGGTTTTATGCTGCAATTTTATTTTCTTTCTTTCTTTCTTTCTTTTTTTTTTAATGGTTTAATAGTTTAACGTCCGTTTTTACTACTGAGGTACCACAGGCGGTGGACACTGATGATACATGAGATGAAATGATATTTTGGGAAAGGAACTTTTTTTAATTTTAAGGAAACAAGTGTTGCAGACCTAAGTTTAGAGTACCTCCTGGCATTTGTCATTTATGAGGACTGAGGAAAACATGGAATGAACCTCAGCCAGGGAGGACGATCTTGGCGGGATTCGAACCCCAGATCTCCCGCTCACGAGTTCCGCCTTAACGATTTCGGCTACCCGTGGCGGTGGTCTACTGCCGTGAACCGCCTGGAATAAAGAGCAAATCGTCAGCATCAGCGCACCAATATTAAATACAGAATACAAATCCCGCATCAGTGACATGTGGCTCGCGATGGTCTGACGAAATGATCATTCATATACCACAAGATGTCCACTAGCATTGCACGTGGTACAAAGAAGCATACTAATTATCATCAACATTCGAAGATGAAAGTGTTATTCAATTTACGCATTTTTCATAAATGTATAATTCTCCTAAAAGTTGCGTGCTTTGAGATTTTCACTTATTCTTCCTTTTCTCTGTGCTATTTAGTTATACATAACTATATTAGAATCAACTTTCTGTGCAACGTCTGGTATCTTGTTTAGTTTTTTATTTGTTTGTTTGTTTTTAAAATCACAGTTTTTACAAAAACTGCTATTTTAAATCTCAATATTCGTAGTAATGTAGTTTTGCTTCTTTACTGTTTTAGAAGAAAAATGTGAACTGAAGTCACTTGGAAACTTTTTTCGTGCTAGCTTTAGGTTTTTAAGCATTTATTTGTGTTACTAGAATGTCTTCCTTATGAGTTATACATTTTTGTTTGGCAATTTAAAAATTTCAGTAGTACAAAAATGACAATTATGATAAAAGAGCATGTTTTGCTTCTAATTAATTTATAATATGTATATTTTGATAGAATAGGAAGTTTTAATTTATATTATTTGAATTTCTGACCGATAATTTCTACAATATAAAATAAAAACCTTCAGTTAACAAGTTATTTAATTATACTGGCATACATCATCATCATCATCATCATCATCAATATCATCAACAACAATAATAATAATAGTAATAATAAAACCCTTTAGGGACCTACTCATTCACTATACGTTATAAAAAGATTGTTTTATTTAGACAAAACAACAACAAAAAATGTTATAAGCTAAACTTGTGATTTTGAAATACTATAAACTTTCAGCTAATTCATCGCGCATCTTTGCAGAGTGTTATTATTACATTTGTTGATGAAGCTGTAATGATACAGGCTAATACTGATAATATAATATATATATATTCACCGCATTCTTTGTGATGGGATAGGATTAAAAATTACTTCCTGCACTTCAGATAAATAACATTCATTACTTCAAAGCTTAAAAACAAGAAATAGGGACACTTTCTATACTTCACAAAAGACAAACCATTGGATGTGTTATTAAACTTTTTAACGTGTTCTACTCTTTCCATGTCTGTGGAAAGGGCAACGTCAAATTTAAAATAAAATTTCCAATAACTTTGCCAATTATCAGGAACGGTTTCTTCTAAGAAGGGACCCCCAAGCATTTCAACACCTTTTTAAATGTTTCCATGTAACAGTAATATCCTCTTATTAAGAACATAATGTTTAGATAAATCATAGATACGCTTCATAGTATTCCAAAACTTAGGAAAAGTAAAGTAAACTTCCTTGTACTAAAGCGAAAAGACTGCAGTGGAGACCGTTTCTCAGTTACACGTTGCACATAGTTTCACCGCTTCTCCCTACAATTTGTATGCCAGTGGCAGTACCTCCATTTAACTGCTTAGGAATCGTCTGCTGGTACTCCGCAAAAGTGTAATAAAAAGAAAAACAGAGAGAAATAGAGAATGAGAGTTATATTTGTCTCTCAATGGCTTGCCTCATGAAGACGAAATATGCATACACTACAAATAAAGAATATGTTTCATTTAAACAGTTGATTAATTAGTTTTCATTTTCAGTAAATGGAAATCAGCCCTCAGGGAGGCCTATTCCTGTTCAAAATGTAGCACATTCAAGAAAATGAAATGATAAAACTGTTATGAGAACGTTTAATGCGGGGATACATAATGAAAATAAACGAATTTTCGGATGTGATGTAAAAAAAATAGGTTGTTGCTCTTTCCTGTTTGCACATGAATCAACTAAAGCTGCATGGACTAAATCGCGGATTGATGATATTGGGCACTTATTTCAGAAAATAAAAAGGCCCAGAAATTCCGAGTCGGTCCTGGTGGTTAGTGGTAACCATTCTTGCCTTCTAAACCCAAGATCGAGGGTTCCATCCCGGCTAGTACCAATTGGTTGTTTCAGACATAAAATCCTAAGTATGGCTTCCTTCGGAAGGGAAGTAAAGCCGTGAGTCCCGTGTCGTACATTTACGGTACGATAAAGAACCTCAAGCCTGAAAGAAGAGGCCTCTGAGCAAAATTTGTCGGCCATTTCACACTCTGAATTGACTGGGACGCTGGTGACCTGAGATGTTAAAGAGCGTCCATAAATAAACCAAATCAAAAATCGCGGAATTTCCGAAAATAATTTACACTCGCTGTTCAATCTTTTGGGCTTTTTCAGGATACTTGTTATTTTCTGTGCATTGTCCCTAAAGACGACGTTGTCTCTGCAACTGCCTTTAGGGGACTTTCTAAGGAAGCTCAAAACGATCAAATAGGTTGCATATCAGAGAGTAAAAATGAAATGTCTAATGCTGAACTTGTATCAGTAAGAAACAAAAAATGTGGCAGCAGTAGCACAGCAAGTTACTATAGAATTTCCTTTGAAAAGTTCTGGCATTTTACAATCCATCCAGTCATGATGCCAAATAATTACCAAGTCTACCCACACATATTTTATTGATTACCTTAAATGAAAGTAATTTCACAAGATTACGATGGCGCCATTGAAAAGAGCGGGTGTCATTCTAGAGGCCAAAGTCTTATTAGAGAACAATTTCAATATGCTCATGGAACTGCTATTTTCTTTTTCAGTTCAACGCAAAGAACAACATTGTTGAATAAAAAAGGTGGAAATATTCCTTGCCTCTTTAACACGGGTGGAATTTCGAAATTATAACTGTATAAATTGTATATTTGAAAACCTGTACAACTTAATTGAATGTCTTGAACGGACAGAAAACAAATTCCGATGAGTAACTCAATCACCCATGTTAGGGGCTTGCATCTCAAATTAGAACAAACAACATTTAATTTCGGTTCTCAATGTTTTACATTATTCCACATGCAGATATTTCGTATAACCAGCCACAGAAACGCAATACAGAGCTGCTTATGCTTAAAAATATATTGAATACACTGAAAATGTTATGCAGAATATTAGAGACACAAACAATATATAGCCGTGGAAAGAACTTGGAGGAATGCTCCAGTAAACCAAACAAAGTAGAGTTTGCACAGATTCCTATATTAAATTTCTGCCAAGAAGTTGTGATACAATAGTCATCCAAGTGAAAGAGCGCTTCCAGTTCATAGATCACCTTCAATCAGGAAATTAACTTATTGCAAAACTAATTGAAGCCTATTAAACCTTTTCCCTCAGATTAATCTAAACTGTGCTAGAGAAGCATGTCTGTTCATGGATAAATACAGACTGAAAACAGAAGTACAAATTCTATGTACGCGAGACAATTTTTGATGCGTTATGGGATTTGAGCGTTTATTTCAGTTTATGATTGAATATAATCTCAAGCAATATTCAACGAAACAAGTAGGCTATTAAAAGTGGTCACAACTAAGCCAATAACCACTTCAGAAGCAGCAATATGCTTGTTTACTGGCAAGAAGGTAAACATTTTTCTGTCTAGTATCATGTCAGAAAATATAATAACATCGCTATCTATTCTGTTAAGGGAGTTTTACAACATTGGGGACTTCCATGATGCTGCTATCATTGTCTGCCACTTTGTAAGAAAGAAGGATGGATTTAGCACATACATCTCAAATAGGTACGTTCACCAATTTTACTTTGATTAATACATATTTAAGCTTCATCAGATTGTAATTTTAGTGTGTGTGAACCCGCGACTGAAAATTTTACAAACCGTCGCTGTTTATATTATTAGCTAAGTCCACCAGAACAATTTTCATTTTTTTTAAAGGGAACCTCAGGTTTAGGGAGATCTATTTTTTGTTCCTTGCATTTGTATTATGCTCTTAATATGGAAATGCATATAATTGCAGCAGGTGTCTTCTCTTGTTTGGAAGTAGTTTAAAAAACACTTCTAACTAAATTACATTTGTGACAAAAAGTTTTTATACTGGTTCATATTATGCAAAATTAATGCCCAGTTTTCGTGAATTTTCTTCCTGTTAATTGTAATTTTAGACTTAAATTCTGGTTATTTTGAAAAATCCGTTAGTTAATAGTATATGGACAGGGAAAGGAAAACGAACCGTAAAGCTAAGCAGAAATGTTGTAACATGGTCAAGGCCCTTTGTGAATTCTGCCTTTGTAATTTTTCAACATTAAGTTTCATCCTGGAAACAAGGTCTTTAGCAATATAGTAGAGGAAAAAAGAGAATGGCAAAGGAAAACTCTTTTCAGAATATTGCAAAACGCAATTTTCTTTGAATTGTTTCCTTTCTTCCTCCAGCTCTGAGCGGAAATCCAAACACTAGACACACTGATATGAATAGCTGAATCATCATCACAAAATGCAAACGTTTAAGTTCACGTTTTAGTTATTTACACATTTAGTAGTTATCCGTGAAACTCTTGTGAAATTATTTTAACTAATCTTAAGATTATTATCACAAATATTTGACATTTTTATTTTTAAACATAACTGTTCATCACATTTTGCGATTATTTTTATGTACAATTAAGTTTTAGCAGCTAATTATATACCTGCTCTTGCAACATAAATAAATACAGAAATATATTATAATTTTAATCGGAGGCATCAACTATCTACAGTCTTAAATTTCTGTTACTTTTACATTCCACTTTCGGAAACACAGTCATCATTGCAACACTTTTATATGCGAGGTGATTCGAAGCGCTGCTACATGATACATATGTTCTGACTCAAATCAGAAAACAATTGCTGGACGGAACCAAATTGAAGGAGGTAATTACTCTGCATTCTTGCGTTTAGACTTAACTAAATCCTTCGATTGCATTGAAACAAATTTGTTAATGCAGTAGCTATTTCAAGTTGGTTTCAGAGAACTAGTTTATGACTTAATAAAGTTTTCATGCCGAACAGGAAATAATGGCTATAAGTAGATGTACATCATGATTGCCTCCAGTGAGATTCCTACAGATACATTGCAGATTTTTTGGTTGACACTTTGACATAAATCGACGCATGTTCAGGTAACTATCTAATATCCGCAGAAAGGTTCTAAGTTCCTGCAGTTAAGGATCAATTGTAAATTATTCTCGCATGCCAATATTTTAAAATTCGGCTTCTACGTCCAAAAAGAGAGTTTTGTGTTATTATTGAATTAACTGGTGACATCGCCTGTGAATTGCAGTAATTGTAGCTTAGTATATTACTTTTTCTTGTAGCTGTATTGATGTTTTGGGAGTGCCATATCTTTCGAAATTGCTGTCTTGATTTGTTGAAGCGACAGTTTTTAGAAATCTTTCACCAATATTGATCGAAAAGAAAGTAAAGCCGTGGGTCCCATGTCGTAGATTTACGGCACGTAAAAGAAGCTCAAGCCTGAAAGAAGAGACCTCTGTGCAAAATTTATCGACCGTTTCATTCTCTCAATTGAATGGGACGCTAATGACCTGAGATGTTAAAGAACGTCCATAAATAAAACAATTCAACAACAAACCAGGATGGAAAATAAACTTTTGGGACGATAGTTGTTACACCGCCAAAAAATGTATACACACTTTCACAGTACATATATATTTAATATTCCAAAGCTGGACTGAAAAACAACAGTAATGTGTAGTATGATGTTCTGTAAACAGACGTGAGTAGTATATATCCCTTTTCCGGTGATTTAATTGATTGCTAATGATATCAAAAGTGGGGTGAGGTATTAAAAGTGGTGTGTGGTGGGCGTGGTTGGGTGGGGGTGTAAGTGATGAGGTACAATTTGATATCAAAGCTTTTTCAATTTAAATCACCGGAAAAGGGGTATTATTTTTATTATACAGAAAATTAACATATTTGTGATACAAAAAGAATTTGTTTAAATACAATTAAAAATGCAAAAATGGTGGTACTGAATATTTTTATTATACAAAATAAAAATGGAGGTTTTACCCCTTTACAAAATTGTGGTTTTACCCTTTACAAGAATGGCGGTGCACTGGTGGCGGTTTTACAAAAATAGAAAGAATTGGTTTAAATACAATTAAAAATACGTACTGAGTATTTTTATTATACAAAATAAAAATTAACAATACAAATGGAGGTTTTTACCCTTTACAAAATGGAGGTTTTACCCTTTACAAAAATGGCGGTGCAATTCACACATGGCGGTTTTACAAAAAATGGCGGTACAGTTCACACATCACTGGTGGGTTTACAAACATTGTGAGAGTTTTGGCGGTTACAAAAAAAATGGCTGTGCAGTTCACACATCACTGGTGGGCGCAGTCGGCTTTACAAAAAATTATTTTAAAATATGTGGTATATGTCTTTTTGACAAACGACACTTCACTGTCTTCGTCGCTGCTGCTTTCCTCCTCCTCGCGTGGTGTGGTGACGCAGGTAAGTGACATGTGGGAAAAGTTTATGTTGAGGTGTTCCTGGGCCGACGGAATGGTGATGGGGACGACAAAATCGCTGATGGATGCGATTACGAAGCATCCTGCCGATGTGACCTTAGACTCTAGGGCTGGCGTTTTGTCGATGGTTCCGAGGTAGATGGTGCAGCGTGCGTCTATGCCGTAGTGGAGTGCTTTAGACGGGAGGCACCTGACTTCCACGACGTCGGAGTTGTTGGTTGATAATTTGACGGTGACAGTTTTGTCTTCGCCAAAGAAGGAGATTTCTGTTGAGATGAGTTTGATGTTTACTCGTTACTCACCGCTTGTTGTGACGTGTTTTGGTTGTAAAAAACTAGTTTGACAAATACATTGTTGCCTACCCCCACCGGATCTGTTTGACAGGGCATGTTGTTTATTTCGGTGTAAACTTCAATACGTGTCTCCGGCAGCCGTTTCTGGGTACCTCTTCACCCTGATACACGATGTAAAAATCGAACGAGTTGAGCTGGTTGATGAGTTCTGCAGAAAGCTTGTTAAATCTTATAGGTAGAAACACTTCTTTCCCGTTTTCGAGGCGAACAAGCGTCCTGGGTCCGTGCTTTGTGGATATGTTCCGGACCCCTACCACGACGTATGGTACGTTCGGCTGTAACGTGGACACTGATACATACTCCGAGTTGCTCGCTACTGTAGCTAGTTGGCGTAACGCGTCGTTGATCATGTTGACTTCTCTGTAGAACTTTTGCTGCTGACACACATTGGGCATTGTTTGGTGAGAGGGGGAGGACCGTCAATGTGGGTAGTGGTGGTGGGGAGGTTGTAGTGCTGGTTGCAGCGGCGGTAAGGGGCGTAAATTCCTTTAGCTTCTGGTGTAAGCTCCGCCCATACAGCGTCCACATCAACTGGCGAATGATGAATAAAGATGGCGTTTCCCTCCACGGCTAGTAGATGACGTTCATTTGGCTCCACCATTGTGAGACGACGACCATTTTTCAGAAAATTTATCACTAGGTCCATGGTTTGCGGGAGACTTGTTCGTGACGTTATAAGGTGTTCGTGTTTGGACATAGGAGCAGGTGTTTTCGTGACGTCATCACGGAGCAGGTACAACCTCGCCTTGAATCCATCAATATGAGTCGTATAAGGGGGTGTCAGGCCTCTGCTACAATAGTTCCGTGATGTGCGGTAAGCTGATGGCCAATGTCAGTACACGGCCGCAGAGACTCCCTGAAGCGTCACGAAAAAACAGCGCTACATGGTCGCCAAGTGCTGGAGGGCCGGTGGAGTGCTGGAGTGCTGGTCAAGTCGTTGTGGGGGATGACTGATTGGTCGAGCTGAGTGTTCATGGCGGCGGAGGAGTAGAAGATGTAATTATTGGTGATGCTGAGGCTTTGGCTTCAGCTATTTTCTGAGCTGCGGCGACTAGACAGTACGAGCCTGTATTCCTCTTCCCGTTGCGAGCCATCTCTCGAATGAACAGAATTACCAGCATATGAATGACCAAGGCCGTGGACAGGAACCTGAGGGAAAATAGAAAGTTGGGTTGAAATCGACTCGGTGGCTTTGCATCCAGTGCCTGATCCACTGTGACGAAGCCCAGGTAAAATCTTGTGCGTACCCACTACAAATGATACCATTCATCTGGAAACAAGAATAGCGCCGCAGATTCAGATTGCAGATTGCAGATTATTTATTGAATTGGGTGCCTTTTTGGCTGTTATAGTCATATAGTCATATGGTCATATAGTCATTATGGCCTTACAGGTCATAATTTACATGTCATACAAATTTATACAGATTTTTCTACAAATTGTCATATGTAACCCATGCATGGGCGCTCTAACGCTCCCATGAGAATAGTTGCATTGTGAGTATTTTCAAGGCATGCATTCACTTGTTTACTAGTACATTATGTTTGTTGCTTATCTAGTTTAAATAATACAATAATAATAACTAACAATAATAACTAATAACTAATATTTACAGTTTTGCGTAGGGCTGAATTTTTGTGTGGGAGTGTACTGTGTTTCAGTAAACGCGGATTCTTTTATACTTTCTATGTTGAGGTTCACTTTTACCTATTTGATTTATTAGGGGATTCTTGTGCTTTTTTATTTTTGCCCAGGTTGATGTGCAGCGGCCTGTTAGTGTTTGCAGGAATGTTGGTGTGTTTAGCTCGGCGTGGATCTGTGTATTTGGTGTGAGGATGGGGACATTTAGTAGTTTTCGGAGGCATATATTTTGTTGGGTTTGCATGGAAAGGAGATTAGTGTGGGATGTATTTGCCCATGCTGTGCAAGCATACAGTAGAAATTGCTGTATGAAAGCTTTGAGGAGCACTAACTTTGTTTTTATATGCATCTGCTTGCTTCTAAATATTGATGAACACATGTAGATACGTTGCTTTGCCTTGTGGATCGTGTTCTTGATGTGGTTGTTCCAGGTGAGTTTACTGTCCAGAGTTGTTCCCAAGTACTTTGCAGTTGGTTTGCACTGTAGTGTTTGATTGTTTATGCGAATGCTTATTGTTTTGGATTGTTTAAGGGTTTTCGAATAATATATTTATTGGCTCTTGGCGGCGTTTATGGAGATTTTCCATGTGCCTGCCCAGGTTAAAAATTTGTCAACGTAATTCTGTAGTTCCAATTGATTATATGCAGGATGTGAATTGTGATTATAAATGGCCGTATCGTCGGCATATAATAGGGTTTTGCACTTGTGATCACCAGGCACGTCCTGAGTGTACAGGTTGTACAGGAATGGAGCTAGAACGGCTCCCTGTGGTACTCCGGCGTTCATGATGTAAGTTTGAGACTTGGCTTGTTCCACTTGAACGTAGAAGCGGCGCTCGTGTAAGTAGCTCGCCAGTATGGGGAGGTGGGGCCTCATAGGCGCTATTTGATGATAAAGTTTATACAGGAGGCCATTATGCCAGCACTTATCGAAGGCCGCCTCTACGTCAAGAAATAGTGCCAGCGTGCTGCAGTTGTTATTATATTCAGTGCTGATGTCGTCTGTTATTTTGAGTATTTATAGTTCTGTGGAGTGGCCTCTATGAAAACCAAATTTTTGTGAGGGAAGGGCATTTTGCTCGGGAGTGTGGTGTTGGATCTGGCGAAATATAAGTTTCTCCAACACCTTGCCCATGCATGGGAGGGGGCTGATGGGCCTGTAAGCTTCAGGGTGGTGCCTGTTTTTGCCCGGTTTAGGAAGCATGATTACTTTGGCCTCTTTCCATGCATGAGGAAAGTAGTGGAGTTTGAGGCAGGAGTTTAGGAGCTGAGTGAAGTGTACAAGGGATTTCCTTGGCAGGTTTTTGAGGTCCTCATTACTTATGTTATCCGGTCCTGGTGCCTTTTTATTTGGTAGATTGCGTATGGTGTTGTATAATTGTAGAGGAGTTATTGCAGGTATGTCTTGTGTAGGCTGTTGATTTTTCCACACACGTGTCCAATTTGTTACCAATGTGTCGTGGGCAGCATTCCGAGCAGGATTTTCTGTGTATTTTGAATGTAGGTGTTCGGCAAAGAGTTGGGATTTTTCTGCAGGGGAGTAGATTGGGCCTTGTGGAGCGTGTAGTGCCTGAGCTCGGAGGTCCTCCGCAGCAGAGGTTTTGTAGGCTCGCAGTAGGTTCCAGAGCGAGGCATCGGAGTGTTTTACAGTTTTTAGCTTATCCTCAAATTGTATTTTCTTGTCTAGTTGTATTTGTTGTCTTATGACGGGCCTAATCCACTGGGCAAGTGTTCGGAATACTGCAAGCCTAGTGGTCCTCCACTGGCGGAGGTATCTCCGTCTAATGGCGGCTGGACGTTCCACATCTGGTAGGCCTGGGGAGGGGGAGGGAGGGGGGGTAAGGGAGGTGCATTTTATCTTTGCTGTTTTTATTGAGGCGGTGAAGTTGGCTATTCCTTCTTCGAGCTCCTGTGTTGTATTGTACCGTTTTCTGGGCTCGGCCATTTGGTGCATTAATATTTTGTATTTGTGCCAGTCTGTGCTAGCTACCAGCTTTTTTTGTTGTACGGGCATATGTTGGTTTGCCACCAATGTGAAATTTAATGGGGAAATAGTCCGAGCCCAGACTGTAGTACACCTGCAGGGTGGGGGGAATGAAGATGCCTCTGTGCAGGATCAGGTCCAACGTGTCAGGAGGGATGGAGGGGGTGCTGTGCCAGAAGGAATGATGCGGTGCTGTGCTAATTTCTATGTCGTTATGCAACAGGAAGAAATCAAGGAGATGAGTTCCAGCGCTGTTGCAAGAACGAGAGTTCCAAACCGTGTGTTTTGCGTTTAGGTCGCCTGCAATTAAAATTTTAGAGAATGATCTAAATAATTTGTCCAAATTCCTGATCATTCCTTCTAGGCTGGAGGGGGGGGCGGTAGGTTGCCACGACTGTAATTGGGTGTGCGTTGATTTGTAACTGTACCACCTGTACACTCGAGGGATTCAAGGTGGGGAAGTGTCACCTTGTTAATAGCAACGTCGTTTCTGGTGATCACTGCCGTGCCACCTCCAGGACGTGTCCCTGGTGGGTCCACTCTGCTGATGTTGTAGCCATTTATCTTGAATTGCCTGTGAGGTTTGAGTTTGGTTTCTGAAATGCAAGCATTTTGTATCTGTTGTCGTTTGAGAAAGGCTGTTAGCTCGTATGTGTTTTGGAGAGTGCCATTTGCATTCCACACTAGGGCGGTGACTTTGGGAGCAGCGGTGTGATTTTGTGCTGCCATTTAAAGAACAGTTTGAAAGAATTCAAAGATTATGGTTATTTTGTCGGCAAGCCCATTTGCCGCTTTGAACTTGACTATGGATGACTTTAGATTGGTGATGAACTTGCTGTAAGTTGAATTCTTTGAACAGTGCGATGATTTCTTTGATGGACGAAGTTTCGTTTGTTTGAGCATTTTTGTCACCGCCTGCAGTGGCTGCAAATGACACTCCCGGTTGCACAGGGGCACTGGGAGTGATAGGGGTGGGGAGTGGAGTGGGGGTGGGGAGATTTTGTTTAACGCTGTTGATCTGTCGGGTTAGAGTTAAGAGTTCTCGTCTATCCCTTTCGTTTTGAAAAACAGTGCATCCTCTGTAATTAGCGGGATGCTCACTGGCACATGTTGGGGTGAAATTACGTTTAGTTTTGTTGGGGCAGTCCTGCAACATGTGTAGGCCGCTGCACAGCACGCATCTGGGTGTAAGTGTGCACATTTTGTGGTTGTGGCCGATATTCTGGCAGTTGTAGCACTGCACAATGTGATTTTGTGTCTTTTGATATTCTACTTTGACTATAACGTTCATGAGGGAACGATCTTGGATAAATAGATGCGATTTTTCTGCCCTTTCCATTATGACATAGTATAGTGGGATGGGTTTCCCCCGGGACTCCATCTGTCGGCAGTGCAGCAGAGGATACTCTTTGGCCTTGATGGCGTCCGAGATATCCTCTACATCGATGCCCATGGGCATTCCCCTGATGACGTACCTCAATGGTTGTTCACTTTTCGGCACGAAAGTGTAGTACTGCAAGTTTGCTTTTTGCAATTCTGGGAGTGTGTTTTTGAATGCGTCTATGCTTTTGAGCTACAATTTGAGCCCTTGCGGAGTGTTCTGGATGGTGTAATCCCTTGTGGGGCAGGTTTTTTGAAGGATTGAGTTTAACGTTTTGAGAGAGCCATTGTCAGGGATTATTATCCTGGGGGGCCGTTGTTGTAGTGAGTTTCTAGTTGCTGGAATGTTAGCATGTGTATGTGTGTGTGATTGTTTGTTATGGCTTGTCTTGGTGCCATCTTGTTGTGGTGGTTGGGAGCTGTTGGTCCTTTTGTATTGAGTGGGAATTTGTTTGTTTGAGCGGGGTAATTTGGGAGTAGCTGGTTTTTGGAAGGTTAATTGCCTTTTGGCCTGCGATGCGGGTGTAAGTTGGTCAGATTCGTCCTCGCTGGAGAGGGAGTCATATTTGTTGGATGTATGGATGGTGAAGGATTTGGTTGTTTTATTTTTGGATTTTGTTGAGCGGCGGTCACTCTCGCTCTCGCTGGAGTGTAGCCGCTTTTTTGAGGGGGTGGTCCAGCCCTGGTTTGCTAAATGTAACTCCCTCCTCTTACTTGTAATTTCCCTGATACATCCCTCCAGGCTTTGTGCCATGGAGATTTACTGTGGATCACCAGGCAGGAGAGTTTGTAATATTTGTCTAGAGTTAAGTTGCTCCTTTTGGAGGTTTAAGAGTTCTTTTTCCAGATGAAGGTAATGGCTTGAAACTGTTAGTTTTTGTTCTAAGTATGTGCTGTGTGAGTACTTAAACCTATGGTCACTGTGTTCACATTTATCACTATTGTCACATTTATCACTGTTGTCACTGGCACAATGGCACTTGGGGGTGGCACCTTTGGTTGTGGGATTTATATTAACATTTAGTGTGGCACTGTCTAAACACTTTTTCGGGGCATTGAATATCACTTTTGGAGATTTTTGGGGGTTGTCAGCACGGAGGGTGGGGCACTAGGACCACTGCTGGCTTGCGCCATGATTTTTTGATTATTTGCACTGTACACTGAGTGTTGCTTATTTGTGGTTGCATCGGCCGCTGGGCTGTGAATGCTGTCTGCGTTTCCTGCCAGGTCCGTGTCTTCACGCGGCTCTGCGTCCCGGCGGCGCGGTCCTGCTCCGATTGGTTGCTGCTCCGACAGGTGGGTGTCTCCGTGGATCGGGTATCAGATTTCTCGCCGTCTAGGCGGTTTTTGGGCCAGAATTTCCCCGAGGGGTTTGTTCGGCCCTTAACGCCTTCGTGGAAGATGTTTCTCGCTGTCAGGGTGCGTGTAGGTGAGAGTTAACAAGGTGTCTGGCTCAGCTCCACTAGCTCTGCCCTGCGATTGGCTCGCTGTGGCTGCGCCCCTGTGGGGTCGGCAGCCCGCACGACTGGTGTCCTCTGAGAGGTCCAATACAGATGCTTATAGATACAAGCTTTCTGGCCTGAGGCTACAGCGACAGTCCCATGGCGAGATGCCGGCAGGGGAAAGGTCCCCTGCCCCTGATGCCCAGTCTGAGCGGCTCTTCTCGGGCTCCTGCCCTGGTGCCGGCCGATGGTCGGGTCCTTTGGTGGCAGTTGTTAGTATGTAAACATACAGTATCCTGCTGTTATCACTATTATCAGCAAAGTGTCTGACCTTATTCACAATAAAGCCCTAAGTTATGGGTAACCAGTAAGAAGACTGTTGGCTGCGGTCTTGTAGTCCTATCCGAGCTAGGCTAGAACTGCACCAATGAGGAGGACAGGTTTGTTTTCAGGCACCCTATGGCAGGCCCTCTGTAGTTCGTGCTTTTTAGCGCTCTCTGTCTATCTCTCTATTACTATCTTTTCTTCTTTTCTATCTTAGATTGTAAGTTCTCCCAGTAAGTTTTCTCTTATCCTCTAGGATTTCTCTCTCTCTCCTTCCTTCTTCAAACGCTTAGGATAGTTTTGATTCGTGTTTTACGTATAGGTATTAGATTTCCTGATTGCCAGCTGAGTTAGTATCATTTGAAAACATGGACAAGCGAAGGGGTATTTTATGTCTCCCTCTAGTATATATACTCAGTCACATAAGGTGACTAAGGAGGACGATGATTAGGTACCGATGTCACAGTAGCTCTCCCGCACCATCTTTAATCCCTCTTTCAACCTCCCGATACCCATTCCCCTTCCTCCACATTTTGCAAAATAACCTCAGCCCATTCTCATCCCTTCAAATGCCTCCAAACCCTTGAGCTTCCAACCTTTAGAACTCTCCCTTGCTTCTCCAGCTCATTCCCACTCGCCTCCTCCAACTCTTTCTAGCTGTTCTCTTCCCGTTTCACCTCCTACCACTCCGACCCACCGCTCCAAGCCCACTGTTTTTTCTCCATCCCAGCTCGCTTTACACCACCATCTCGGCCCTTAACAAAATACCGCTCTACTCGTCCTCAACCCTCACCAGCACCCTTACCCACCCCTACTCATCCTCCAAACTCCCATCATTCTCCGCTCCCATCCCCAACCCCTTACCTGGTTAGCCCCTCTCCTGCTCCCTTTCCGTTCATACCCAACCCGTGTATGCTCCACCAAACTCCCATTCCTCCTCCGTGCTTCTCCATTCTTCACCTTTCCCTCTGCTACTTGTACTTTCCAAGGTCAATCGCGTCCCTCCCACCTTTTGCCGAGACTAATAGTACACGGTGTCTAGCCTTAATATGCATCAGCAAAACTGGACTCATAAATGGTTTTTATAGATTAGCTGATCCCAGCATTTATAACATAAGCTGTTGCGCAACCACATGCGATTACCAAGTGAGGCTGTAGACGGAACTGTGCTATGCGCACCCTTGCAGTTTGTGGGTTATAAGGGAGTGAGCTTTTGTATAACTACGCCTTCCAGGAATTGGAACTGTATCGCAGTGATTAAAAGGCTTTATGCGGACGCAGCCGAAGAAGAAGTGAAGGAGGACTTGGCAGCCGTCAAGCCGTGCTCCGAATGAGTCAGCGGCGTAAATTTAATGAAGTACGCTTTTCCCTTCCAATATATTTAATCGAGATAACTGGCTCTGATGACCTGGCTGCAGAAAAATTAGTAAAATATCCTTGTTAATTCAAGGTTCTGGTGAAAAATATTGTGCCCCCCCAAACTACACTGAAATGTAAATATTCCTAATAACTGCGTCATTCAACGCAGCAGTGCCGAGCACGAACTCTTGTGTTCTCGAAGTGCACCGGGGCTCACCCATCTGTTAGATGCAATGTATCACTATCCCATCACGAGTGCGCATTGTGTCAGGGTCTTCTCGCCAAAGCCGAAATGACCGCATCGTCAATTTTTATTGGTGAAGTTAACAATGATAATGGGTTATGGAAGAGGAATTCTGGAGGAAGACGTCTACGGAACTATCCAGAAGGAGTTGACAGGAGTTGATCAGACAAACTGGAAAGCTCATCGTGGGCTCGGCACTACCGGAAGCTAGAGCGACAATCTTTTCACCACATTCGGCAGTACCACCCAAGTTGTACGATCTTCCTAAAATTCATAAGCCAGGAGCTACATTAAGGTCCATTATAAGTGCCTTCGGTTCATCCACGTAAAACGAGCCAAATATCCGAGCAAGATACTACAGCCGAGTACTGGAACTTGTGACTACCATGTGAAGAACTCGGTACAATTCATAAGCAAACTATACAAACTATGGTATTGGACCCCAAGGACATGTTGGTGAGTAATGATGTGGAGTTATTATTCACACAGGTTTCTTTACAAGAAACAATTTAACAAAAGCTAGAGCATTATCCTCCAGAGGTCATCGCACTTTTCAGGTACTCTCTTAACATCCACCTACTTCACATACAATGGAACGTTTTATAGCAAACTGATGGAGCTGCCAAGGGATCCTCACTTTTGCCATTTGTTGCCAATTTTTATATTAAAAATTTGAGCACAAGTCCTTGGACACAGAACATAAGAAACCAAATTTTTTGGGGGGTACGTAGATGACACTATTGTCGATTGGCAACGAGGAGGGTAAGAACTACCCAAATATCTGCATCAGACACACAAAAACATTCGATTTACTATGAAACGGAGAAAAACGAAGCCCTACCATTCTAGATGTCCTGGTGGACAAGAAACTCGATAATTGCCTGGGTCATAGTGTACACAGAAAGTCGACTCACACTGATCTATACTTAAATAACAGTAAATGCCGTTTATCCAAGGAAAAAGCCAGTACTGCACACTCATTTCGTCGTGTTCTTAATATTTTAGGCAATCTCAAGAAGCAGACCGAATTTAAATATATGTTTGTTTCAGTGGAAAAGAATGGGTAACGGAAATTAACTATAAAACAGCCTTACGGAGTTCCAAGAACAAGAAGTCAGATCCAGCACCAGGGACAGACAAAGAGAAACACAATGCCTCCATTTCCTTCTGTAGTAACCTCTTCAACAAAACAGTCAGAATGTTTAAAAAGCACCAGATCGCAACCATTCATCTACTGCACTGTAAGGTGAAACAAATGCTGAAATCCGTCAAGGGTGACCTGAGTCTTCGTACCCTAGGGAAGTGCCAAATACAATGCCAGTGTGCCCTGTTGTATATTGAAAAAACAAGTAGCACCGTTAATGAAAGGTGTATGATTTCATTTATTTGGTTTATTTTTGAACGCTCTTTAATATCCCATGTCAGCAGTGTTTCATTCAATTCAGAGCGTGAAAGGCCGATAAATTTTGCTCAGGGGAACACAGACATATATTCCTGGATATCAATTTCCGGTGCCCCCAGGCCAATTGTTGGGTCTAATATTGACAGTGGTTACAGATGTTTTTCATTAGTAGTTTCGTATTCTCCTAGTTTTTGAATAAGTTGGTTATGGTTTTTACTTTTACTTTGTACAGGTTAAAACTTAGATGTTTGAGGTCAATATTCTATTTTGCATTGATTGTAGCCTGTGAATATGAGTTTTAGCAGTATATACCCAAACTGGGGCTTCATATGTTCAGATTGGTCTGATCAATGCTTTATAGAGAGTTAGGCTCATACCCAATATAAGACCGCTATTTACATCAATAATTGAGAACAGTTAGCTTTGCTTATTAACTTTATCTCTGGCAATATTAATGTGCTTTGACATGTAAGGCCGTGCTCCATTATCACACCTAAATAGGTCACTTTGGCCTTCCATTCAAGTGGTTCCCGCCAGGACCGTCCTCCCTGACTGGGGTTTTTTCCAGGTTTTCCTCAGTCTTCATAACTGGCAAATGCCGGGGAGGTACCTAAACTTAGGCCTGGAACGCTTCCTTCCTTAAAAAAAAAATATCCTTTCCCAATATATCATTTCATCTCATGTATCATCAGTGTCCACCGCCTGTGGTGCCTCAGTAGTAAAAACGGGCGTTAAACACTACTCAAAAAAAAAAAAATTCAATTGGTTCGCCTTTGAATGTTAACGTTGGGAGGGCGTGTCTCTCAGGGCGATGTTTCTGTTGTTTGATAGGCGACAGCTGGCAGATTTAAATCGACAACTAGGAAATGTACGATCTGTACGAACCATTACCAACCCGAGGTTCACCAGGGATGGCCAAAGCTTCGCGACTACAACGCGAGGCCCACAAGTCAACATGGCGCCGCCCAGCGGTCAAGCAGCGCAAACCAACACTGCAGCAACACTTTGAGGCTTGGGAGATCTGAAAGAACTTTTGAACTTAATAAAAACTTTCAACCTAACGAAAATAATCTCAAATGTCAAACAACTTACAGTCACACTTAAAAAAAATTGCAGTAATGTCATGGAAAAACTAGAGGCCATAATAAACTTTATTGACACCACCTTCAGCAATTAAAATGGCGCTCACAGTGGGGCACACAACAGAAATTCGTTCCATGTTATGGAACGCAAATGGCATTTCTAACCAACAGTATGAATTTGAAGGCTTCCTGAGGAGGAATAAAATTGACGTAGCTTTCCTGGGGGAAACAAAACTAACACAAAATACAATATTTAATGTTCCACAATACACCATCACACATACAGACAGACAAAACAGACCGGGGGCGGGGGAACTGCCATTGCAATCAAACGTGACATTGTTTTTGCCCCAGTGAGCCTCCCACTTCTCAGATGTCTGGAGTGCACTGCAATAGAAGTAGGCATCAACAAACAAATCGTTTTGATGGTTGCTGCATACCGGCCACCAGGGAGCCGAGGCCTCATAGAGGATCTAGAAAGCATTTTTAACATGCACGAAAGTGTAATAGTGACTGGGGACTTTAATGCCCACCACCCAGTCTGGAACTCCAGAAAACTAGACCAGACTGGCAACTTACTCTGCGACTTCCTAATAGAAAACGACGACGTGGAGATACATGCCCCTCCTGGCCCCACCTTCTATCACCGTACTGGAACATTTGACCCAGATGTTCATGACTTTGTGACTGCAAAAAAGTACAACTAACCCCTCACTTAACAGTATTTCACAGCCTAGACTCTGACCATCTCCCGGTCACTTTTGGTATCCTCGGCCGAATTGATCGAACCACGGCCCTCCAAGTGCCCGTCATAGCAATGACGGACTGGAATGAATACAAAAAACAACTGCACTCCCTCGCAAATCCTAAATTAACTTTCGGCAGCACGTTCGAAATTGACAAAGAAATAGCAAATTTCACGGCCTCCATAAGGACAGCACATGTCAACAGCACGCAAAACAACAGAGTTCAGCCCGAATGGGTCAGGTACCCGGAGGTGGAGCGTCTCATTGCCGGCCGCAGACGCTGCATGCGCAGATGGCGCGAGACCGGGTCCCCGCTCTTCAAACTCGCTGAGAACTGGTTGCGCAAAGTGATCAGATCGCAAATAATCGCCAATAACCACGACAGGTGTGAAAAACAGCTGAAATCATGCATCCACTCAGATGGATCTTTATGGCGATTACTGCGCAGATTTAAAAATGCTGGCGCCTCCCGCCCCGACACTGAGGCGCTTCAAGGTAGGACTGGGCCCGTATTCTCCACCAAAAAAAAAAAGGCGGAAATATTCGCAGACACTCTGGAGCAACAATTCCAGCCAAACCAGGGCAACGACCCAAACCAAGCAAACATGGTGGCAGCCTGGGTGGCGGAGTGTCGACTCACGGGGCAACAACAAGTAAATAAGTTCACAACCACTCAGGAGGTCTTCAAACAAATCAAGCTACTTAAGAATGGCAAAGCCGCAGGCCCGGACAGAGTGACTAATGAGGATCTAAAGCACCTGCCACGCAAGGCGCTTGTTCAGATAACCAAAAATTTCAATGCTTGCCTGTTGCATAATTACTTCCCTGCGGCGTGGAAGCAGGCGAAGATAGTCGTGATTCTAAAAACAGGGAAAAATCCCCGGCTGCCTCAAAATTACAGGCCCATTAGTCTCCTGTCCACAGTTGGAAAATTGTTCGAAAAAGTCATCCTGTTTCGACTGCAAAACACAGTTTCGGACCTAGATGCATTATCAAAATTCCAATTTGGCTTTAGAAAGCAACACTCCACAGAATTGCAATTACTCAAATTCACTGATGACGTAATCGAACAACTTGCCAACGGGGCCACCACTCTGGCGCTGTTTCTCGACGTGGAGGCTGTATTCGACAGGTGCTGGCACGAAGGGATGATATATAAAATCCACCAGCAGCTGCCGCAAATGCGAAGCTACATTCCCCTGTTGCGGAGCTACCTGACGAAACGCACCTTCCACGTCCAGGCATCGAACCAAAGATCCACCACCAGGAAAATACAAGCTGGAGTTCCTCAAGGAGCCATTATGGCGCCCTACCTCTTTTCCCTCTATACCAAGGACTTCCCAATCGACCTCAGGTACAAAGTGCTGATGTACGCCGACGATACGGTAATATACGCTCACCACAAAAACTTTAACTTCGCCATACGCGCTCTTCAACGATATTCAGAGAAATATCTAGACTGGCTGAAAGTATGGAGAATAAAAATAAATCCCAACAAGTGCGCTGCAGTTGTCTTCTCCCAGAGGAGAAAACAGCCAGAAATAACCATCAACGTTGACGGAGAAATATTACCGTTTCGTCGGCGTACCAAGTACTTAAGAGTAACACTGGACACAACCATGCGATGGTGGGATCACATACGAAACAGCGCCAACAGAGGGCGGCAGCGTCTTAAAATGTGTGCCCCAGTTTTTAGGAGCAAAATGGTCTCATTGAAAACCAAGTTAATTTTATACAAGGCTTTTATATTAAGCGTACTAACCTACGCTAGCGCTGTCTGGGCCCATGTCCCGAATACCACAATGAAACAACTACAGGTCGTACAAAATATCAGTTTAAGAAAACTCCTCAATGTTCCAGTGATTACCACAAATACTGCTATTCATCGGGAAACACAAATGGAGCCTGTCGCGAACTTTATTGCAAATAAAGCACGCAACCTGGGCAAAAATTCGTGTTCACCCGAATCTAGCAGTAAAAAATATGGGAAGACGCTCGCCGGCTCATCGGAAACATAAATTCCGAGCCAAAAGGATAAAACTATTCTAAACGGCAAAAAACATCCAGGCACAGCGCCTTTACTTTTGTACATATTGTATATATTAGGTTAGGTTAGGTTTAAGGTTTAGTTGTAAGATCACTTGTGCATTTATATATATAAAAAGAAGTAGTCACCCCAACACAGCAAACTATATAAAGGTTTGATTTCAATTCAATATCGAAGGTAAATCGTTCTCCTTCGACCGGCAAACATACCGGTCGTCTGTATGGATTTACCCGAATTAACAAATTCTACACACATCCTTAGCTCCTAATTATAGACAAATGTAAATTTAACCTGTAAGGCCGTCCTATGTAGGCCCCAGGTCACATTCAGAAATAAAGAATCTTGAATGTTGAATCTTGTTTAGTTTATTCTCCACTTCTCAAACCATTCCTGTTCTTTTTTTTTTAATTTAGTACGAGGGCCAGTGCCACGCAATGGGTCACCATCCGTACTCCACTCGCTGGCGATCTGTTGGAGTCTACATCGGCTCCCGCAAGCGGTCAATATCTTAAAATGCGAGCATGTGTGTACGTGCAGTTAGTCGGGTCCCGCATAAGCACCCCAGTTAGTAGCGTTAGTATATTACCCTGCGTGCAGTAAGCCTAAAGAGCGGGAGGTGATCCCTGATGGTAAACAGACTATGAACCCTAAGTGCCAACTAGGGGTGTAAGGGTTAGATTTAGGGGGAAGTAGTAAGACTTTGTTTGAAACTGTCAATAATGTCGTATTAGTTGTGTAAATAATTCTGTTCATATAGTATTCTATGGTAGTATTCTATGTTGCGGTTGTTTGGGGAGTAATCGCTGTTGCTAACTTGTGCAGTGTGATGAGTAGTGTTGTTGATCAACCTACCAATTTTCTTAAATAATCCTACAGGCCGTGTATTAGCAAAGTTGCTAGTTGGCGAAATATTAATATTTTAGTTATATGTTGGGGAGCAGGAGTGCTCTTGTAGATTGGTGTAGTTGTGAGAGTTTCACGCTTGCACTTTAATGCTTTGTATAATTAAAGGCGGTGAAAATTGCTTGGAATGTGTATTGGCGTGCATCTTATTGGTAATACTGTGGGCCACTCTTGTAGTCCAAAGTTGTAATTAGAATTTTCCTAATTAATTTAAATATATTGCATTTATTATTGTTATGTTTATTATTAAGAGTATATATATACGATTTTTTTTCCTTCATATACATATCTACCTTCTACTGTTCTAACTTATTGGTTTGTTTGCCATATTATCAATAGTTCTAGCTGTTTACCCTAACATAAGTCTATGTTGGTCTTAGTGTCCGTGGAGGGAAATCAATAGGCATAATCAGTCGGTTTAAGTATTCTTGAATATCTCGGACGGTAGTTTCGTATTACAACGACTTGAGGAAGAGAGAGAGAGAGAGAGAGAGAGAGAGAGAGAGAGAGAGTAGTCTTTTGTGCTTTTCAATTGATAGCGAATCACCATATTTACCGTGTTCTGTTCTGCTAGGCTTTTGTACATGCCAAATGCTAGTTTTGTAATAAATTATCTTAAAATTACAATGAAGCTTGTGAGGTTTAGAACTTTGGCTACGATTCGTAAGATTTTGTTTTGTAGTGTCTGTAGCGTTTTGATATGCATGGATGCTGCATACCACCATATCAGGGATGGAATGAATGAATGAGTAGTGTTTAACGCCCGTTTATGCTACAGAGGCACACATACGATGGATACTGGTGATACATGAAATGAAATTATATATTGGGAAAGGATTTATTTTTAAGGAAGGAATCGTTCCAGGCCTAAGTTTGAGGTACTTCCCGGCATTTGCCATTTATGAGGACTAAGGAAAACCTGGAAAAAACCTCAGTCAGGGAGGACGGTTCTGACGGGATTCGAACCCCAGACCTCCCACTCACAAGTTACCGGGGCTAGGTATGTCATTATTAGTGTAATAAAAGGTTACACCTGCACGTATTGGTTGCAGAATGACTGTTTTTAACTTTGGGGGGAAATTTTCTATTTGTAGATAGTGCGCAATAAGCTTTATTATACTATGGGAGAAGTTATATAATGAGCTTACTTAACAGTCCTTTGTGCCCCACTTTGTCTAAGGCTCTTTCAAAATCAAGCATAATTGCACTAGTCAGTTGATTTCCGAGTGCTATGTCCATTTGTTATATGCTCGGCGGCACGTAAAAGTTGGATAGTAATTGAATGCTTTATCCGAAAGCCGAATTTTTCTTCTCGAGTTACACTGTTGCGTCCAATGTGCATATTTATTCACTTTAGAATTATTTCTTCAAGGGCTTTACTCATTGTGCTTGAAAGACTTATTGGTTAGTATTTGTTTTGGTTGCTATGGTTTTTATTGATCATTGTGAAGTGGAGAACGCAGGCCTCTTTCCACGGTAGTGGGTAGCAGTCCTCTGCTAGTGCATTACTTTGCCAGGAAAGTTTTTAAGGGCAATTTTCGGAATTTTGTTTGTCCCCGTGGCCTTGCGATTTGGTAGATGTTTGATAATCCCAAAATTCCGAGGAGTAAGTGCATCGCAATTTTTTATGGATTGACTTGTTAGCCACATCCTTAGTTAGTGAAAGAGTTTCTAAAAAGCACGTGGATGACGCTGTTGTGGTATTGGGTGAGAGCTTACTTTCAAGGGCATCAGCAAGAGTTTCTGTTTTTGCTTGGTCTGTTTCTTCGATATGATTATTATGGTGCAATGGGGGATTGGGGCGAGTTTTAAAGAGAAATCTGGATATTCACCATAGTTTGTTTCTTTCGGGATCATTATTACCTAGTTCATGGTTCCTTTGGCCATTCAGTTCTTGGGATATGCTTGAAAGTGTTTTGGAGTTTAGTTCGTGTAAGCGTAAACCATTAACTGAGTACTGCGTTGATGAGTCTCATATTTTGTTACGGGAGGCTATTTGTCGCTTTACTTCTGAGAGAAAGAGCTGTTGCTGCGCCCTAATAGTTTGTAGAGCAACGGAATATGTTCTGACAACTTTTACCACAATGTACATTCATGTACATTCAATGTCATTCATGTCTGCTTCGCTAGAAATCGTAGGGGTCGCTAAGTATTTCTCGGTATACGTTCGGAAAATTTCCCAGTTTGCCTTTTTGAAATTACGCTGTGGAGTAATATTTGCTTGTGCTAGAAACCCGTCTATGGTGGCTGTTTTTTTTAATTGTTTATTTAAGGACGCTCTTTAACATCTCAGGTCACCAGCGTCTCATTCTATTTAGGGCGTGAAACGGCCGACAAATTTTGCTCAGAGGCCTCTTCTTTCAGGCATGAGGTTCTTTATTGTGCCATAAATGTACGACACGGGACCCACGGCTTTACTTCTCTTCCGAAGGAAGCCATACCTACGATTTTTACGCCCGAAAAAAATCCATCGATCCTGGCCGGGTTAGAACCCGCGACCTTGGGTTTAGAAGGCAAGTATGGTTACCACTACACCACCAGGACCGACATGGTGGCTGTAACGAATAGTGATCGTAAGATAGATCATACAAGAATTTCAATTTCAGTCGCTTGTACACATGTTTAGTTAGAGCTATATACGAAGAAAATCCACTTGATGGGTAGCCGGAATGGTACATGAGTAGATATCGTTGGAAGCATGTGGTAAGTAAAGTGAATTTCGATTCGTGTGCTGGTATTGTCATTCCAGCAGTGTTGGTTTTGTTGCAATTTAAACTAGGGTGCTGAGCATTTAAGTCTCTTGAAGGTAGGACTTTATTGCCAAGGTTCATAAGACCGCCATGAGTGGCCGAGGTCATTAAGGCTCGGACTCGTGAGCAGGAGGTCTCGGGTTCGATTCCCGCCAGGACCGTCCTCCCTTACTGAGGTGTTTTAGGTTTTCCTCAGTCTCATAAATGTCAAATGCCGGGGAAGTACCCTAAACTTAGGCCAGGAACGCTTCCTTTCTTTTAAAAAATTATTTCCCAATTTATCATTTCATCTCATGTTTCTTCAGTATCCACCACCTGTGGTGCCTCAGTAGTAAAAAAGGGCGTTAAATGCTATTCGGAAAAAAATCTTCATTAGTTTATCGACATCGTTCGTTATGATTAATATTTACACAGCGGTGATCTAAAAATGACGTCACAACTTCAAGGTCCTTTTTTCTGACTGACTGCAGGAGAAAACCCTGTTGCATCATTGGAATAGACCGTCTTAGGCCTTTTATTTCTTTTATTTGTCATACATGTTGTGCAAGTATATACATGTTATAAATATTTACAAATATATAATAAATGTGCAAACATGGCATTATACAAGTACAAGCATGATAATTTTGAGGTCCAGTACATGTAATTATTTACAATTATACCGCTTCAGAAGTTTTTTTTTTATTTTTTGGTTAAGCACATACATATAATTATTTACAAATAAATATATCACAAGTATAAACCTGATTATTTAAGTTTTCTTTGTGAAGTACATGATATACAAGTTGAAACATGTATTTTTCTAGCAAGTAATTGTTTTAATTATGTACAATAACGACGTTGATAACAATAACACTTTTATAACTATTCCTACTTTATTTCAGGTAATAACCTACTGCTCCCTTTTCAAATTGATGCACATGACCACGCCCTCATAAAATTTACCGTCATCTCCGGCGGAAAAAAACACCCAAACACACAAACACACATAGACACACAAAACAGTAACCATTTGGATCAACAACGTTCTCAGCAACACCCCTACTCAATTTCTTTAAACTACACTGGGATGCTGACAACACATAATATCGCATCCCTGAAGCATCATTTACCAACTTTCTAATGGAATTATTGCTGTAAAAACCATCGGTACAAAATTACCAAATATATGTAATCTACTTTTTACTTATTGTTGAAAAATGACATTTGATACTACTCTGTAATCAGTGTTAATATTGGACGTTTGTGGGTAGATCCAGAAAGTTGATTATATGTTTTCTCTTGTCGTTGGGCAGAAACTCTGTACCGCTGTATATTATTTGGAGCTGTGTCTCGTTGAGGTGGCAGAGAGATTTTTATATGCAGAATGCAGAAAGACTTCACTTCTGTTCTTGAGTCTCACCACGGTTTTGTTTACGCATTGAGTGTTGAGTAATTTTGTCCCATCATGTAGGAAGTTTTGTAGGTGACAGCTATTATATCAATGAATGAAGGAATATGTGCAGGATTGGTGACATCTTATAATATCTTACACTGCATGTTGACACAGCGACGTACAAGAAGCGACTAATTACTGGTAAGGAAGATGAATTCGGTTATACTGCGCAGGAAGTAGAAAGATAGAAATACGTTCCCATATGACTCACCAAGCAAGTTTACACTGCAGAGTATTAGTAGAATATCCGGCGTGGGCAAGTAAAAACAAATTCGAACTTTTAGTAGAAAGTGACTGCCGGAAGTAAGGTGTATTGTGTAATTATGAGGTGGTAGAAATAGAAAGTGAAAACACGCGTTTGCGGAAGTACTGAATAGCATCTCAATAGAACTTTGGTTAATTAAAGCAGCTGTTTGCCAAAACGTGACATTTACAATATTAAACATTGAAAAAGAGATTATTTTGCTCGAAAAAAGTTTCACATTAATAATTAATATTAATTTCACCCACAAATAAAAATGTAAATAATATTTGGTAACATTAACAAAAAACTACATTAGTATGTAAATGCACACTTGTACATGTTGCCAAATATTAGAAATAAAATAAAAAGAATTGAAAACACTAATTAACTTAGATGATGATGATTATTGCTTAAGGGCGCAAAACTGCTATGGTCATTAGCGCCCAAACACGCCAAATTAACTTAGAAAAAGGTATTTATGTTGTGCAAAATAGAAGTTTTGTTGTTGTCACATATATTTCCATTCCTTGGTTTGTTTTTATAAAAAATAAATATTAGAAACAATAAAACTAATCATTTATTCTATATAACTTATGCAAAAAAAATTATGTTCCCCCCCAAAAAAAAACAACAACAAAAATTTCACTCTGTTTTAATCAAAGATTAATATAAAAATTTACACTATTTAACTTAGAAAAAAATTAAAATATGTGTGCAAAAATATTTTATTTTGCAATGAAAATACTTCAATCTTTTGTTTACTTTTGTAAAACAAAATTAATATTAGTAGTAAAATATACCTGTTTTGCGGGGAAAATGAAAGTTAATAGCTTATAAAATTTAGTATATATAATAATTAATTTGTTGGAATAATAATATTTTCAATTTTTGGTTTGCTTTTATTAGCAAAAATAATAGTTTACACTGTTTTACTTTGAAAAAAAAAAGTTATGTTACAATCAAACAATATACCGAGGGTGCCAAAAATGTATACATGCTTTCACAGTAGATGTCTATTTAATATATTTTAAAGTTGGATCGAAAAGCTAGTGGTGTGTAGTATGATGTTCTGTAAACAGATGTAACTCACATACATTATGATAGCATTGCTACGTGACAGGTAAATCAACAATAAAGAAATGAAGCTAAGATTATCGTAAATCAACAATCAACAAATGAACCCAGATTATTGTATAATGTTTTGTAAACAGATGTGACTCACATTACGTTATGCTAGCGTTGCTACAACAAAATGGACCCAAGATTATATTTTGAACAGCGGAAAGTAATTTTGAAGTCATATTGGAAACCCGAGAATGTTGAAGTTCAAAGGCAATGGAGACGTGTATACAGAACAGAACCGCCTATGCGAGTAACAATTGTACGCATTCGAAACAAATTTGAGACTAGTGGTACCGTATGTAATGTTCACAAGGGCAGATCTGGCAGATCACCATATTACCACCAAGATGTACGTGCGTATGTATATTGATGCCAATCTTCCAAGAAACTGGATAGGACGAAGAGGTCCGATTGAGTTTCCACCGCATTCTCCGGATCTAACTTCGTTGGGCTTCTGCATATGGGGAACTCTTAAGGATGTTGTATACGGTAGAAAACCAGCTACACTGGCGGCACTTCGGGAAGAAATTGAAACAGCATGTACTGCAATCGCTGAGGACACTTTCGCAAACGTTGCCTAATCAGTAATTCAACGCACTCAGAAGTGTATCGACGTTGATGGTGGGCATTTTGAGCAACAGTTGTAACTGTATAAATCTAAAATGATCATTTCTCACCATTTTCTGTTTGGGTGCATTCAGTTTTGTTATGTCAACATAGTTTTTCTTTGCTTAAAGTGTGTATACAGTTTTAGACACCGTCTGTATTTTCACTCTTTTATGAACAAAAACGAAAATTTGAAACAATAGAACTACTTACAGTATATACATTTACAAAAAATTGTGTTGAAATAAAAATATTTTTATTCTTTAGTTTACTTTTATAAAGAAAAATTACACTTAGAAATAAAATATGTATGTTTTACGAAAAAAGAAAACTAATCGTTTACAGTATTTAAATTTACAAAAAGAAGTTTTGTTGCGTGAAAACTTCATATTCGTTGTCCGCCGAGGGATACATATTGAAACTATTATGTTCCAATCAAAAATATTTTCACGCATTAACGTTAATGAATGAAGGACATACGTGTTAAAGGTGAGAACTGTATCCGCCGGACGTAATATTCTTTGCACCGAATGCATTTTGCAAGTAGAGAGTGTTAGCCACCTGCATAGTTTCCTATTACAACATCTGCTTTCATTTGAACTTGAGTTTGCATAATTTCACTTCCAAACAACCATGTCAGCATCCGGCCAACCGATGCAAACTTCCGCTCCAATCCGTTGAATCAGCATCCGGTAGCACAGTCTTTCTCCTCACGAATTCGGCCCCAAGCCGTTCCATCGTCGGTTTTTTTGTAAAGTTAATGGTGTAACTAGTTTTTATTTCCTTTTTGCAAAGTTAGTGGCGTATCTGTTGTTGTAGTTTTTTTTTTTTTGTAAAGTTTAATACTGGAACTAGTATAGTTTTTCGTTGATTGGTTTATTTTGTAGAATGCTGGCATAATTATAAGCTATTCTAGTCGTGGTAGAGCTTTGGCATGATTGTTAATTTTGATAGTAATGCTCATGTTTTTTGACACTGTTTATTGATTATGGTGATTGGTACATTTTGTAGAAATGAATTTGCCAACATTTTTGTTTGACAGGTTTGAACCAGTTAATGACTGTCAGATTTTTGTTTGACAGGCTGAAGCATTTTAATCTCAAAAAAGTCAGTCGTCGGTAATACTACAAGCAAGGCACGTTTCCGGGAAGTAGTCAACGTTTTTTTTTTTTTTTTTCCCCTGACAGGCTGGAACAAGCTTTACCACAAACATCCGGGATGATGTCTAGATTTATTATTATTCTTATTTAGCAAATACTAGCAGGTTTAGAAATATTATCAGTCTTAATTGTTTGAAAAAGTTATCTACATTTTTTATTTATTATTTGGTTTAATTATAAAATTATTGTGTAATTTTGAACTAATGTAATAGTGGCGGTATCGTTTGATTGTTGATTTTAGTAGAAAGGTTTGTTTGTGTGTTGATATTGTTTATTGATTATGGTGATGTGGAAATGTATTTGGTAGCGCATTTGTTAACTAATACCGTGATAACCTTATTGAAAATATGTATAATTGTTTAGCTGGTAATTGATTATTTGTGTTGGTAATGTTTTTGCCTAAATGTTTATTATGTGGTATTCATTTATTTATGGCTAAACGGTTCAGTATATTGAGTTAAGCAAGTACATGCTCGATTTATGTAAGTAATGTACAAATTAGGCTTGCCTAGTGTGCTCAGATAGGGTGTCTGAGAGCTACTGTGTTAGCTGATGCAATGTAAGGAGTAAAATTTTGGTAAGGAAGTGACGTGATTGGTGGATGTAAGGGTTCTGATTGGTGAAGATGATGAAGAGAAGGAATATCATTGTCAGAATAAAACGCGTGGACGGACATGGTCCAGTGTGCAGTGTGCAGTGTCCGCTGTCCCGAGGTGATGAAAAGAAGTTGGTTACCGAGGGATAGGGTTTATTTGTCGGTGCACGAATAAGTTTATGTGGAAGTCTTGGTGGCAAAACTGTGACCTAAGTATTTCACTTTGCAAAAAAAGGTTATGTTGTGCAAAATGTGTAGCAATCAATAAACTTACTTTTATAAATAAAATTTTATATTAGAGACAAAATGGCAATTTTCAAAACCAAAAAATACAATTTAACTTTGCAAAAGAAATATGTTGGCGAAAAATGTTATGTTGAATTTGAAAAATTCATTTTTCTAAACAAAAGTTCATATTAGAAACAAAGTATTAACTCTGAAAACAATAAAACTAGTAACACTATTACGCTCTACAAAAAAGAAATAAAAAAACTAATTACACTATTTAACTTTGGAAAAAAAATCTCGTTACAGTATTAACGAACGGTATGGGGTAAAACAATGAGTAACTGGCTGCTGATTTAAACATTTAATGCTGTAGTCTGCTTCGTTGACCGGATGCTGATATTGTAGTTTTGGAAGGGAAATGATTCAAACTCAAGTTAGAAAGAAAGCGGATGTTGCAATTCAAAACTATGTAGGTGGCTAACTCTCTACGTACAAAATACATTCTGTGCAAAGGTCATTATGTCTCAACTTGCACACTGATATCTTCCATTCATTAAAGTTATTAATTATGCGGGAACATTTTTGATTGCAACATAATAGTATAAATATGTATCTCGCGGCGGACAACGAATATAAAATTTTCAGGTAACAACTTTTTTTGTAAAGCTGTAAACGATAAGAGCTCTTTTTACGCTAAACATGTATATTTTTTTTATAAAATTAATTTTTCTTTAAAAGTAAACTAAAAAGTAAAACTACTTTTTAATGCAACATAATTTGTTTTTGTAAATTTAAATAGTACAAGTAGTTCATTTGTTTCAAATGTTGATATTTGTTTATAAAAGAGCGAAAATATATTGTTTGATAAAGTAAAATAGTGTAAACAATTATTTTTTGCTTATAAAGGAAAACAAAAGAATGAAAATCATTTTTATTCCTACAGAACACTTTTTGTATATTAAACTTTGTAGACTATATATTTTCATTTTCTTCGCAAAACATATATTTTATTTCTAATCTTAATTTTGGATTATAAATGGAAACAAAAGAGCAAACATGTTTTTTCATTGCAACGTAACATTTTTTGCACATTTTTGCAGAGTTAAATGGTGTAAATGGAATTTTGTTTCTAGTATTAATTTTTGTTCGTAACAGCGAAAATATTTTTGTTTGTAACATAAAACATTTTCAAAGTTATATAGAGTAAATGATTAGTTTTTTATTTCTAATATTAATTTTTTATAAAAGTAAACCAAAAAGTGAAAATATTTGTGATTACAACAAAACGTCTTTTTTGCACAACATAAATATTTTAAGCTAAATTCATTATTTATATCAATCTTTTTGTATTATTTTATTTCTAATATTTGGCAACCTGTACAAATAAGTAATTTTTTGTTGATATTACCAACGATTATTTACATTTTCATTTTTGGTTGAGATTACCAATTAATTATGTGAATTATTGGACAAAATAAGAAAGTTAATAATGATAAACGTCAAGTTTTGGTAAACAGCTACATTTTGTTAACCAAAATTTCAATGAGTTGCTATTCAGTACTTTCGCAATCGCGTATTTTCACCTTTTACTTCTACCACCGCATAGTTATGCAATACACCTTATTTCCATCAGTCACTTTCTACTGCAGGTTCGAACTTGTTTTCACCTGTCGGCGCCGGAGATTCCTGGGTCACATGGCAACGTATTTCATCCTGTAACTTCCTGCGCAGCATGACCGAATTCCTCTTCTTTACGTGCACTTAGAAAACTAGGAAATGGTCCTGAGGGTTCTATGGTAAAATAGCCAGAGCATAGTGTTTTTAATTGTATGATTTCTGCGCTTCCTTCCTATTTTGCAATTAGATTGCAAGCTTTCTCCGGATTTCTAAGAAATATTGGGGTGAACTTTCTGGATTGTCTATGTCTAGCTTTTTAATTGGAAGACAAATCTCCGGTTTCCATGGCAGGTAAATCTCCAGTTTCAATGTTATGGGTGAAGGAGTAACTACTTCACCTTCTTTAGCACTACTTTTTGCATCCTGCTTGGTGACAGTTTTAAGACAATCAAATTTATTAGATGTTTCTAAGTTGGTATTACTTGGAAGTCGATATCATGCTGATTTCTTGAGCTGCAACAGGTTCCACTGATGCTGAAATTTTGAAAGTAAATATTTTGTGATAGCATCCACTCGTAAAAGGCGAACCGTTATTTTTTGTTAAATCACGGGGTATTTTGGATGTTGAGTGACATAGTACCAAAATTTCAGATTCTTTTACTTAGGGAAATTATTTTCAACTGTAATTTTAATAAAATGCAGAAGACATAATAGATTTTGATTTAAAGAATATTCTGTATCTACCAAAAATGGGAGGCCTAGGAAAGAGGTTAGATCGCCCCCCTCTAGGTATTGTCGCTCTACCTGTATTGTTAATAGTAGTGCGTCCTTAAAGTGCAGAGGCATATTGTTCTGCAAGTACCATCAGGATTGTGAGTAGAAGTGGTTCCAAGGTCAAGAGTATTGCGGCCTGAAGAGATCCTTTTATCAGGAAGAAGACAGCTGCAAGAGGTTCCAGGAATCGGTAGAGGTGTGCATTGCTCCCTTATCCAATCGTAAGCAAAGGAATTGCGAAGTCTCAACAACCGAGGAAATCTGCTTCTAAAGCAACAGAAGCTGCAAGATTCTACACCATAAGTAAGAATATTAGGATGAATGTTGTAATTGAAAGTGCACAGATTAATGAATAATGGAATGCGCAATTAAAATATATCACATGTGATGCGAACTGAATGTAATGCAAGACTGATCGAGCAGTTCCGATCGATCGTCATCGGAGTTTCTGGGTCAGACATACATCAGACATACGCAGCGTCACAGATCCGCCAGGAGCCAAACTTAAATACTTTTCCTTACAAGCAGGGCTGAAAACTTAGTACCATCGTGCTGCTGTGCAACTCTTGCTGCTAGCGTCCGAGCGGCTGACCAAATCCAAGCGACGGAGGAGAGAGCCGAAGGTAGTGATTTGTACAGTTATAACTAGATAATAACGCTTCACGAGCAACGGTGCAATGACTCAGGCGGTAAGAGCGTAAAGTTGCGAAAAGAGTGAGTTCGAATCCAAACACGCCCATGCATCTTTCTGCCGCAGTTAAAGGAAATTTGCCATAATTATAATGATTTACTCGGTAAACCACTGGACCCAACGGCTTCTAGAATTTATCCAGATTAGTCGACAGGTTAGGTTAGTGTGTGTGTGTATGTGTAAACGAATTAATTGCCAATTCCTATAAGAGGAGGTTTCCCACCGTTACAATATTTTACACCCCTAGCAATGAGGAAGCGGGCGTAAGTTTGTGTGTGTAGCAGCAAGAGTTGCATCAGCTTCACGGAGGTACTATGGCACTTTCAGCCCTGCTTGTAACGTCAAGGGACTTAAAGGCAGGCTGGCGTTAGTAACCAGCCTATGTGTGACTGCTGCATACCTATCATGTGTTAGGTTTAATCTCAGGAAAGGATTGAACGTTATAAGTTGTTCCTATTGTTTGGGGTGTGGATTTAAGCAAGGGATACTAATAATTTCTCTGTAAGATGCAGGCGGATTTAACATCCTTCAGTGTAGACTTAGTAAGAACACCCTGCAATCTTTAGTTTATTAGTAGCGTGGCCATACCGCTAGCTGAAGTTTTTATGTTTGAAATTATGTGTTTTAGGAAATTGATTACTGTAACTGGATTTGACCCTGTGCTGTCCAAGATGTACACATTCCAGTCGTGGTGCCTTGAATTCTGGTTTCGGTCTATTGTGAATAGTGTAATTGGCAAGTAAACGGACAAGAGTACTCTCATGGCATGGCAAATGGGCACAGAATTTTGTGACCCGGCGTCTAATTTCTTCGTAAACATATGGGAGAGAGGAGGTTTCATGCAGGAAAGCAGCGATAAACAGAATATATTTTCCTAAGACCTCTATTCTGTACTCTTTGAAAAAGTGCCAGTCAACTATCTGTCGCCATGCCCCAAATTTCACAGACATACAACATGACCGGAATCATCAAAGCTTTAAAATGGTGTAACTTTAAGTGGATAATCATCGCCTTTGAACTAAATACACGGAAAAGTTGAGCTATTGCTCCCTGCGCCCTGTGAGCCATCTTAGTGATATGCCCCCTGAAAGTTAGGTCTTTATGAAGTTGCACACCAAAATAGGTTGTGAAAAATTTCCGTTGTATTATCTTGTGTGTGTATGTGAATGTAGGGGAAAGGTTTGCGGGTACTGGCGTTTTGTGAAAGTTATGGCGCTGGTTTTCCCTGGGTTTACTGATTCGCCAATGCCTGCACCACTTTTAGATTAGGAGTAGCAATAGTTGTATGGGATTTATGACTCTGTTTAGATGTCTGTTTTGTATAACATGATGCCATCTACATATTGTGTTATTTTGACGTCGGTTGCCTGTGGGAAGTCTGATATGAAGATGTTGAATATTATTGGAGTCTTAGTGACTTTAAAAGTGCGGTGTTTTAAGAAAGAGTGTTTTTAATATGTATATTTGGAGAAGGGATATGAGTTTGTGTAGGAGTCCAGCGTGTCAGATCGTTGAGAAAGTATTTTGCACATCCAAAAACACAGCTGAGGTGAATGCCTTTTCCTGAAATCCCAGGGCTGCAGCCTCCACTACTCAAAGCATCTATTGGACGGTAGAACACCTAGGACGAAACCCTAATTGACGGGAAGGGATGACTTGGGTGTTTCCTAGCAAGGGAAGCAAACGGGCAAATAGGAGTCTTTCGAATACTGTTGAAAGTTGCGAAAAAAGGCTGATGGGTGGACAGCTGGAAGGATGAACCGCGTATTTGCCCTGCTTCAATATGCACATCATCGGTGGAAAGTGGCCTAGGCTGATGCACATATTGAAATTTTTTCTGATAAAGAGCATAGCACTGAATGGATGATTGCGGAGCATGATATGTGTTATCCCGTCAGGTCCGGCAGCTTTCCTGAATGGAGAAGCCATAGCATCCTAGACTTTATAGTCATCTTCGTCCGCTGGCCGTCCAAGAAATCAATGAACGTCACGACGAGCCTGACTTGAGAGGCTTCGACCTGCGGGTTACCTCTAGGCCTAAATAGACATTCCAAATTGTCAGCGAAGTCATTGGCTTTGGCATATGGATCATAAATGGGGCCTCTATTGCCATACATAGGGTAGAATGTTTTGTCTCATAGACCCCGAGGGTTCTTGGCTATTCTCCACACGTAACTATCAACCAGGTTCTGTCTAGCCAACGTGTCTTTTCACACGAACTTTCTGTGCTGGCGAAGTCGGACACTGACTTCTCGACGTAAGGTCCTTAACAGCCCTCGATGATGTGGCGTGCGGTGTCGCTGGTAGAGTCGGCGGGCTGCCCAGGAACGTCGGATAAGGAGCTCAATGTCTATGGGAATTACATGTGGATGAAGGGGAGGAGAAATATGAATTGTAAGACTATGTGTTATTCTGGTTACTGTGAGGGAGAAGGAAGAGATTGCCGACTCAGAATTGGATGTTAGCAATTCTGAGATTTGGAGAGATGATAGTGCTGAGGCAATCCATTATGTTTTTATTCGATTTTGCGGTTTTGATATGTGACACCGTGGCTGGCAATCCTTGTGCTGATTTCTGCCTATACGAAGTTGTAGTCGGAATATAGTGCGTTGATTGATGTGAGGGGAGATGGTGCGGGAAAGGCCCGATGATTAAAAATCGATGACAGATGGTTATCCTGTACAAAGCGGATGGTGAGTGTGTTTCTAGGGACCCTGTACTCTGAGCTGAGAATCCTGATCAATTAAGTGAATGATTGCGTTGCCTCTAGTATCTGCTCGGCAAGCGCAGTGGCAACGATAGTGTATGGCATCGAAATCCTCTGCTAGAATCACATTAGGATGTAGGGTAAGAATGGATTGGTAATCAGCCACCACAAAAACTCTGGATGGGCAGTGATATGCACAGACTATGAAAACCTCCGTACCTCCCAGTTCAGCGAACGCGACCGTGATCTTTAGGGTGTGAAGTTGCGGAATCTGGATTGGCCGGTGAACTACCTTTCTTGGGATAAATATCGCTGTCCCACCACCGGAGCCATTACGATCAGTTCGAAAACAATTGTGGCCCGGAAGACGGAATCGAAAGCAAACTTCTTGTGCTTGCCAGTAATTGCCTGTCATATGAATCTGAGAGGCCCACAGTGCCTCGGGCTGCTTCCCAGCAGCAGCGGATCCAAGTGACGGACTGCGTGTCCTTACACGTTTTAAGCGAATACGCCTCCCACTTGGAGGGCCTAGCGCTTCGGGTAAAAAATTCTCCACCGGTCCTCCGGAACATACAGCAGACATTTGCTAGCGACTGTGACCCTGCCGAGAAGTTTGCTGCACTCCCCAAGGGAGTCCGCACCCTTATCCATTTCTCCAAGCACTGATGCAACAACACCCCCAGACCGTTTCGCTTCCCATATTTAAACGCAAGTGGAATTTTATAAAACAAAAACATTACCTATCGGAGTTTGTATCGCAGCAAAAATTGCATGTACAGTTCATTTGCGAAATCCTCCTCTGCCCTTAACAGAGCTTCGTCCTTCCTGGGTACACAGTACACCGGCAAGACCGTATAGACACGTGGGGGCAGTGGCCATTTTAATTCCCTTGCACTTGGCCAATTAAGTCCGCCCCTCTGCTCGCAATCCAGCACCTAGAATCACTTGCTGTGTTGACCAACATAGGTGGCCGTGAAACCGCTCTGATCGCGGGATATCTCGTTCCGCGGATGTTATTCATACCGGCAGACTATCAGAACGTGCTGCATGGGTTCCCGAATTTCCTCCTCTTGGGATACTTCAATGCCAAAAATGGACAATGGAATTGCATAGCGGCAGATCCTCGGGGTTAACATTTTACAACGTTAATTAACGCAGATGCCACGCTGGATGTGAAGGAATCACGTGCACCGCCACGGGAGGCCAAGTTTGTTACAGCGCAGACTTGCAAGCGGGAGGTCTGGGGTTCAATCCCGCCAGAACCGTCCTTCCTGGCTGAGGGGTTTTCCTCAGTCCTCATAAATGGCAAACGCCGGAGAGGTATGCTAAACATATGTCTAGAACGTTTCCTTCGTTAAAAAAAATCATTTCCCAATAAAGCATTTCATCTCATGTAACACCAGTGTTCACCGCCTGTGGCGCCTTAGCAGTAAAAACGGGCTTTAAACACCATTAAAACACACCCAAAAAACCCACGCATAGACCTAGGGCCGGCAAGTCCAATTTAATTGACACTGTTACCAACATACAAAATAAAATAAAATCTGCAATACTCCGTCCCGGCACCTTTTTACCTATATCCGGTTGCGCATTTAAAAAATTTATCATTTATTAATTTTTTCCATAATAATAATAATAATAATAGTAAAACAACACATTAATAATAATAATAATAATAATAATAATAATAATAATAATAATAATAATAATAATAGCCACCTACTTAAATAAAATGTTCCGTCAGAACGGTTGAGGTGCTGGTACCCAGCACCTTCCCCACCCTCTTGTTCTATATACTTCTACTATCCCATCTTTTTTTTTTTACCTGCTTTTTCTTTATCATCGCTGTTTTCTTCTATATTTTCTTCTACCTCCTGTCTGTTATTTCACTTTTCTTTTACTCTTCTCCTTCTTCTATACTCGTCCAAATTCCTCTTGCAATTTGCATAATTTTTCATTTCCGCCTATAAGAGGAGGAAATTAGCCTTTCTTCCCATTATCTTCTTCCGGTTGTAGTTAAAACATATTCCCGTTTATTGGAAGTTTAAGTATCTTCCTCTCCTTCATCACTTAATTGTTCCTTGACTTGATCTTCTCCTGTACCATTCTCTTCCTATTGATTTTATAAAAGTTGTCTTCTATATTACCTATTCGTGTTAAATTAGTTGTGTTTTTGGGATTGTCTTTGTATATGTATGCGTTCTGATCTTCTTACTTCTTCTGCTTCTTCATTAGTTCTTATTATCTGTTCTTGTGGTATCACCTGTTCACGTGCTAGATTACTTACTTTCAGTGCAGTCTGATCAAGATATTTATGTGGTACTTATTTTAAGTATTTGTGTCATTTGGCCACTTAAACCTTTTCTTTCTTCTCTCACCTGTTCTAAATAGGTGCATTTCAAACAATACGTGCTTTGGGTTATCTTATGTTTTACAAAATCTACATATATGATCCTATGATCTGTGGGTTTTTTTTCCAATACGTTTTGTATGGTTCATGGCCTATAAGGTACAGCCAAGGTGGGGTGTATAAATTTTAGCTTAACCTCAAAGATTTTGTTAAATAAGTTGTAAATTTTCCTGCTTGTCTCGGTATTTTCCCATTTGCGCTGCTACTGTACATGTATTTTGTTTTATTTCATATAAGTTTTTGCATTTACTACAAATTATTTAATTTATTTTCTCCAAGTAACCTTTCTTCAACCAATAAACAACCCATCTTAATTTAATTAACAAGTCAATTGATCATATTCCTGTTTACTACTAAAAGGACCATGATGGTTCAGGTGTTTAATGCTCCTATAAATCGTAACATCTTTTTTTTTTGAGTAGTGTTTAACGCCCGTTTTTACTACTGAGGCACCACAGGCGGTCGTAACATCTTCCTTTGTTATCTTCTTATTGGAGTTTTTATTTGCACACCCTTCAAACTCAGAGCCTAGACCTCTGCTCCGTAAGTCATTAATGAAACAAAAATGCTCTTACGGTATGCTGTTATGGTGTTTAAAGGAAGTTTAAAACTTAACTGTACTAATCTAGCTAATTTCACCATAATATATTCGGATATTTTTCCATACGCATTCAATATTTTTCCTAAGGTTTAATTTTTCGTCTAAATAAATTCCCATATATTTTGTTCTATTTGTCGTCTTATATTTTGGGTATCATAATTTATTCATCTCTTTCAAGATTACCTTTCAGGATGTAGCCTGATTTAGTTGGATCGACTTGGAGATTCGTTTTACTACACAAATTGCTTAATTTATTAGTTAAGTTGTTTGCTTTTCTTTCTATATATTATCTATTGCTTCCTTCTATTAGAAGTGAAACATCGTCGGCTTACGCGATGGTGTTTGTCACATTTTAATCGTTGTTAAGTTCACATAAAACAGTCTTCAAAACTCTGTCCAAAAATTTTGGTCCTAGTATCGAGCCTTGTAGATATCCCTTAGTTATATATCTCTAAACTGCTTCCTCAGTACCTTTAACGTGAACCCTTCTGTCTTTGCAGTAATCATTAATATTACATATGGGCATTTAGAGAAGCCTTTTACCCGTAAACTGTTAAATAGTATCGGTCATCATAAATTATCAAAAGCTTCGGAAATGTCAATGAAAATTTCAATTAAATATTTTGAATTTGATTTATTTATCATATTCAACAAACTGTTCAGAATTTTTTGCATCTATTTTCCTTTTCTAAAGCCGAAGTGATTGTTGTTCATGCCCGACAGATCCTAAACTATTTGAAACTTTTACGAACGAGTTCTTCTAAAACTTTTACAAGAATACTCAGAAGACATATAGGTCTGTTTGATTTCGACTCTTAGGATCCTTGTTGGAATTTTTCTTTAAGATAATAACTTTTGCTGTTTTCCAGCAATAGGGAAAGCACCCTTTCTATGTACAATAATTCAAAAGTAGAAATAGGAACGGTGTAATTTTGTCTTCCAACTTTATCAGACCTTCATTAATTATGCCATTCGGACCTGCTGCTTTGTTCTTTTTAGCTTATTTATAGCTAGTTTAATTTCCGAAATAGGAAAGGGGTAAATTAGTCCATTATTTCTGTATATGGTGTTTTCACATCTAGTCTTTTTTACATGCTTAACATTATCTATACTCTTATCATCCAGAGAAAGTAACTTGCCCAAAAGGAGGAGCATTTAGCGAGTTTTTTCAGTCTGTGATCGTTTCACCGATGTATTTTTTCATAATTTCCGGTTTCTTAGTTTTCTTAGCATTCCGACCCTGACCCAGTTATGGGTGAACTGTTGATATACCCTGCGGGACATGTCCGTAAAGACTGGAGATATGAAGTGGCTTGGGGAGCTGCCATAGTAACATTAGACGATGCCTTCCAACCCTATCCAGGTATAACTGCGGTAGAGCTCAACTAAGCAGCAATTAAGTTTTCTGAAACCGTCCACGTGATGGTCAAGCAGCACACTCACAGATTCTTTGCGAAAGATTACAACCCCTAGACTCTACCGCAGAACATACATGATCTGTGCAAGTGCGCCATTCGGCTACAACGGGAGGACCAATGTCATCAGAACCACCTGGTCTTGTACACATTATACCGTGACTTCCAATCCAGGATTCGAAAGTTCATTAGTCAATAACGCACAGACACCTGGGAGAATGCGGTCAGAAAATTCAAGCTTAATTGATAAACGGCTATAGATTAATTCGCAAATTGAAAGGGGACTGCGAAGTTCACTCGCAACTCATTCACGGCTGACGAGGACGATTTGTATACCAGCTCAAAGAGAAGACCACTGCGTTGGCAGACGATCTCCAGCGATAATATAACCTTGTATATGACCCGTCTGTGATGACTCAGTAGTAAAAACGGGCATTAAACACTATTCATTTCTGTAGATGAGTCCTTACGGCGACTTCAGGCGCGAAGGATTATACGGCAGGTCTGCAGCTACCTGGGCGCGGACCCGCAAGAAAATAAAGAATTGTACAGGCTGTCTGTCATCATCCGAGAGGAGGTTAGGGAGCAGCTCCGGCGACTTGACCCGTGCAAAGCACCGAGGTATGATCGATTCAATCCTGAAATGCTCTGCCAGCCCATAGTTCACTTGACTAAATTATTCAACTCCTGCATAAATGTCCACAACTTTCCCCTAGTACGAAAAAAGGCGGAGATTATATGCATATTATAAGAAGAGAAAGAACCTGTCTTCCCCTCGATCTATTTGCCAATCATCTTGACTCAAGGGAGTCCAAGGTTTTAGAAAGAACGCTATTGACCTCCTAGGGCCGCTATTCAACCAACTAGTGCCGGAGCACCAATTCAGCTTCAAACCCCAGCATTATACCACTCAGCAATTACTGAGAGTAGTGGACAGAACCATTTCGGCAGGGCAAGCATCCCGCAGTCGTACCACTTGACATGAAAATGCATTCCCGAGCACCTAACACGGACTTATCTATAAAATCATGCGTGCCAGGCTCCCTCGGCAAGTAAATGAGGTGATGCACAGCTTTCTCTGTAACCGCAACTTCTCCGTTAAAGTGGAAGATCATTCTACATGTTGGACTTCCCTACAAGAGAGAAAACCGAAACTTTTCAATACGCAGATTACGTCATGATTTTGGCAACGAGGATAAACCTGCACTACTCATTAGACCAGCTTCGCTCACACTTCAGGAAAATGAATAGAGGTCTGACGTATGCACGTTGGTGTCGAGAAAGGTGAAGTTATTCTCCTCACGAATCGCCGCAGGCCTAACCAGGGGTCTTCAGTCTGCATGGTCAGGTAATTCCCTGCAGGAACCTGGTCAAATACCTTGAGATTCCCTGGAACAGGGGCTGACATTCCAGCCCCACTTGCGTATTCAGGGAATCAAGGCCCATGCGGTCATCAATAAATTTTCCACATTCTGCAAAACATATTTCGTTCCGGTTTGCCTAAGGCTGCGAAACTACAAAGTCGTTATCCTGGAGATAATGCTATGAGGTTTGGGGCTACACAGCTTCATCTCACATTCTGCATCTACAACCAGCACAAAACATTGCTTTACGGAGCATCTTTGGCACTGACTTTATGTTCCCAGCAGTATTTATGCATCAATATTTCGGCCTCCAGTACATAATCGACACCATCAGGAAATTGTCCAACAAAGCTTGGAACCTCTATGCCAGCCATCCAAACGGGCACATCCGAGCTCTTGGGGACTACAACCAAGATGCGGCCGCGGTAGCCTCACCCACCTCATTCCTCGGGTGCTCGGGCCAAGATTACCATAAGGAGCAAAAGTAAACCCTTGCCTCATGGAATTGGTACAAAATTCCGACACAAATTCACAAAACCTACTGAATACTACAGCCGGCGCCTCGCCAATTGGTTGACGTACTATGGCATCTCCTAAACGGAGCTGTAGGATAAATTAAGCAGCATTGGACGCGGTAAAACCTTAGATGCGAGGCCAGATGCCGTCCCATCACGAGAAAGCGAACAATCAACAGTACGTATGCTGGCAAATTAGTAAGTACAGGAACAGCACTTACATCCTCCACCATCCGTCAACTCTCCGACACATTACCATTGTAGGAACATCAGCAGACTAAGAGAGAAAGGAAGCTAAAGCCAGTGTGTAGCTAGGAGCTTCCAACTACCCTACACCCCCTTCGGGGGACCGGCCCGAGCGCTGCTTGCATTTACGCAGCATCCTGCCTCTGCACCTCTTCCAGTAGAATATCACCAATTATGGCATATCATTTCCCAAATAATGTCAAGATCATGATGGCCACCATCTGTCACACAGGGTGAAGCTTAGTGCAGTTCCCCTGAGGACCACGAGGCTGAAATTCAGGCAGAATGGAATTTTGTTTTATTTCTTCTCCCTGAAGAAGTCGAACGTCGTCCGCCGAATGATCAGGGGCTTGGACTCTTAGACGAGCCCGGAAGATGTGGGGAAACTGTTAGAGCTGAATATTGGATCGAGGCGGTTTCCATCTCTCAACTGAGGAAGATTGTCCATAGCGAGAACGGGATGACCACCAAATCTCCAATGCCGCTCCTACTGGTTATTGTAAACAAGGAATCTGGCCAGACACCAGCAATTGACCTTATAAAATGTATGATCCACACCAAGGCAAGAATATAACCCTACATGGGGAAAGAAGAACCCGCCGAATGCTGTAAGTGCCTGAGTTTTCATCATTGCGCACGTGCCTCCGCTGTGCAGATCCACACTTTGTTCCAAACTGCATTGTCCAAGGGATCAATTGTGGTGAAACTAACATCGTTATATATGGTAGCTGCCCAATAAGACTGAAAGTTATAAAGGAAGGGAGGGCCAAAGCACGACAGCAGAAGAGTAGTCGCCTCCTCCAGGGCCCATCCAACTAGGAGTGCCGTTCTCGACAGCCCTGAATCGGCGGGGGGGGGCCCTTGACGAGGCTCTGCTACCTGAAAACACTGAAACGCCAACCACTACACCAGCAGACCAACAACAGCTAGTTTCAGCCAACACCTAGATTATTTAGCCGAATCAGCAACAAAATACTAGCCCTATTGCAACAGTAGCTCCTCGCCCCACAACAGATAAGAGGAAGAAGAAGAATGCAAAATGAAAATTGGTCATCAAAATGTTTCAGGTCAAAACCAATTATAAACAAACAAAAAAGACAGTGGTCAAACAGGTGGCTAACGAAACTATCACGCCCGTTCTAGCTTTAAACACGGCTACGGCCTACTTAACCTCAACTGCGGCAATTACGAGTCAGGTATCGACAATTACCATTCCCGAGCTGACCATACAACGTGGACCTGAGGGAGTTCACTGAACTTTCCACATGGTTCGCAAAAATGGGCAGCAAAGCCGCAGGAGTGGCTGCGTCACTGCAAGCACGTGATAGAAAGACCCACTGTTTCACCACTAAACAAGAACCTCATTATGCTCAAGAAGCTTCCCTGGCTCTTTTAACTCTTTTAACGCCCCGGCTCGTCCGAAGACCCTTACGAGCTACATTCTGGAATAAAAATGTAATGTGGTAGCAGCTGCCTGGTTTCTTGGTGTTTTTAGAGAGCCAGGGGCTCATCTCATCATGGTCTGCGAAACCCACCTAAAAACCGATACACATTTCAGTATACCCCGTTACGTTGCCTATCGAACCGATCGTGTAGGCCGACGGGACGGCAGCAGTGCTATATTTATGAAATTGCACTTTCCGCATACACCATTCCCACTCCCCCTACAGTATGTCGAGGAAACCGCCGTATGGCTTTTCTTGGGTGATCAGAACTTCGTGCTGGTTGCGGTATATGATCCCCCAGATGGTCAGTTCTACGAAACTGACTATAGAGTCCTTTTGAACCTAAAGACTTCAGTCTGAATTGCGAAAGATCTTATTGCAAAGCACCCTACATGGCACAACCGTGTTACGAACCGCAGAATTCGGCTGCTCTCTCACCTCAGAAGCGGATACCCCGCTCGCGCACGGTCCCAGAAATGTGCACGTTCCATTCCCACAGCGGTAAGGGGATGTCATCAACATCTTAATCACCAAGAACACCCATTTCCACCTGGACCTCTCGATAGCCAACGCCTTGGGCTCCGATCACGACCTGGTCGTGGTGGAGTTCGATGTTGCCCTCTCAGAACTGATAATACCAAACTGGATAGTAGAGACCGACTGGGATGCAGCAGTCCTTCGCCTTAAGCAGTCCATAGAGCTGCGAAATTCACCAACACCATTCTCCTAACGGTCCGTGCCCACACTTATCGCATATCGTACCTGCATTCAAATCCTACTTCAATTCTTCAGCCCCTTAGGCAGCACATTAGAGCAAAAAATGCCGCACGAAAGCCATGACAGAGATTCTGCCATCCCGGGATATAAAATCCACCAGTGGATCAAGTCCCTAGTGAGGTGACTCCTACTGCACAGAGAGCAGAGGCCTGGGAAAATACTCTAAGGCTCGCAGACCTCCAAGAGAGGAAATCGTGGCGGATCGTCCGAAGTCCATGAAAAGAGAAGATCAGCACGAGCATTCCTTGAACAGCAATTTGCTTACATACTTGGTGTTCTAGTCCTAAGAAAAGACTGGGGCTTTTGAAGATTATTTGGAGATCCAATTCTAACCCCGATAAGAGCAGCAGGACGATGATCAAACAGATCTCGAGGAGGAAACCGCCTCAGTCTTCATAGAGGTTGAGCGGTTTAGCAAGAGAATTTCCACGTCCCGACCATCACAGAAAGAGAGGTGACCTTCCAGATCCAAAGCCTAAAATCCCGTAAAGTTCCCTGGATAGGACCGCACCACAACGTAAATGCTCCAGCACCTTCCCAAAACAGCCACGATCCACTTGACATGCATTTACAATGCATACCTACCCTTCCGTCACCCCATAATTGTGGAAGAAGGCACGGGTGGTGTGCATTTTAAAGCCCTGCACCTTCTAGCTGCTGTTCAATAAGTCTTCTTCCTACTGTTTCCAAATTGAAAGACTTCTAACTCGGCTTTTTCCTCATATAGAGGGGCAAATCTTGCCTAATTATCAGTTTGGGTTTCGTCCTGGATATTCCACTTCTCAGCAGCTACTGAGTGTGGCTGAAAAAATCTCACTTGGCTTGCAATAGAAGGCCCGGTTGGTAGCAGGACGTGGAAAAAGGTTTCTCAACAGCCTGGCACGAGGTTCTCATCTACAAGTTCCTCGACCATAATATTCCTGCCATTTTCATTTCTCTAGTAACCAGCTTGCTTAAGACACGCAGCTTCCAGGTGAAGGTAGAGGGCAAACTCTCTAAAATTCGGCCCATTGGCGCAGGAGTGCCGGAGAGCAGCTTGCTGTCCCCGACGCTCTATGCAGTTTACATGGCCGACTTCCCAATATATCCATCACCATCTCCTGCCAATACGCAGATGATCTGCTAATTATGCCCCAAAATAACGCAAAATTCCATTTATGCATTTAGACCAATACAGGCCCAACTACGAGACGCGGAGTCATGAGGCGAAAAATAGCGAGTGGCCATTAGCCCGGAAAGGTCAACTACTCTTGTGGTTAACAGCAGACATCCTCGGTGTTAGCTGGACTTCGTGTTGCATGCCATGGATCCCATGGGACAATTCATGCAGCCATGGAGTGTTGGCAGCAGATCAGGTTACGGTGTAACAAAAATTTAAAAAGTGTAATATCAAGTAACATCTCAGACAAAGGATTGATAGTGTGTAAAAATAGTAGTTATACTTATTTAATATTGTTGTAGCTGTAGTTGTTTGGCAGATTCACGTATTCTGTAATACAAATAAATGTAACATGACGCTTTGCACCTGGTTGTAAGGTGAACCGGTTGTGTTATACACTTCGCCAGTGGACCGTCGCACGCTGAACTAATATAAGAATATTTCAAAATATTAAATAGAATCAATATGTATCCCAATGCATGCTTGCTACCATAACAATTAAGAATATATTGTGCAAAAACTGATACCTCGTGGCAAAGAACACACAGTTCGTTATTTTGAGTACGTGAGAACAGCCGAGGCATGGTCGCTTAATATTCCGTTGAGTCAGGTATATTCCTGAAAATACAGGAGGAAACTTTCAGACAATTATGTCTGAAATGAACACTTGAGTAAAAGACATCGCCAAAAACAAACAAAAAAAAAAACAAACAAAGAAAAAGGGAATATTGTTTGATTTGTTGGGAAAATTGTCGAATAAGCTCGACATTTTGAAAAGATAACATTTGAAACCCCAAAAGAACATGAAACTATAACCCAACTGAAAGAAACATTTCAAGCGCCAATAATATTTTACGCATAGGCGGCAGCCAAAACAAAACTAACAGAAAAAAAGTAAACTTTCAAAAATCAGTTCAAAGGAAAAAAAAAAATACACGTGCTATTCATTTTATCATTCAAAGGAACAAGTATTAACAAGATACAAGACATTTTCACCAAATACCTGAAACCAGAGGAGGAGAGAATCAAAATTAGATACATGATATCAACACAGAAAAATTTAATAGTGGAAGCAGACACAGAAGAAAATTTGGTGAAAATAATCAATAACAGGAAATTAAAACACAAAGAATTAAAAATGGAACTGCCAATGAAGAGAAATACCCTTATAATAATATATTACGTTTTAGCGGGAACGAAAGAAGAAGAATTAAAAGAGCAAATCTACTAACAAAATCTTGAAGGAAAGAAGCAAAAGAAGAATTGGACGGAAGTCTAAAATTAAAATTCAAAACGAGACCTAAAGATAAAGACACATTTATTGAGGTATAAAAAAAATAAGATTCTAATTAATGAAAACGGGAAGAATATTTACAGGATTTCAATCTGTAACAGTAAAAGACTACCTAGTGGTAGCTAGATGCCTTAAATGCAGAATTTGGGACACATATTGGCAAATGGAAAAATTCACCTGTGCACACTGGTGAAGAAGACGACAGAAAAACTGACTGCGAAAAGAAAGCACTTCCATCTGTAAGTATACCTTGCTTGAAAAGGAAGAAGACAAGTCCAGGGAAAAAGAACTGTCCAACTCATAAAATGTTCTGGGAAAGAATAATTTCAAAAACTGACTATGGATCTTAAAGAACAGAAAGTAGGGGCAAAGAGTGAAAGAAGAGGCTGAAAAAATCCAAGCATGCTGAAAAGAATTGCAATAATGCCTTTTTTATATAGGTGAGAGTTAAAATGCAAAAAAGGGAATTAGCAAATCAGATGAAATTTAGATAGATAAATGCAGATACTCTAACACATTTCTGCTTGAAAAAAACAGAAAAAGAGAAACAAATAATAAAACAAACAAACAAACAAAGAAGAACAATTAAATTTCGATTATAAAATGCCTTGATAATGGATAATGAAAGCACGGAAGAATGATGATGATTATTGCTTAAGGGCGCAAAACTGCTATGGTCATTAGCGCCCAAACACATCAAGTACTGTGTCAGAAATAAAAAATAAATAAACAAAGAACGCAAATCCTGCGCATAATGAACGGACAGTAGTACTTGTGCAATAAAATTTATACCCAAAAACAAATAACAAGGGTATAAGACGCCACAAACATTAAGGTGTTACTAAAACACAGCCGCAAGAGCGGAAAAACACTACAGTCCTGTAATGGGCTAAAATCGTACCAATAAAATCCCAAAGCAAACACAGGTCAATAAACAAAGACCGGCAGCAAAACTAATCAGCAAGAGCTGAAAACAAACCAGTCTTATAAAAGATTAAAAGGGTACAATAAAACCCCAAAACAAATAACAAGGGTAATGTGCAAAACCACAATGAAAGACTAGTTAACACTATTCAGCAAAAGCTGAAAAAACAACAGTCTTAAAAAAGTCTAAAAATGCCGTCAATGGTAAAAAGAGAACACCTCACACCTTGCTCCAAAAACCACAAACACGGATAAAACGGAGCACACGCTCAACAGCAACCACATCATCTGCAAGTAATTCCTCAATAGAGGAGGGCAAACCTAGGCTATTTCTGAAAGCTGTCAGATGAAGACAATCAATTAAAATGTGACGCACTGTAAAGGGGTGGTCACAGTGAGGGCAAGCTGCAGCGGGTTGACCATTAAAAAGGTGAGCGTGACTAAACCGGCAATGTCCAATTCTGAGACGAGCTACAATTACTTCTTCGCGACGAACAGCGCGAGAAGAAGTCGACCAGTTAAAAGGGGCTGATTTACACTCCCGAAGCTTATTGGTGGTTAGTAAATTCCACTCATCGCGCCAGCGCGAGAGAACGTCTCGTCGTAAGGAATGTATAAAATCCCCGAAGTAAAAACGGTGCTCGTACTCAGCAGGGTCTAAAAGAGCGGATTTTGCTGCAACATCTGCGGCCTCATTACCTGGGAGTCCGACGTGCCCAGGCACCCATAGCAGTGTTACCCTGACGCCAGCGTCGTAAAGGGTTGAAACTACATTCTGGACCATCTGCACAAGAGGGTGGAGGTTGTACAGATTTCTAAAACTTAAAATTGCACTCAAAGAGTCGGAACATATAACACTGTTCCCTAGCCCCTGATCATAAATAAATAAAACCGCCCGAAAGATAGCATAAAGCTCCGCCATAAAAATAGATGTTGCAACGTTAAGACCATACGTAAAACTAGCTCCATTAAAAACAAAAGCACATCCTACACCTATGTCACATTTAGAGCCGTCGGTATAGATAAAATTCCAGCCATTAAAAGAGGATTTGATCTCGCTAAAAAAAACGAATAATATGTGCTGCGGTCGATGATTTCGGACAGGACGTAAGCCCGAGATGAACGGGGGCCTCTGCTAAAATCCAGGGGGGAGAAGAAGTTTCCCCGGCTAAGAAAAAAGCAGGTAACTCAATGTCCAACGTCCGTAAAATCTCCCGAAAACGAAAGCCAGCGGGCTTAGGAGTAAAAGACCGAACAGCATAAAAACGATCAAAAGACACATTATAAAACGGCCCATTCGTGGGATGACGAGGTTGTGCAGTTAAGCGACAACCTTACGCAGCCAGTAAAACATCCCTACGATAAAACAACGGAGGTTCTCCAGACTCCGCACATAAACTCAACACAGGACTGGTGGGGAATGCACCAATGGCAACACAGATACCCCGGTGGTGAATCGGGTTCAGGCGGCGCAGAACAGAGGGCCGCGCAGAGCCATAAACAACACTGCCATAATCCAATTTGGACCGGATAAGAGAGCGGTAAAAACGTAAAAGTATAGTCCGGTCCGCTCCCCAAGATGTGCCACTCAAAACACGTAAAATACAAAGAGAACGGTCACACTTGCCTCTGAGTTGCGCTATATGCGATGACCAGCATAATTTCCTATCAAACACCATGCCAAGGAACCTGACTTCGTCTGCGAAAGAGAGTGCGTCTGGGCCAAGATAGAGCGAAGGTGGAGGATACTCCTTGTGGCGCCAGAAATTCATGCAGACGGTCTTCTCTGCGGAGAAACGGAACCCGTGAGAAACATTCCAAGCGTGAAGGCGGTCGAGACAGCATTGGAGGCGGCGCTCCAAGAGACAGGTTCTCGGAGAGGAAAGATAGATGGCAAAATCGTCTACAAATAATGACGATTGTATTCCCGGCGGTAAACACTCGGTGATAGAGTTAATCGCAATGGCAAACAGTGTGCAACTAAGTACCGAGCCCTGAGGTACACCGTTCTCTTGAATAAAACTAGATGATAGAACTGATCCCACGTGAACATTAAAAACCCGGTCTTTCATAAATTCCTGAATAAAAAAGGACATACGCCCACGCATGTTCCAATCCTGAAGCGTTCGGAGGATACCGCCTCTCCAGCAAGTATCATACGCTTTCTCCAGATCAAAAAATACAGCAACCGTTTGGCACTTCCGAATAAAACCGTCCATTATGTGGGTCGAAAGAGATACGAGATGGTCGACAGAGGAGCGGTGACGACAAAAACGCACTGAGCGTTCGTCAATAGATGTCTCGACTCTAAACACCACATAAGCCGCCCGTTAATCATGCGTTCCAACACCTTGCAGACGCAGCTGGTGAGGGAAATCGGACGGTAACTGGAAGGAAGATGGGGGTCCTTTCCAGGCTTAGGTATAGGAATGACGGTGGCCAATCGCCAAGCGTTGGGAAATGTGCCATGACACCAAATAAAATTAAAAGTTCGTAATAAAAAAGCTTTGCCTTCCGCTGATAAATGCTGCAACATAGCAACATGAATGTCATCTGGCCCCGGTGCGCAATGTCGAGAGATGGAAAGGGCATGCCCCAGTTCCCTGGCGGTAAAAGGAACGTTGTAGCTCTCCTGATGGTCGGAGGCAAATGAGAAACCTTTCCTCTCAACCTGCTCCTTTAATGCGCGAAAAGTAGCCGGGTAATTGGCGGAGCTCGAAACATCAGCGAAGGTTCGCCCTGAAACATTGGCGATGTCAGTCGGAGTAGTGAGCACTCGATTTAAAATCCTAAGACCGGGTATAGGTGTAAACCTTGGTTTGCCAGCAACGCGGCGTAGCCGTTCCCAAACTACGGATGAAGGCGTTGTGCGGTTAAAAGAAGAGGTAAAAGAAATCCAAGAAGCCTTTTTGCTATCCTTAATGACTCGGCGGCATTTGGCGCGAAGTTGTTTGTAGCAAATCATATTTGCAGAAGTAGGGTGGCGACGAAAAACTCGGAGAGCACCTCGGCGTGCACGCAATGCATCCCGGCATTCATCGGTCCACCAGGGAACCGGTAAGCGTCTGGGGTGACAAGACAACCGGGGAATAGCCATTTCTGCGGCTGTTATGATGACCGTACGGAGGTGCTCGATCGCGATGTCGATAGATGGAAATTCACACCCTGAAAATTCGGCCAAAGATCGATAGAGAGGCCAATTCGCCTTTTCAATGAGCCATTTTGGCGCGCGCTGTGAATGTGCGTTCGAAGAGAGTACATGGATCTGACACGGAAAGTGGTCACTGGAATATAGATCGGAGATGAAGTTCCAGGTGAAATGTACAGCAAGTGAGGCAGAACACATCGATAAGTCCAAGTGTGAAAAACTGTGAGTGCTGTCTGAAAGAAATGTAGGTTGACCAGTATTGAGCAGTACTAGATGGTGACGATCCAGAAAGTCGGCTATAATGCTACCCCTCGCACACTCCGTGGCGGAACCCCATAGAGGATGGTGCGCATTAAAATCCCCCAAAAGAAGTACAGGGGGCGGTAGCTGAGAAAACAGATGATCTAGATCAGCGGTAGTGACTGTAACAGACGGAGGAAGGTAAATACTGCAGATTGAAAAACCAAGGCCAGAGAAATTAACGGTAGCAGCAGCTGCTTGCAAAGGAGTCTGGAGCTGTAATGAAGTACTGTACACGTCCTGTCGTATTAAAATTAAAACTCCGCCGTGAGCGGGAGTGCCATCTTCGGGAAGTAGATCAAATCGCACCGAAGAGTAACCACGGATAATAAAAGAATCTTGTGGTCGAAGTTTTGTCTCTTGGAGACACACAAGCGGAGAGTCAGTCGATCGTAAAATTAACTCCAAGTCAGTTCTTCGACTGCGGAGTCCACGCACATTCCAAGAAAGGATAGCCATTGTTAAAATTAGTTTAAAAAGTTAAAGATACCACCTTACTTTTTACTAGGCCCAGGACGAATCAAACGTCCTTTCTTAAGTCGCGTGGGACTTGGTGGTTTTTCAGGAGCAGGCACATCCTGCTCCATGACCCCCTCAGAGGAAGGGCTCTCCCGCTGAGAAGCATCCACTGACTCCAGCACCTGGAACCGGTTGGATGTAGAGAGGGGCGGTGATGGCAACCGCCTAGCGGGTTTGCTCCCTTCATGGGAGCGGGACCTCCGAGGAGGAGAAGGGCTCTTCTGCTTTTCAGCAGGAGTGGATGTTTTTAAAAAGTCGGTCTTTGTATAACTGGTCTTAAACTTAATTTCTGATGCATTAAAACTATGGGCTTGGGCTTCTCAGTAGAGCGCTTTGGAGGACTGGGCACATTTGGGACCCGGGTAAAAACAAGGTCGCAAGTCTGCGTACTGCTATCGCACTTCTTGATCGATGATGAAGCTGCTGCGCTGTATGTGCCGGTCTTAGGCACGACGGGTTGGCGAGATTGAAAACGCTTCCGGGCCTCAGTAAAGGGGAGCTTTTCCTTCACCCGGATCTCCTGAATACAGCGCTCCTCCTTAAAACGAGGACATTCGCGGGATGAGGCTGGATGATCTCCGCGGCAGTTAACGCAAACGGGAGCGGATGTACATGCTCCTTCATGAGACACTTGGCTGCAGGTAGCACAGATAGAATTGGCACTCTTACAAGAGACGCGTGTATGGCCAAAGCGCTGGCATTGAAAACAACGCAACGGGCTCGGTACGTACGGGCGCACCTCAATGACCTCGTAGCCCGCTCTTATCCTCTGCGGCAATTAGACCCTGTTAAAAGTGAGGAAAAGTGTTCGGGTAGGCTGCAATTCACCCTCTCTCCTCGCATGCACGCGATACACCGACGTGACCCCTTGGTCTTCCAAGCAACTTTGGATATCCGGGTCAGACATTCCGTCCAGTACGTTAGTAAAAATAACTCCTCGCGACGAATTTAATGTGCGATGTGGCTCAACACGGATGGGATAACCGTGGAAAATCGTCGCCTTGAGCAGCGAGTTACTCTGAGACATTCCAGTGGTCTCAACCAAAAGTGATCCATTACGAAGTCGGGTGCAGGTTTTCACAGGTCCAGCTATGGTGTCAATGCCCTTCTGAATTATAAACGGGTTCACCCGGGTAAAAGATTGTCCGTCTTCCGTTCGACTAATAACCAAGTAACGAGGAAAAGGCTTCTCGATTACTTCTTTAACATCCACTCGTTTTCTTTTAACTTGTGTGAGATTATGTTCGTTCACCATAGCGATATGATCCTCCACCATTGCAACTGTCTCCGATGGCAGGCTGCTTCCTGGGCGCCACCCCGGCTTAGGTTATTGGCTCTGGCCTGAACAAAGTAACCTCAGGGTCACACCTTCCTGTGGGCTGACGAAGGGACCCAATCGCCTGCAGGAAGTCTACAGCTCATGCAATGGCCCTTCCCCGGGCCTGGCCTTTACCAGGGGATACGCTCCCGTCCTACATGGTAACCCAGTGCTGGGAGTTACACTGTTACCCAGTCACTTTTTACCGTGTCAAACACGGGGGCACCCATCAGACAGAGAACAGGGAAGTAGGACAAATAAAACAATAAAAGAGGCGAAATAAAAAGGAGTCAAACGCGCTAAGCGCGGACCTGAGGGAGCAGCTCGGGTGCCTCCGGGTCGCTACGCCCCGTACCGAATAAATTGGGCCCCTGAGGGGGCACGGAAGAAGAAAGCGGTGAAGAAGAAAGGAATAATGGTGTTATGAAGAAAATCTTTAATAACATTAAAAAGAAAAAGAAGATGAAAAAGAAGAAATATAAAGATGCTATAACAAAGGAAGAACAGCAATATAATAAGAAGAGAGATAAAAGTAAGCAATCAATCTATGCTCAGAGTACTGTGGACCGATGTCCACCAGATTTGTCATTCGCCAGTTTGAATGAAGAGGTGGAACAAGTAAATTAAGATGTAGAGGAATTAGAGGCCGTGATAAGAGATAAAATAAAAACTAATATAATAAATCCAGGGGAAATTTACGAAAACTTTGAGCAAACTCTTAAGTGTTACAGATTGGAGGAAAAAACTTATTAAGTACAGCATTAAGACATATTATAAGGAAGATGTATCATTAAAGACACAGAATCATCTTTCCAACACCAGAAGCAACAGATAGAATAGATATAAAAACATACAATTTTCCTTCAGACCCAAATTATCTCTTGGAACTTTTGCATCTAACTTTTGAATGAGGGCAGGAAGCTTTAGATTTAGAAGAGGTATCCAAAAGTTTCGTAGTATTCCATGGAAGAATATCTATAGACTTTCAACAAAAATGGCCAAACGTCATATTCATCCATACCACCCATAATGGACAACACAAATATTATAAATGACTATATATATAAAAGGACTCAGAGTAGTAGTAAAGAAAATAATTATAGTTTTTAAAAAACGAACCAACGCGACAGCTGATATACCAGACCTAACAAGGGAGATACATCAAACCTCACTGTAACCACAAGATTAACAGACTTCATGCGGATCTCATGGCAGCCCTCCTCCATTTTGCAAAAGATTACACAGCAGGTATATGCCCAGTCTCTAGAGAATCAACCAGTTACATGGACATACAGGGTGGAATGTATATATACGAATGGAAGATAAAGATTTAATAACAGCAGTACAAAGGAATGCTCAAAGGATCAGATTAGTCATGATAGAATTAAGAAGACCAATAGAGGAATTAACATTAAGTATCCTATGCATCTAAGAGTCATACTGCTTAAACGGGAGACAAGTACATATGCCTACAACTGCGAGAGTAATTGCGGAGAAAGAAAACTGCCTCACAGCAATTATTGTCACAAAGCGTGAAAATCAGGCAATAAATATTACACAACTGTGCGATTCACATACAAATTGCTTTAAATTGGCATACCTAAATAAAACTTGGATTTTCGTTAACCAATATTATCAACATAGTAATAATATAGAACCATAAATAAATCAATTAAAAGAAATGGAATAATATCAACTACTTACCAATCGTCTACATGGCAGATGCTAATGCTCATTCCCCTTGGTAGGTATAGCAAACAAAAAAACGAAAGAGGGATATTATTGGAAGAAGCTATTGCTTCACTACAATTGAAAGTAGAAAATGTTCCCAACAATCCACATACTTGCAGCAACAGAGCAGGTGCCACAGAAAAAAACAGATATTACTGTGGAAAATAGGCGAACTCAAAATTTTATAACCAATTGGAAAGTGGGGCAACGTCTAAAGTCAAGAGACCATAATATAATTTATTACGAATGTCAATTCAACGGAAAATCGGAACAGGGAGCATGGAGAACTGCTAAAGCGTTTAACATCAAAAAAGCAAATAGTAAAAAATTAGATAAAGAATTCCAACTACCAGATATGCCACAATTAAATGATAACATAGACAGAAAAGCATTAAAACTAACCAAAGCAATTCAAAACGCGAGAAAATCCAACAGTCCAAGATTAGAAAGCAAACTTATAGGTAAGTCTTTTTGGAATGAAAGTTTCAAAAATTAAGAAGCAAAGTAAGAAAAGCTAGGAATATTTATCAGAAATCCGTAGTAGCGAGCGAGAGAGATTCAAACCTATTGAAACACATGGAAATTAAAATTAAATGTAAAGAAAAATTTGAAGAAACACGTAAAATGTTCTGGCAAAATTTTGTATATCCAAAAACATTTGGGAAGCCCCATCATGGAGAAACTAAAATCTGCAGAACTTTTATCCACGCCGAACAATGAAGATGGTACTATGACACAAAATTAGTTGGAGTCAATTAATCTCTTGTTACAAAAACTTCTCCTAAAGATGAAACTCTAAACGATAATGAATATCATAAAGAACTGAGTAAAGCAAACAAAAAAACAGCAAGAACGACTTATTTATCCATCTCATGAAAATGAAATCAGAAGAATAATAAAAACTCTGAAATCCAAAAAGGCGCCGGAACTAGACGAAATAAAAACAGAAGTAATTAAAACATAGAGCATAAGATTACTCCATACATACAACTTTTATACGTCTGTGTATGGCAAGGAAAAGTGCCTTATTGTTGGAATGAGGGGAATGTTATAATTCTGAAAAAAAAAGATAACGATATCACGCAACCTAAGTTATGTAGCTGAATTTACCTATTAAACACTCTAGGGAAAATGTAAGAAAAATTAAGAGTCAAAAGAATTCACGAATTCTGAGTTATAAAAGGAAGAAAATGCTTAACAATTTGGGTTTAGAGAGGGAAAATAAACGAAAGACGCTATTAATGCGTCATTGACCAGCGGAAAAATAACAACACAAAAATACGCAATTATGTTTTTTTTTTTTTTTTTAATATTGCTGGAGCGTTCGATAATCTCTGGTAGCCAACACTTTTTAAAATTATGAGAGAAAAACTTTCTCAAATGCTCATCTAACACTTTAAAAAGATTACTGTCAAAACGGAAGTGTATATGTCACTGGCTTTAATAGAAAAATAACCACAGAAATCACTAAAAAAGATGTTGCTTATCCAGGCAACCTTCTTATCATCGCTAAAGGGAAAAGTAAACGGGAGTTAGAAAATAAAACAAACTTAATAAGCAGTATTGTAAACGACCGATGTTTGGATTACATGCTGGATACAGCCCCGACGAAATTTTCATATATGTTATTAAAAGGAAAATGAAAAAGGAATGCATCTATAAAAATAAATGGTAAAAACATAAAAAGATCAGAAAACACAGAATATCTAGAAGTTCAATTAGATGAAAAAAATGAACTTTAAAAAAACTCATCGAAGACACGAGGAACAAGACAGAAAAGATCATGTTCAAAATAGTAAATATAGGTCAAAAAGCACTTAATTATTAATTGAGGGTATCCGTGTATATCTCAGAGTATTTTTGCAGTAATATTAACATATAGCGCAGGAGTCTGGGGGGGAAAACAGAGAACTGTTCGTCAAGAGACTGGTAGGAAGAGACTACTAATTAGATGTACATGAGCAATGCCAACGACACCAACACTGGGACTCCTAGTAACATTGGCCATCTGGCTAATAGATCTTCAGATTAGATAAAGGGCACCAAATTATTGGCTAAAAAACAGAATTATCAAAACACAAGAGAGATAATTGGCAGAAACTGCGCCGACAAATGTCAAGTAAAAGGAGCATTAATGCAGGAATGGCAGGAGGAGTGGGACGGGATAGATGAGGGAAGAAGAATCCATAAAAAAGTTCCATCAATAATAGAAAGAATAAAGTTAAAACACATTCAACCTGCCAAAGGTTTAGAACACTTCATCACGTGATACGGTCCTAACCAAGTCTATTTAGAAGGAATAAAATTACAACATAGCAGCAATTGTGACAATTGCAAAATAGAAGACACACCGAAGCATGCAATATTTTAATATCCCAGTTACACACAGCTGGTCGGTGAGGAAAGAAGATTATTGGCAGGAAAAAACACAAATAACATAATAATGAGTTAAGAAGAGTTCCAAGGTTTACAAAAACAGACTTTAAAAAGAGACGAAGAAATGAATGCTACCCCCAAACGAAATTACAAAAGTGATTAGCAACATCGAAACTGAGCAGGAATGAGAAATAACAACCAGCAGATGAAAATAAATTGGAGATCACTGGTAGAAAGGAAAAAACCGAAAGAAGAAGAGTACAAGGAGAAGTAGTGGGGGAATGTGATACAAGGACTATACGAAAAGAGTTGAAGGAGAACATTATCAGAACACAGAACATCTAAATGCAACAGTTTAAGAAGCAATTGACAACGAAAGACACTAAGAAGGAAGTTATTGAAGAATACCCAGATAGAACTTTGCACTATTAGGTAAAAGAAGCAACGTGTGTAATTTTATAGCCTTAATTCTAACCTTAACCTAAAACTACCACCAATTACAGCTTAAGCTTGAGACCAGCAGCTACCTCTCTGATGTCCAGCATGTGGCTCCGTTGGGGTCAGCCAGGATGCCAAAAGACAGCTGATGTGCATATAGATGAAGAATGCACTTGCACATTCAATATTATAAAACACAATTTGGAAACTCTTAAAATATAATTCATTTTTCAACAATGTTATGTGTAGTAACATTTAAACTTTTACTGGTTGCCAGTAGTTTTAGTATGTTGATAAAGTTTTGTAAAAAGGTTACGTAAATTTGTATTGTTGTAGTTTTAGATAATTTAGCTATTTAATAATGTAGTTCTGTACATTCAATTAATTAAAAATAGATATAAAATGTAAAATAAAATAATAAAGAAACTGAAATAATACTCCCTGAATAGGTACCGGAAATCAGAGAGTAAGTATTGCAGACAAGAAAATAAAATAAAAAAATAATCCCACGAGTCCGCAGCGTGAAGTACTTGAGTAACGCTGGACCGAACGCTAATTATCAGGAAACACGTGCTTGGTAAAGTACATTTAGGCCACGGAGCTCTCCGGCAGTTATATCCAATCCTTAGTTCTCGATCTATGAACATATCCCAAAAGCTGCGCGTGTACCGTACCATTATACCGGCGAAAGTTCTGCATGACTGCAAAATTTGGGGATCTGTGGCTGCGACCACCGCCCGCAAAATCCAGTTCTTTGAAGAAGATACCGACAATTTCTTCCCTGTACTCATCCTACACACCCATTCCAACGTCGCATACATTGTAGCCGTCATACAGGAGAGAGCTGGGCGCTATAAGACACTATTCTGAACCACCCAAATTAACTGGCCAACTCTCTAGCAGACTACGACCATAGAGCTCTAGGATATAAAATCTTACAACTCCCCAAGAACGCAATGGGAACTCTTGGCTGACAAAACTTAAAACATCAGGTTAGGTCGACATTGGGGCGGGCAACTGCCCAATGGGATTATGGGTGCCTGGCATACGTAGCCTTGTAACAACCTCAGGGTATATTTAACTTGATTAGTTTCTATTCTTTGGTTTTGGCCAATTCCTTATCCAAATTCTTTCCAGAGACACATTTAGTAATTCATCCACAACATTTTCCTGTCTAAAAATTGAAATCCTACTATCACCTAGCAGGTAAAGCTGACACTGCTGTAAGCGATATCCCCCTGGAAAAGATCCAAACGACCTGGCATGACTTATGGCTTCTACGATACGCCATCAAACGCATGCCTGGCACAATGGAAACAGAGGAAATTCACCAGGACCTGGTCAGCAAGGGCTATACACAGGCAAATGTAAAGTAACTGGAAAGCAAAGGTAAGCCTTTGGCGATACTCGTGGTCACATTGGTACGCACAGAAAAGAACAAAAAGCTAATCTTTAAAAGAGAAATGTCATATTATGGTATCAGTGATACAGTTCAAAACCTAGCATCATATTACGCAATGTTTAAATTGCCAACAAAGAAATCATACAAATTATATGCACTACACATGAAATGTGTGCTGTGCAGCGGTACCCACCGACTGCTAATTTACCCTGAAAGAAGCAAGGAAAATATCACGCCCAGATGCATAAACTGTAACGAAAACCACCCTGCCAACTACATAGGCTGTGACACCTTCCAAAAGGAACGTGACGGGCGGCAGCTTGCAGATCTTAGAGGTAGTTGCAAATACGTAATGCAAAGGCATCTAGACAAATTGAAAACCAAAGGCTTGTCAAAGATGGCCAAAATTTGTCTAATTGCCAAACGGGCAAAAGTCGCCCCAGTGTGGCATGACCGGGCCTGCTGCTGTCACACCAGCACCCGCAACGGTACTGGGTGACATAAAGCACATTCTAGACTTTCAATCGATGAATGTAACAAACTTACTGCAGCATCTAAAAATACCAGTCACTGCCATTAAGATCAATACAGATCTTATGCGAAAAATCGAAGCAATTATCACATTCATCGATAAGCATTCAACTATGACCCTATAGCAGAGTACACAACTTCCTTTCGATCTCTACTCTGGAAAGCAAATGGCATTCTCAGGCTTTGATATGAATTTGAATTCTTACTGCGAAGAAACAGGCCTTATATTGCATTCATAAGGGTAATTAAATTAAAGTCCGAGCATGTCCTTAACTTCTCAAACTTTCACATGATAAGTACGGACAGAAAATTCAGACAAGGGAGGGAGATGACGATTATCACTAAATCAACAAATCTTTTTGCAAGGACAATTACCACGCATGCAATGCCTCGAACGTACTGCAACAAGAGTAGGCATAATCAACCAATTTATATTGTTTTGTTGCAGCATATCAACCCCTAGGTAGCCAATGCTTCATAGCTGACTTAAACAAAATGTTCTGCCTGGAGGAAAATATGCTTATAGCAATGGACTTTAACGCCCATTGCCGGACTTGGAACTCGTGGATAACTAAGCACGGCTCTAGCTAACAACATAATTGACACACATAACGTTAAGATACACGCCCCCTCTGACCCCACTTCCTTTCACTCTTCAGGACTGCATGATCCAGATGTCTTAGATTTTATGATTTCAATACAGATGCATTTGGGACAACAGCTACATGTTTATCATAGCCTAGATTCAGACCACCTGCCAATAATATTCACGGTACATGGCCGCCTGGATACAACCATGGAAAAAATGTGCCTGTTATACCTGCAACAGACTAGGGTAAGTTCAAGGTTCTCCTGCAAAAATTGGCTACATCCAAGCTGAAATACACTAGCATAGAAGAAGTCGACTAGGGAGTCGCATGTTTCACTGCTTCTCTGCAGACAGCCAAGATAAACAGTACTGAATATCTAAAACGCACACCCCTCTAGGTTATGTTCCCAGAGGTAGAGCGCCCCATTACTACACATAGACGCATGTGCCGGTGGCGATAAACTACCAACAACCATGATAGGTGACTCTCAAAAATGGGGGGGGGGGGGAAAGCAATCACTCGTTAAGTGCTACGGAGTTTCAAAAGCACCGACATAATGCATTCTAGTATACAGGCGCTTGAGGGACAGGGAGGACTTATATTCTCAGAATAACAAAGCAGAATTATTTACAGAATTTTTTGTTATTTATTGAACATTTCTCCCTGGGCTGTTACATAGTGCAGCCTTACAGATAACATTTACATATATTGAACGTTTATTTGAGTGTTTGTGATAAATTTTTGCTATTTAGAAGCCCATACAAGGGCAAAAAAAAAAAAAAAAATCGCCCAAGAGAACAGCTTCTAAAGAAATTACATAGACCTGAAGATGGTGTTGGGATGTGGTGTGTGTTCCTTGGTTAAGTGTTTTTATTGAAGAGATTAATCTATACTTGGTCTATACTTAATACTTAAATATACTCATTTACAATATGTACAGAAAGGGTGTGGATGGGTGATTACAAGGTGCGGATTCTTTTGTGTTTGCGATGCTGGGGTTCTGCCTGGCTAGTTTGTTGAATTTGTGGATTGTGGTGAGTTTTCATTGTATTCCATACGTTTGTGCAGCGGCTTTGAAGTGTCTGTAAGAAGGTTGAGATTTGTAATTCCTGATGGATGGTCATGTTTGAGGTGAGAATTGGTGCGTGTAAGATTTTTCTTAGACATATGTTTTGTTGAGACTGTAGGGAGAGGAAGTTGGCTTTGCTTGTGTTTGCCCATGCTGTGTAGGTATATAGTAGGACCTGTTGGATAAAGGCTTTGAAGGGGATGATTTTCGTTTTCGTCTGAATTTGCTTGCTGCTTAATAGTGCTGAGCTTACATAAGTGCGTTATTTGGCGTTTTCAATGGTGTTCTTAATGTGATTGTTCCATGTTAGTGTTTTACTAAGGTGGTTCCAAGGTATTTGATGATAAGTTGGCACTGCAGTTTCCACCCATGTAGTGTTATTTCTATGTGGTTATTTTTCCTAGTTTTTGTAAAGTATATGAGTTGACTTTTCCCGGCGTTTATTTTAATTTTCCAGCGGTTAGCCCAGGTCAGGAATCTGTCTATATATCGTTGTAGCTCCAGTTTATTATACTTGGGGTGTGAATTGTGATTGTAAATTGCAGTGTCTTAAGCGTACAGTGACGTCTTGCATTTGTGGTCAGAAGGTATGTCACCAGTGTACAGAGTGTACAGATATGGTTCTAGAACTGCCCCTTGTGGCACTCCAGCTGCTATGGGGAAGGTTGAGGATTTTTCATGTGACACTTGGACGTGAAAGCAGCGTTCCGGCAGATAACTGGCTGGCGTGTGAAGGTGCGGCTTTAGTGCTGTTAATTGATGATGAAATTTATATAAGGTCATTGTTCTAGCACCTGTCAAACGTTATAGGACATTTTCTAGGAAATGAAAAATTACCTCTAATTTGTCAGCAAGCCCCGATGCTGTTTTGAGTTTGGCTACGGCTGTTTTCAGATTAGCGAGAATTTTGTTGAAGTTAATTTCCTTAATAAGTGCCAGAATCTCTTTAATAGAGGACGTCTCTGTTGTTGTAGTTGTGTTGGCAGTGCCGCTGGTGGTGGCTGCAAAGGACACACCTGGCTACTGGTGCATTGAGGTTGATGGGGGTGGGAGCAGGTAAATTTTGTTTTACTGTACTTATCTGCTTTATCAGTGTGAGAATTTCCCTCCTGTCCCTTTCGTTTTGGAAGGTCATGCATTCCGTGTAATTTTCAGGATGTTCCCTATTATAGTTTGAGCAAATTGGGATGAAATTTGGCATGTACTTGTTGGACCAATCTTGTACCATGTGCAAGCCGCTGCACAATACACAGCGGGGTGTGAGAGTACACATTTTAAAGGTGTGGCCAATTTTTTGGCAATTATAACATTGCACTATATGGTTTTGTGACCTCTAGTGTTCAACTTTGATGATAACCTTCATCAATGAACGTTCCTGTATCAAGTGTCTTGATTTTTCCGTTCTGTCAGGCGTAACTAGGTGTAGTGGAAGGGGTCTGCCCGAGCCTCAAGCTGCTTGCAATACTGTAGGAGATACTCCTTGGCCTTGATGGCTTCAGAGATATCCTCTAGTTCCATGCCTGTGACTATGCCTCGGTTTACATACCGAAAAGGTTCGCTTTTTGGAACAAATGAGTAGTATTGAATAGCTGCCTTTTCAGCTCAGTGAGGGTAGTTTTAAATGTCTGAAGGTCCTTGAACAGTACCTTGAGTCTGTGCGGAGTGTTTTGCATTGTGTAATCCCTGGCAGGGAAAGTTTTTTGCAAGATTTGTGTTAAGATTTTGAGTATGGTGTGGTCAGGGATTATAATCGTGGGAGGGGGGCTTTGAGAGAGAGGGCCTCCTGTGGCCTGTGTTTGTGTGTTGTCATTTTGTTGTGTATGTACTTGTTTAGACGCATTTGGTTGGGAGTCGTGCTGCCTGGGATTTGTAGGGTTTGGATTATGTTTTGAGTTTTGTTTTATAGTCAGTTTGACCGGAGTGGTTTGGAGGGAGTGGTTTTTGGATAGACTAGCTGCCTTTTTGTGTGGGTTTGATCTGGATATGCTGGTTTTTTTCTTGGGATCATGTGAGTCATCCATCCTGGACGAGAGAGTGTCGTATTTGTTGTGTGTGGGCATTAGTTTCAGCGTGTCTTTTTGTGTGTGTTTTGGATTTGTTTGTCTCGTTATCGCTGTCACTTGAGTGTTGGCGTCTTTTATATGGAGTGATCCAGCCTTGGTTGATTTGGAACAATTCCGTTCTTTTGGAGGTTATTTTCCTAATACAATCTTCCAAACTTTGCGCAACAGCGATCTACTGGGGATCGTCCTGCTGCAAGGTTTGCAATGTTGACGTATATGCTGGCTGCTCTTTTTTGCTGGTCTAGTTGCTGTTTCTTTACCTCTAAGTATTGAGAGGAGACACAATTGATTTGCAAGGTAGTCGTTACGTCTTTCCTGGGTTGTCTTAGAACTAGTTTCATTGCTTATATTTTTAGCACTTTTGTCACTTGCTTTCCAGCATATAAGATGGCTGAAAATAGGCAAAGCTGCTGGCCTAGACATTTGCAAAATTCCTTGGAAAGCATTAGTTCAGGTCACAAAATGTTCAATGCTAGTCTAAAGTAACACTACTTCCCTTCTGACTAGATGCAGGCTAAAGTTGAAATGATACCTAAACCAAGCAAAAATTCTCGGCACCCAGAAAATTACAGTCCTACCAGCCTCCTCTCCACCGCTGGTAAACTGTTCTAGTAACTCATGTTATTAAGAATTCGAAAACCTGTCTCGGATTATAATGCAATTTCAAAAGTTCAATTCGAATTTAGAAAACATAATTCTACAGAGCTACAGCTGTTAAAATTTAGATTATGTCACCGAACAGTTTAACAACGGTGCCTCTACAATGGCACTGCTTCTTGACTGGAAATAGCCCTCGATAGATGCTGGCGAAAAGGAACCATTCATAAAATACACAACAAAACACCGCTGAGAGTTTATACTCCTCCCATATATAGGTACTTAAAAATTGCAGGTTCTATGTCAAGGTCACCCGAAGAAAATCCACACAGAGATATACAGAAGCCGCAGTTCCACAAGGGACCATAATGGCACCCTACATCTATGCCTTCTACTGGAGCGATTTCCCTGAAAACCCAAACTGCAAGGTAGTTTTGTATGCTGGCGACACGGTCCTGTATGCCCATCACATAAATTATAAATTAACATTTGCAATGATATACGGGCACCTTTTTGGCATGGCTACAAACTTGGAAAATTAAAATAAATGCAGCAAAATGCACGCTGATACATTTTACCAAACGGAACAAATTCTCGGACTTATAAATTAATATAAATGGGCAACAGTTACCTTTTCGTTGGCATACACGGTACCTAGGTGTAAACCTAGACTCAAACCTCCTGTGGAGGAATCACGTAAACATCACCAGCAGTAGGCTGCATCGCCATAAGTTGTGTGCTCCAATCTTCAAAAGCAAACGGGTAAAATTAAAAGCCAAAATAACCTTGTATAAAGCATTATTTTAAGCCTTCTTACTTACGCCAGTACAGCATGGAGTCGTGTCCCAAAAACAGTAATGGCGCCCCTAAAAATAACACAAATTCTGGCGCTAAGAATGCTATATAGACTTCCTCTTATAACCCCGAACGAAACCATACATTGGGAGACAGGGATCAAACCTATACAGGATTTAATCAATGCAGATTACAAAAACTCTGGGCAAAAATCCGGGTCCATCCGAATATGATCATTAAAAATATAGGTAGAGCCATTCCCTTACATTGCAAGCACAGATGGATAAAAATAATGTAAAAAATATAAATGTAAATAAGTTTTGTATCTTTCTCCTCTCTCTGTAAATAAAGGCAAACTAGCCCTTTCTCTTTTTTCTCTTGATCTTTCTCCTTTCTCTCTTCCTTCGCTTATTATTTTCCATTCTTGTAAACATTTATTGGTTAAGACATATGTATAATAACAAATTTTAAGTATTAATAGGAAAAATCCAAAGTAAACATGAGTAATAAACAAAAAAATCAAAGTATAACAGTTTCTTGCGACAAAACATTAACAACTGAAAAAAACAACTTAAAATTCCCAAAAATATCAGTTAATTATATCATAGGAAATAAGGGAGAATATGTTATAAATGAAAATGCTAAAGAAACTTCGAGATTTTGGAACTTTTGAACTCAAGAATCATTTACATGTTTACCTGGAGTAAACGAGGAAATTGTGAAATAATAGACTACATAATGACCAACATAACATAATTAAATAAATTCTTGATACAAAAATGTTCAGAGGCAGTAACATAAACACGGACCACTATCTATTAATTTCGAGAATGGTATTAAGAATGAGGGAGTAAATTGAAACCAAAAAGAATGTACGGATATAGGAAAGGAACAACACTTAAACTTATACTTTTTGCTCGAAGGAGCAAATCATATAATGTTCACGTTCTTTCCCACAGCAGTTTTTAGAAAAAGATTAAAGTTTTCAATGTGACCTTGTACCTTAGGGCCTCAGCCAAGGTGAAATATATTTCCATAAGTATGAAAAATATATTTTTACGCCATTGTGATTACTTTGTACACGTTAGGATAAAGATGAAAGGGAAAATATATGATCAAGACAAAGAAGCTTTCGGTGCATAACAATAAAACGTAAAATCATATATTTCATGTCGATTAGGATAGGGAAATTATAAAAAGGGCAATTAATGTAAATAATACATGGTTTTTCTACGCTAACAATGCAAAGATAAGACGGTGATTTCTTATTAATAAGAATAAGATTTACGGAAAGGAAAATGCATGAAAATTATATATAGAACTCTTTAACATAAAAAATGTTAACTTTAACATCTAGTCCACTATACTCTGCCATCAATCATAGCTTTGATTCGTCGAGGCATGGATTGTACGAGAGTGGAACTGATTCTTGGACGCCTTCTGACGCTTTCCCATAATTTATGTCATTGGGGTTGAGATCAGGGGATTTCACAGGTCGTTCGATGGGAAGATTTTTGGATAAATAGCACACCATACTTTCGATAATTTTGAAATGTGCCCACTGGTGTTGTGCAAATAATTAATGATGGGCATTTCCTCAGTTAGATAAACAGCTCCAACGGTGGTTAACATACTACATTCCAGCACTGTGGTGTATTCTTCCAAATTCATGGTCATTCATTCCCAGAACGCAAGACAACCTGCCATTTCTTGTCCTTGCAACAACGTGCTCAGGACAGTATCTGATAGTTGCCAGGTCGCCAAAGCGACAGCTTTCCATCTTCAATTGAGGAGAATACTTTACCTTCAGTTCAAATTACAGTATTTTAAAAATCTGCAGAAACTGGCAGATATTGCAAACAGAAGGCTGTTCAAGTCTTCGATGTTCATTCTTTATCACACCTTTTGCAGCAGGCTGCCTGTGGTGGATTCCAGCGGCATTAAGCCTGTTTCTTTAGGTTTGCGCGCAAACTTGAAGTTTGAGGTTTTTCCCTAGAGAAGTGCAGAAAGGATGACCAGCTGCGATCAATTGTTGATCTTCTCCTATCGTCTCTTTGGGAGCACGATATGTGCTTACTTTCTAAGTTATTCTCCCTTCTTCCTGGTAACGGCAATGGCGGACATCCTTCTCTGCTTCCACAATATTGAATGTGAGACGCCTAAACCCCTAAATGCCGATTATGCGTTCTGTTATTATTTCTGAAGTGTAAGGCATCGTGGACATGGAAAAACAAAGGTTCTTACAGCACGACTAGCTTGTGTTCGGTCGAGAAAAAGCAACGCCCAGAGAGAGAGAGAGAGAGAGAGAGAGAGAGAGAGAGAATGTACTATGCAAAAATACCTCTAACTTAGCTCTCTCTCTCTCCCCCCTTTACTAGGCTGACCAGATATCGCAATTTTGCCGAGACAGTTCGGGTTTTCACATGACGTGTCAGTAAAATCTCCGGAAAATGTCTCGCTTTTTATCAAAAAGCAAAATGCACATTTTTTTCTTAATTAGTAATCTTTATTTCCATTGTCAGAAACACGGAACTTAGTAAGTAAGTAAACTGTGGTAAGTTTAGTTATAATGAAAGTTATTATTGCAACAAAAACGTATTTCAGTCTGCCAAGCTTAGATTTTTGTATTAATTGTTTTCAAACAAAGAACTGCTACAATTAATTCATTCAACCAGTGAATAATAATATGTTAATATAAAAATATCAAAAGCGTTTTTGTAGACTGTAAAACAGTGACTTTTGTTTTGCATTATGAGAGTAATTTGCAGCAACCTATAGCTACACTAATTAGGTATATTTGCTCAAAAGTAAAACAATTATAACTGATTAAATCTTATCTGAATTGAAGTGGAACTGAAGTGGAGTATCCCGGTTTTAACACGAAAATATAATCAGCCAAACGAAGTGATCAGCCAGTAGACAGGCATGGGAAACCTCACTGTTCACTGTCTAGCCATGCTGTCGCTCCAAGGACAAACTCGAGCAAAAGAGACTTAAGTCTAATTTCTCTCTATGCGTTCCCTTTATCCTTCCATTCTTATTTGTGTCAGAGTACAAAAATAAATAAATAAGTAAATAAATTAATAAAGATTTACAAAGATTGACCAATGTTATAAAATAACCTCATTGAAAGTTTTTTGTTACAGCCTAATGTCCCTCATAACAGCAAAGATCTAAAGAAATAATCTTAGGAACTTGAACCTAGCACTTCGGATTTGAAGGAAGACAAGCTGACTAGAAGATTACTAAGGAGGTCTTACTGAAAGATGAAAGTATTAGAAATATGTGTACAAAGAGACCAGAGGAATACTGATATGAAAAAGAATTTTGATACAGATGTTAATAATGAATGGAATAAACTGAAACACGAGATAAAACAGTTTTTGAGGATTTAGGAATGAGAACATAATAGCAAATTTTTAAAAATATAGAATGAAAATTTCCTCAAATTGGTTGAAGAAAGAATGAAAAAAAATGGGGAAGTGAGCGTATTTAAAATATTTGCAAACAAAGGAAATATAAGCAAAGACAGATTACAAACAAACACTTGCACTTGTAAAAAAATGTACTGCATAATATGCAAAAATGATCAGTTGAGATCAATTCACTTCAAACGTGGAAAATGGAATGCTTGGAAATTAGAATACCTACATAGGTTTTAAAGTACTTAAATGAAAAAATGGGAAGGATATATAGAACACCCCCCATTATCTAATTGAATGTGAAATGGTAAAAAGGTCTCCCGATAATATCTGGGATGAAAAATAGGACAAACTACAAGAAGATATAATGACAATTAAAATGTTACCAGACAGGAGTGTAGAGAAAATAAACGAGATTGGGGAATTCTTAGGAAAAGTAAGGGATAAGTGGAGGAGAAGTATAAGGAAGGAGCTTGAGGACACACACAGTTATGAAAATTATTATTTATTTCAGGGGTTCTTTACCACACATATAACCTGGTGGGAGGTTAAGGTATGGGAGAAGCTTAGTTTTGGTACTGCTAAACTTTTAGATATTGTTTGTTTATGTAGATTTAAATGTAACGTTGTTGTTTGCTGAAATAAAATCATTCATTCATGTAAAACACCATGGAATAATGAAGAAATAAAAAAGAAACACACATAATATTATTTAAAAGGTAGATAGATTAAGGATTGAAAAATTACAGCTTGCATTAAAGAACGCGAAAAACAGGTAATTAACAAGAATAAATTAAGTAAACATTGCATTGATAAAATTTAAATGTTAAGAGATTGCCAGAATACAGAAATTATGCTGGCAAAATAAATGCATTGCGCGAATAGTAGGCAGTCATTATAATATACATTTTTAAAAAGGGAGTTCGAAATCAATACAGTAAATACTGAGGCCAAACTTTGCTTACTGCATCCTATAAATTATACTAAGACTAACGGGAAAAACGGAATGGTTAGTTTAGTAAGTAATATTGATGCATAAGCAATGTAATCTACAGGGAATACTTGAAAGGCACAGAGATTTAATAAAGCGAAACATTTTCAATTTATTGTTTACATTAAAGCTTTCGACAAAGTAAATATATTTATGCTTGGGGTATCCTAAAAAGAGGAGGAATAGCATTACACTCGATAGAAGTAATAAACATTAAAATTAAAAACAATAGTACATGAAAACACTATTATGGTAAATTAAGAATTTTGTCAAGGGTATTTCCTCGCGCTGTTGTTTAACTTATAAATTGATGATAATATCAGAATATGGAAAGTATATAGGTAGGATTCAAATTAAAAGGTTTTAAAATAACTTATATTGCTAATCTATGGATCTTTTACAAAAAGCACCTTATAACTTAAACAATGTCATTAAAGTATATAATTTTAATATTTCAATAACAAGTAAAAGGTAAAACAGTACACAATGGAAAATTAATAGAACAGGTCAATGCTTTCAATTATTTAGAATGCCAATAAATTAACAGTGTAATAATGACTTAGAAACAGCTTTCAATTATTCGAAACATATGTAGCATAAGCATAAGAGCCCTTAAGGGAAAGACCCGCCGAAGAAAATTATAAGTATGGAGTGCTAGATTTACCCGCATAGGTATATGGAAGTGAAGACTAGACATTAAAAATCAATGACTGCCAAAGGATACAGGCCGCTGAGATCTGTGGTAGGGAGTAAACTTCAGATGATAAGACAAAAATTAAATATATTTAACTTAAACAGAAGATAAAGGAATGCAGAAAGAAACAGAAATAACACTTATTTGGGAGTCAGATGACTACAACAAAGCAGGCACTGCTATACCAGGCGTCCTAAAATTAAAGCAAAAGTAGGATAGGATACATTATCGTTTTTAAAGCACTTTTGGTTAAAAGTCCAAGGGCTACGACGTTTCGTTTCAAGTTTATAAAGTTAGTCATTATTTGGATTATTTTGCAGGAAGAGGTTGGGACAATCCGGTATGAAAAATTCATAAACAGAACCAATAATACTTATTACAGTATTCACTTGACCCAAGAATACACGATAACAGAAACAAATATAATGCAATTGATAAACTGTTATTGGTGTTAAATTAAATTTCTGAAAAAAATAGGTATGCGCATCATTTTCACCTCAAAGCAGATATCGGAACACATGATCATTCACTTCCATACAAAGCGCGCATCGACATGTCATGCTCTCAAAAACGTCAGGCGTGTCTGATTTCATCAGCTGTGCTAGCTATGCATGCTACAAGATCTTATACGAAATCAACAGGAGTTTCTTAAACAAGGGTATGTAAAAATCAAGAGAATTAAGGCCAGCAAGTGCGCCGGCAAAGCAACGGGCCCACCCTGACCTATCCAGTTATTACAGTATATAGTTGCCTGAGACGAAGTATTTCATTGCCAAAATGAGCTGGTGTCCCATCATGTTGAAACCACATTGTACTTGTGATATTGAGAGGAACAGTTTCCAGTAACTCAGGCAGAACTTCCCTCAAAAACATCAGTAATTGTTGGCGCTGAGTCGTCACGGCAAAATATACGGTCCTATCAAAAATTAATTTACAATCCCTGCCCACACATGGCAGCAAATCTGAAATGATGTGACCACAAAAATGTGGCATGGAGTTTTTCAAAGGCCCAAACGCGTGAATTGTGAGAATTAAACAATCCTTCAAGTGTGAAGCATGCTTCATTCGTGAACATCATGCGTGTTGAAAAGTCTTGTCGCTGCTCAGTTTGGTGCAAATACCATACACAAAATTGCCGTCTCAATGGGTGGTATCTTGCTTAGCAGTATGGGCCTTTTGAAAATGAAAGGTACGTAACAGCTATTCCTGCAAAATTCTACTGACTGTGGAGCGACTTAAATTCAATTGTGGAGCTATACCCTGAATACTCGTAGAAGGAATGTCCTCTATGCACCTGAGTACTGCTTCCTCGGCCCTAGTAGCCCGTTCAGAATCGCCGTCCTTGACCTTCTTTTCCTTTATCTAATGTGCCCAGTTCGCGTAGTCTGCGATCAATGCTGGCAAACGTAGTGGCATGTGGAGCTCGTCGGTTTGAAAATTGTTCCCGATGAAGCCTCTGAGCCGCCCAAAAACCCGTAAGTCGTTCCGTATGCCAAATGCATGTCTGTCAACTCATTCCGTTGATAAGTTTCATATCTCTGTCGTAGACGTGAACAAACCAAGTTTTTACCCAATTGTAGACCGATAATGAGAACAAATTAGCCACTACACATGCACTGGGATTAGTAGGAAACAAATGGAGAGGAAGTGATAGTTTTTTTTTTTTCTTCTAACGGACGCTCTTTAACATCACAGGTTATCAGCGTCCCATTCAAATCAGGGAATGAAACGGTCGACAAATTTTGCTCAGAGGCCTCTTCTTTCAGGCTTGAGGTTCTTTACCGTGCTCTAAATGTACGGCATGACTTTACTTCCCTTCCGAAGGAAGCCATACTTACGATTTTTATGCCGAAAAATTCCATTGGTCTAGGCCGGGATCGAACCCGCGACCTTGGGTTTAGGGTTTATGAGGCTCGGTATGGCCACCACTACACCACCAGGACTGACCAAATGATACCGAGTTCAAATAAACAATGAATGCAAGCGTGAAACTGAACTGAAGAATTAATTGAATTGGTTGGAAGCGTGATACTGAGCTGAAGGAATGAACAAACTACAGGGAAGCATTAATGATATAATACCTTCAGTCCATGGGTTCCTTAGCAAACGTACTTTAAATACGTTATCTAAGTTATCTCAAACGTTGTCAGTGTAATTTTGGGAAATCCTGTATAAAGCTAAAGAAAAAAGTATTCGGAAGGTCAAAAAAAAAAAAAAAAAAAAAAAAAAACAATAGTTTACAATTCTGGGGCCGGAACAGACAGAAATGCCTAAGACGACGAATAAATTAGAGAAGGGAGATTATGAGAAAGAAGATAAAATGTTTGAGATATGAATTAGTGATAGAAGTAATTTTTGGTTAACAATTACTAAGCACAGTAAAAGTAAATAGATCAGATTTGTTTGAATGCAATAAGGTCGGTGCCAAAGTTAGTGTAAACAGGTTAGCATTTACTTCAAAACATTGCATTGTTGTGTGTTAAATGTATAAAGAATGAACTTGGACAGAATAGTTTCCAGTTCTCACGGAACCTGTTTAATCAATTCCAGTTTCGACAGTTTAAAATATATCTCCGTTACAAAATAAGTGCTAAGCAGGATATCAACAAAGGCACCTGACTACACAGTGGCAAGTAACACAACCATTTCCAACCTACAATCGAACGGTTTCTTTGTTACACTATGAATAAAACTATTCATGCTAGTCTTATTTGTATTTTTTCCGATCCGAGCTGCTCCCTCCTAAAGAGGCTGGGGACAATGTTTGAACTCTCAGTTTATTTAAAATCGTGTACAACTGCTATGAAATTGCCAAACTGAGCTTTGAGTTAGGTTTTCGAACGTGCTTCTGCATTAAATTCTAGCTTCTGGATTCACTTTTTGACGCTGTGGGAAAAACTAAGCTGCGCCTACAATAAAATTCTGACCGGCAAAACAACAGAATTTGGCACATATATTGCCTGTTGAAGTCTGTTGTCAAATTACAAGCAGGAAACATATTACAACGACACTGAGGAATTCCGAACTCAGCTGCTGCTGAGCTCGGAATTCTGCTGTTCTGCTTTGTTTTTGACCAATCTATTAGCGCAAGTACTCTGATAGGCAACAGTTTACCCTAGGCTGTAATGTTGCACAACAGTTAAAAAGAGGCAAAGGTTCAGAAGACCACATACACTTGTATTCCTTGGTTGCATTAAATATAGGCTTGATTGAAATGAGATTATTAAAGTGACTTAAGAAAACGAAAAAGTACAATTTAAGTGCAAAGTGACAAAATATTCAGCGAGTAAGCCTAAAAAGGAAAATTACAGCATGTACACTAAGCAACTCTTATGATACTGCATGAAGACATTAGAGGAAAGTAAAAACAAATCGCTTGAGACAGGAATAAGAAAACAGTATAGGGGCGAAATTTGAACCACAACAAGAAATTTCAGAACTGAATCTAAACCAGCAACCATACAATAATATCGTATACCTGCATATATCGATTTTGAAATAATTAAAGGCCTAGAAGAATTTCACAATCAACTGTACATTGCACTAATGTACCTTCTCATATAGACAGTAGCTATATCAGCTCTTCTCACTTAGTAAAAAGCTAATACTCTAATTTATGAATTTATCACAGTAAACAGAAAGAAATATTAGTTATGTAAGATTTTCTATGGATTGGAATGGCTTAAAATGTTACTGGACTGTCTCAGGTCATAATGCCCTTCTATAAATATGCAGGACTATTCAAAAAGAAGGAACACATTTCAAACATTTATTTCTTCCAAACTACAAAAGATAGAAACAATTCCAACTTTCCTTAAAGAGAAGAGTTCAATTTTTACTTTTTATGCATTCAATATGAGCACCGTCTGTTACACGACAAATATCAAATCGGTGGCTCATTTCTTGCTACACACGAATCAGCTGGTCTGTAATTATCGAATTCACAGCTTCAACAATTCGATTTCGCAGACTTTTAAGAGTGCCAGGCATAGGGGGATAAAAACACTGTCTTTTACGTAACCCCACAGATAAAAGTCATAAGGAGTGAGATCTGGAGGCCTGGAAGGCCACCAGCGATGAAGTTGGTCTTCTGCTCCTCCTCTTCCAATCCAACGTCCTGGAATGGTGTCATCAGGTAACGTCGGACATGCTTAAAGAAATGAGGCGGAGCACCATCTTGCATGAAGATGAAGTCTTCGTCTTCAAGTTGAGGAAATAACCAGGTAGATAGGTTAGTCCTGTCACAGTGTTCTCCATGAAGAAGAAAGGTCCATAAACTTTGTTTGCAGATATGGCACAGAAGACATTCATCTTCGGAGAATCTCCTTCATGTTCAATGACTGAACATAGGATTTTCACTTTCTAACTTTCACTTTCACTTTCCAAATTCTAACGTTATGCCGATTAATTTACCTGAAAGATGAAAAGTGGATTCATCGGAATAAATTAATCGCTCAGAAATTTTGTTTTCTTTCATATCATCTAGAATGTTATTGCAAAATTCGTACCTTTTGTTGTGGTCTTCAGGATGCAACGCTTGCAATAACTGTAGTTTGTACGGCTTCAGGTGCAAACGGTGCTTTGAAACTCGCCATGCCTTGATTGAGGAATGTTGAGTTCCTTGCTTGCTCGTGCAGTGGATTTTTTGGGATCTTTTCGTAAACTGTACGTATGCGCTCCACATTTTCATTCCATGTGCTTGGACGTCCCGTGCTTTTCCGTGTGCAGAGGCAACTATCTTCTACGAATTTTCGATGCCACTGGTAAATCTGCTTATGTGCTGGGGGTTGTTTATTAAACTGACGGCAAAAAGCAGGCTGAACTCCAATAATGGACTCTAGCTTTGCTAATTGCAGCACACAAAATGCTTTTTTCTGTTGTGTCGCCATTTTACTACAGTCAATGAACATGGCAAGCAACAGCGCCAATGCGGCCGTACATGACAAGCAACAGCGCCAATGTGGCCATGATTGGAACTTCTACCTGGGCGGCTCAAATTTTAAACTTTTGTCTGTCCAGGAACGTTGTAATTATGTTTCTACTTTTTGTATTTTGGAAGAAAGAAATGTTTGAAATCTGTTTCCTCTTTTTGAATAGCCCTGTATGTATACATATTACTTGAAATGTGAATGCTTAAAATAAATACTTAATTCCTTTTCCTACGTTGCATTTACAAATATAGGGGACAAACTATTACGTTGAAACAGAACTTTAATTGTTCGGCACTGCAGGCAATCAGAGGGAGTAATTGTCAGTAAATTATGCACAAAGGCCACAGTTTGAGCTATTTCAGGTTTTGTTTTGTTTTTCAAGAAATCACATGGCCTACATAATCCATCGCCAAAATATAAAATATTGGAACAATTAGAATAATATACATTTTAAACATTGACAAAGATTATAAATGTCTTAAAGTCAGTGTACAGGTACCCAATGGAAAGAGATTTTAGGGCAAGATATTTCAGCAACGTCTGCATTCCAGAATTCGTTGTAAATTGCAAGGATAATTTTGTGATTTTTTCGTTTTTAAATCGTAGACGAGTACCTCCTATTATTATTATTATTATTATTATTATTATTATTATTATTATTATTATTATTATTATTATTATTATTAAATATCTGAATTACGCCCAGTAACTAATAGGAATTTAGATCAATGTTAATCCTTTCCATAATATACATAGCGTTTCCGATAATCTATGTGTAAATTGTAATTACAGACAAACTATATTTTAAAAGATTGTCACACCGTTGATAATCGTGTTGCTAGACTATCAAACTCTGCTTGAATGCTGGGCTGTTCTGTTTCAGACAAAAGCGAACATATCTTCGCAAATTACTCCGCACTAAATTCACCGTTGATGAAGTGATCGAACAGCGGGATTCCTGAATACGTTGTTCATGTCCTCAAGAGTGGTAGGATTAGAAAGCGTAAACACTGTCTTTCACAGTATCCATCGAAAAAAAAAAAATCAAATTGTGAGAAGTCTGAAAATCGGGGAGGGGGGCAATTTTTGGGAAACCCGGCATTCGGTCAGTTTGTTTGGAAATGCAACGTTTAGGCTATTCGCCAGTTGGCGAGATGAATATATTGGATCGCCATCATATTGGTGCCATAGACAAAGTCAATCAGTATAGGAAACATATTCTAAAAAAATCAGGGAGCTCATCAATGAGATAATACCAATATCGAACTCCATTCACTGGGTCATTAAAGAAGTAGGGTCTTATGATTTTATCATCGAGGATTGCATACCAAACATTCAGTGATCTTCTTCTCCAGTACACAATTGGGATTCTCCACTTGCAAGTAATGGATATTGTGTCGTGCTGTTAAAAGTGACTTCGTCGCTGAGTAATGTCATTGGCATAAATTCATCAGTGCCGTTATATTCAAACCACTAACGAAATGCAGTTCGACATTGGCAATAAGCTCTTGCATTTAAACACAAGCGGTATTACTGAAGGGTGTGACTGAATGTTTTACTCACAACTGTGACTGCCTCGTCACAGCAGTATGTGTCGAGCAGTTGTGCGTATGCTGTGCGGGGGTTTCTTCAACTTTTCGGCACCCCTTCCAATGAGGTATGAATGACGCAGAATTTATATAGCATCACGCCTTCATTCCCCCAAATATGAGCAACTTTGTTTTTATAACATGGCCTAAGATTAATCTGCGCTCTGGTCAGATAGTTAACTGTTCTGTTTTGATTTTGATTTTCTTTTGCATAATTACGTACCGCTTACTCAGTTTAATTAGCTAGTAGACGTTCTGAATATTGGCATTATGAAACTTCATTCATATTTATTTCATCCCGTTCGGAAATATGTAAGCACAACAATGAAACATAAAACCTGAACAAAAGTTAAATTACCTGTATATCTTACATGGCTGAGGCGACGCGACGTCAAAGACCAGAACATTGGTAACAGGCGCAACGCCCTGAAGTTAAATCTCACAACATAAATAATAGAAAACTCATTCAAACGCTGATGTAATTTATATTTTACGCAGCAAGAATAGCAACAAACAAAATCGGCATGTTCCATTTAGATAAAATAATCATATCATGTAACTTGACTATTCTCAGTTATGTGAGAAAAATCGTTTGTCCACATCCGCAACAACAGAATTTTATGCGATATGATTTTACTGAACTGGAATTTTTCTTACTGTGATTTTTCACATGTCTTAAGAAGAGGAACAGGAGTGGATATTGTCTGCAGGAATGAAGAAAGGATGTCCTGACAGACGAAAGTAATGGAATATATACTACTACTCTATTATATTCTTCAGGATCATCTTGGAGTATTTAAACCCAAGGTCGCGTGTTCGCACCCGGCCAGGACCGATGGATTTTTTCGGGCGTAAAAATCCTAAGTATGGCTTCCTTCGGAAGGGAAGTAAAGCCGTGGGTCCCGTATCGTACATTTACGGCACGAAAAAGAACCTCAAGCCTGAAAGAGAGGCCTCTGAGCAAAATTTGTCGGCCGTTTCACGCCCTGAGTTGAATGGGACGCTGATGACCTGAGATGTTAAAGAGCGTCCATAAAAAAAAAAAAAAAAAAAAAAATCTTGGAGTATTTGGTCTATTTCTTTGAATTCTAAATGTTCGTATGAGAGGTTGAGACGTGGAGATTTGGGCAAAATTTTGCTGCTCTTGCATAAAGGTTTCTGAAGCCCCAATTGAGAAATTGCAATTCTTCTCTACAGTAGTCATGGCCTCTTTCAATCTCAGGATTTGTTTTTGAAGATGTTTGCTTAATATATTGCTGAGTCAAATACCTTAGCTGTCACTGAGATGGATGTGACAAACTCAAATTACAACTCAAAGTTCGTCTATTGAGATGCACACCTTTATAGTGGTCTGCATTTCAGTCGATGACTGCAATAGCTTTAAGAAGCCACTAACTGCATCAAACATCTCAATCCGGTGATTTGCACAAAACGCACTTAAAGTTTTATATTATAATATATATATATCGTAACTGCCAATGTAACAGAAAAGGACTCGTTTTTTTTATTTTTTTTGAAATTATTTATTTCTTTTTCTTTTTCTTTTAGCTGCCTCAATGATCCCTAAGAAGCTTTTGATTGCTTGTACTTCAGAGAATGCAGACACTGCTAAATTAATAGGTCAACTGAGCAGTGGAGTAAGTTAAACTGAGTACAACATCGGCCACAAGATAAGTGCGCTTCTTGACAACCCTTCAAATGTCAGTTGGCAGTAGATTGCAGCGCTTGTAGGTTACGGAAGGGGAAGAGGGAAAGCGATCGATAAAAATACAAACTCAGAAACGTTTGAATATGAATGAATAGTGTTTAACGCCCGTTTTTTGCTACAGAGAGACAGACGTTTGAAGGAGAATACGATTAACTTTATAAGTATATAAGGAATAACCATGCTCTTTATTTTCCGCACGAAATGTCAATGTATGTGTGATTGAACATTAATCTTTGCTGCATTTGCTGCAGACCTAGAAATTCAAATGATGAAAATGAAATATTTTTAAAAAAAGAATAGAAATAAAATCACATTAAGAAGAACGTAAAATACAAAGAAGCCTTGTCCTTTAAAATAACATCAAAGAAGAGAAAATAAAAATCTTTTTAGACAAAAGAGACTGGAAAACTAGGATTGATATAAATTTAGGAGAGAACATACAAGACCTCTTCTAACGTCTAATTGGTAAAGGAAACTATTCTATGAGTATTGGGAATTTCGGTTAATGTAAAATGCATAACACTTTTCTTTCAACAGGAAATGAAACATACTAAGAAACTGATTTTTAAACTAATCAACCAATCAGCATGATCTAAGACCTGGTATAATCTCTTCGGAAGTGATGTCACAAGAAACTCACAGATATCAAAGCCTCAATCTTAGCCTTCCGCTCTTGTGAGACTTGAGGAGATAATTATAAATAAAATTGAATGTACGCTTAGAAGCGCGTACTTAGTAGTATTAATATTCATGTCACATGATGGCTTGCTGCATGAAGGCAGAAAATGCAAACAGAGCAATAATGGAAAATGTTCGAAAGAAATGTTCTACATTTCATTGCCATTCCGTAAACAAACAAAAATAGTTAAAGGAGCAGCATAAACTCCGTAGAGTGTTTGAGTAAAACGCGTTTTCACTGGAGTTAGAATTTAAAATGGGTATCAAAGTCAGGGGAGGGTTCTTCCTGTGCTAATATAGCACACCCAAGAAAATGTAATGAGAAAATTGTAGTGAGAAAATTCAACTCGGGGGTTCATAATAAAAATAAATGGATCTGCAGGTCAGATTGAAGTAATAAGTTATTCTGCTGTATGTGTTTGTTGTTTGGAGGGGAATGTGCTAAAACTGCGTGAACCAAAACGGGGGTGTATAATTTGCCACATTTCTTTAAGAAAATGGAAAGATATTTACACTCATAGCTGGAATTCAATATTTGGAGCACATTAGGCATTAGGCTACATTTAAGCATTGTTTATAGGAAATCTATACAAAAGAAAAATGATCGGGCGCGAAAAAATTAGTACATATCTTCGTGAATTACAGGCTGTGTCAAATTTTGTGGTAATTTCGAGCTTGCGCTTCGAGGACACGAGAAAAGCAATGAATTACTAAATCCTGAGTTTTTAGGGGACTTCCTATTTTCAGTGCTGAACTGAATATTGCTCATAAAGACCATTTGCCAATACAACTGCGTTTAACGGAACTTCTAAGGAAATTCATAATGATCAGTTAGGCTGCATGTTAAAGGAATATCAAAAATAAAATGTCTAAAGCTGAATATGTATCAGTAATTGTGTACGGAACTACTGATGAGTAGCAGTAGCACAGTTAGTAATTGTTTTTAGTTTCCTGTGTTTTATTCCATTCTACCCAATTCAAAGATTCTGGGCATTTCACAATCCATCTAATCACAATGTAAAATCATTAGCAGGCCTGTTTATAGAAGATGAATTAGATACAACCTCCCATGATAAAACTGTTTCACAAAGTTGTGGTAGCTCAAGTATAATGAGCGGGTGCCATTCTAGATCCCAAAGTCTTCTTAAAAACAATTTCAATATGCTCATTATGTACACTGTTACGATTTCCGTGAAACTACTGTTTCCTTTTCCAGTTCTTCCCAAAGAACAATCTTGTTGAATAAAATAGTATGCAGAAAGATTCCTCGCCCTTCCAACAATGAATGAAATTTCAAAATTAGAACTGTGAAAATTGCATGTGAAAAGCTTTTAAATGCTTTGAAAGGATAGAGCAAACATTCTTATGAGTACTTAGGTCGATTGCCTAAGCTAGAGGTTTGCGTACTAAATTAGAACAGGCAACATTTTAATTGTTGACTCTCAGTGTTTCACATCATGCTACATGTAGATATCTTACACTGCCAGCTAAAGACATGCAATGCACTGCCAGTGTCTTGCGAATAAATTGACGCGACTTGAGCTTTTAGGCTATGGTTTAGCGGCTTATGTGATTCAGTCAACAGATGGCTCACGACTGGGAAGAAGAGTTGATACACCCTGGAAAATGCCAGATGCAGTTTCAGGTAAAACATCGGGATTTATACAAGCCACGGGCTACAAAGTCGAAAATCGCATCAACTTTTGCGCAGAGACACTTATGCTTAAAAACTGTATCGCAGACTTTGAAGCTGTTATACAGAAGATTACAGACACGAAGTTTGATAAGCTGACGGAAGAACATGGAAAAATGTTTCAGCAACCCAAATTAAGGAGAGCATACACAGATCTTCTTCTTCTCATAACGCTGCAGACCGGGATGAGCCTTGGCCTGCCTGACATCATTGATAGAGGACAGTGTTGCAGGGAGAACTTACAAGATACCATAACTAAAATTGCTACCAAAGCAATCTGTAATACAATTAAAGAGTTCTTCCAGTTCAGAAATTACCTTTAAGCAGCAAATTACTTACTGCAGAATATTTAGAACATATGAAAAGAGATTTCCTCATGCCTATCTGCTGTTGTGCAAGATTGAAAAACAGGTATACAATAATTCATCTTTATAATATGTTTATTCTCAAAAAAATCTCCACTGATATTTCCAACATTAAATTGCTGTAGAATAATTTTTAAACATTATCTACACTCTACGGTTGTTCCAGGGTTACCGGACTGTGAACTCGTAGCGAAGGAGTGGACAAAGTAGGGATATTAGAATTTTATCGGTATTCTGCAAATTTCCGGGTTTAATTCCAGTCACTACCTTCTCTTCCGTTCCCTTCCTCCATCTTCATTTCTTTCGAAAACTTTTGTTTGGTGGCATTCACAAAACTGGCAATCTCTCACACGTCTTTTTTGACAGCGCGATCTGAGCCAGTGAAGCTGAATGTTAGGAAATACGGACTAAGATCTGACCGTCTCCTTTCATTCTACATCGAGATTGGTACAACAGATCGACTAGCCTCGAATCTACATTCAACACAATTAAAAATGAATTATTAACTTAACTAAGTGACTTAATCTGCTTAAATTTGTGAAACTAATAAAAGCATTTTCATTTTATAATAAACCACTAATTGCTATTATTTGCCTAGCATATATCATAATTGAAAAGCGCTCTCAGTGCACTCAAGAAGAAAGTTCAATTACACCGTTGTCAAATGAGAGGACAAATGTACTCATAATATAGGTCCATTGGAAGTGTATGATGTTTATACATGAACGTATGTAGAAGAGCCTGTGCTTAAAATATTTTATTGCGTGCTTTCAAACCTATATTTAGTTAATAAATAGCAATAATCACCAAACGATTCTATATTTCAGCTAGCGTATTGATGACTGTTAAAAGCAAATTAACCTTCATTATTTGAGAGGAAGAGTCATTTGTAAGCAGAGACGTTATTTGAGGAGAGTAGGATAGGACATGGGTCCCTAACCATTGCAAAAGAAATAATAGATATCGCTATACCTACTGTCAAACAATATCTTGTCGCCTCTCTCGAAAATACCGCCCCAATCCTACAGTTGTGGTCCATGCAGCTTTTACCCCTTGGAAACGGTTGCTATGGAGCAACGGAGCATGCGTGACGTCATATGACAAGGAACCTTAATGGAGATGTGGATTTTGTGTCGTTCGTACGAAAAGCTTCGATCATTAGAATGACGTCTTCCTTTCACAAAGGTAACGTATCTGAACGATTTTAGGCCTTTTATTGCTTACCTTCTTCCGCTTTAGGATCCAGATAGAGTGAAGTGTGTTGAATAGCAAAATAGGTAAATAACAGCAGCTCCCTCGCATGCATATAAATAGCAAACTGGTAGGATTCACCGGCAATGTGCTGGAACGAACCATTGAAGTGTTCACGTTTTCGACTAAGAACCGTGATTTTTGTGAAGCAAGGAAACACAAGCTTTGCATAAACGTATGGCATGCGATTGACTAAGCGCTGTCTGCGCAGTTATTTGAGACATAGTATTCTTTGCATTTCGACTGACCGTCAGAGGCAGAATCTCAGCAAGAAATATACAGATCATGTTTACATTTATTTATTTAATGTTGTACATTTGCAAATACTAGTATTATGAAAGCGGAGAAGAAAATAGCTATTCATGATTAAATAACTTTTACTCTCATATTATGCTTCACTTTTGGAGAATGTTACAACAAATACAGTTTGTGATAATTATAATTTTTCTGCAGCAAAAATAGCACTGGCAATTCACATTAACTCTCTGTTCACTTAATAATATTCACTTCAAAGTATAGTGGAAATTGGCAGTAGATAACTTCTAATGCAAATTACCTAAAAATTTCAACTTATTTGAATACACACACACACTTTTTAGAGTGCATGCAACCTATATGTTTTACATAAATTTTGGTGCAAACTTAAATTTCTTCCGTTATTTTTAAAAATTAGATTTATGTATTAGAGTTATTTAAGTTTATCTAAGTGTAGTGCAAGTTTATTTACAGAAAAACGTTTGTATATATGACGGAATGTAGAATTTAATTTAAAGACAAGAATTTATATTGAAATATGAAGGATGAACTAATTATTACTTTTTACTTACTGTTGTATTTATTTACTTTACTAAAAGGCCATTGTTAAATTGTGGACCTATTGGCTACATAATGGCTATAAAATTAATGCATGTAAAATTTTTGACTGCATTGTTGGTAGGCATAAAATATCAGTTCAAGATTAAAACAGCAAAAACTGACTTTTCAAAGATTTTAAGAAGATTTCAAATGACATTGCCTTTCCGCAGATAGAGATTTGATATAATGGTACTACAATTGACTTGGCTAAATTAATATATTGTGTGAGGTTTAAAACCTTATACATACACACAAAGTAATTTCACGTTACTAAATTGTTTGGCCTTGGTGGGACAGTTAAGAGGTCTGAGATGTTTTTTTTTTCTAATGTTATTTTCTAAAAGGTTAAATAGCAGACTTGGAATTCTTATTTCCTTTAATGGTATTTTGAGCACATGTTCAAAATACCATATATTAGAATAACATGTGAAATAAATATGGGCTCTGAAAGTGCCTTGATGAAATCTTGTTTTTATCTCACATTGTTATGATGGATGCCTCTAGAATATGCAGAGAGGTTTCATATGCCATGGTCTTCACCTTAATTCTGGAGGTAAGAAATTGTGTTTGCTTATATTGAATTAATGGAAAATTCCTGTTTTAGAAAATAAGAATTTTTTCCTTTATATTAAGGGTGTAGAATAAAGTTCTACATGAATTCATTCAAGAAATGAATACTAATAATATTAATTATTTACATAATAATTTCAGTGTATAAATTGCAATCTGAAGATAAAAAGGCATCTTAATACTGCCATTAAATGCTTAACTATAAATAATCATAATAACAATAAATATCTTACAGTTACTTAACCAAAGTATATTAAAAGCATATGTAATAAAATTTAAGAATTATAAGAAACTATTGAAAATGTAAACAGGTATGTTGTTTGAATTATTGAACAACTGAGACAACAGGAATTTTTATCCTCTTCATTAAATGGACATTTTCAAGGTCCAGAACCTAAAGGAAATTTTTAAGTGTTTGACAGAATTTGTAAATAAGCAAAGTTCATCATGATTTCATTTCACACTGTTATTTTTCTTGGCAAGTCTTGCATCATTTATGCAGCATCTTGATAGCAAATTCACGAGCCAATGCACTACAACTTTGCTCATCTGTATATCCAACCAGTTATACCACAAAAATGATGGGCATAAGTTGGTGTCATTTTGAGCAGAACAGTGTAATGTGTACAGTTCATTTAGAATGAATAAATATATTTGTACAGCATTATACTCTTTTCCAGCAATGCATTTTGAAACACCCATAAAATATTGACATTGCTTTATAATCTAGTATAAGGCAAATCTAGCTCTAATATTTTGCAATGATGTGATTAATTATTTAATAAATTAAAAATTAATTTACTTTAATTTTTTAAATAAAAGAAACAATCAGCTCATTTATTTCTAGGTACACATAATTTTCTCTGAAATAACTGAAGCCTCTAATACAGCAATTGATGACATATTTGTAATTGCAAATAAGCTCATAGTAAAAAATAAATGCTCTTTGTAATGGATTTTCTGATTATAGTGAAAATTAATATTATGGAAATATTCAATAAGCCCATAAAAGGAAATATAATAAATTCAGAAACTTAAATAAAGCTAGTTACAATAATTTTATTAAAATACCACAATATGAATAATGGATTCTACTGATATAAAATGTAAATTTAACTAATTTCAAAATATTTTAAAAATTAATTTAGTATCATGATCTCCAGTCAGAATACAAAACAGGCTACAATCAAAGTAATTGAAATAACTGTATCAATGTAGGTATTCAGTTTTATGTAAATGGAAAATAAAATGCTGCAATGAAGTAAGATGTAGCAATAACTTAGTATTTAAAAAATGCACTATGAACAGCATTGTAATATACTTAGGAAGGCTCAAAAGGTAGCAGAAAATCTTCATTATCAAAAACACTTTGAGGAATATGATAATAAAATAAGAATTATTTGGGTTCTTATATAAAGGGAGAGGAGTAAGCATATCAATATTTGTCATTAAGTTAATACATAATTGTAGTATACAAAGTCAGGCAAAAGGCAGATTAAAAATTAACAGTTTTAAAGTAAAAAAAAAAAGCCATCTACCCTTATACAAAGAATGGTCAACTAATCAATTTGTGTTTAAATACATTATCAGACATGTTTTCAAAGTATTATTCAAAATATTATAAAATTTTAGACCCATAACATGAAAAGATTTAAGGGCTTACTCAATCTATGATAAGATACATATTATGAGACCTTGTTTTAATGGTATTTAATGCCCGTTTTTACTACTGGGGCATAACTGGTGATACATGAGATGGAATGTTAGAAAAGGATGTTTTAAGGAAGCGAACGTTCCATCCCTAAGTTTAGGATATCTCCCCAGCATTTGCCATTTATGAGGAATGAGGAAAACCTGGAAAAAATCTCAGTTAAGGGGACGGTCATGGCGGGATTCACACCCCATACCTCCTGCTCACGAGTCCGCACCTCTACGACCTCGCCGACCCGTGGTGGTATATTATGAGAGTAAATTTCATTTCTAGTACCATAACCAAGATCAAAATATGTACCCAGTAGATGTTAAAAATAAATGACAGAGAATTGCAAATTTCCTTTAAAAACTTTTTCTTAAATATCACTATCACTTTAAATATAAATGTAGGAGCAAAAAGGATATATTGAATATAATAAAGGCATATTTTTTTTTAATAATACTACGTAATGTAACATTAATGAGAGAACACAAATAGAATCATACACTATTGCACATAAAATGTACTGCACTCAAATAATAAAGCTCATCCACTTAATACTCTTCCAATATTAACTACCACTTTCCACTTACTGAAGTGAACTGAGAAAGCCCTTCCACTGATATTGCCCCGCTGAATACTCTTGCCAAACTAACTACGAGCCTCTAAATTGTAAGACTAAATAAACATGGCCTACGTGATATTTTATATGTAGAACCAACTCAAGCGGTTAGCTTCTTCCCTTGAAGAGGTTATCGGCCAGTCTTTTCATCCCTGCAGTCGCCAAATGTTTTTATGCTTCCTACCCAGCTTATGAATTTTTCTAACAGAATATCAATAAATGTCTTACTCAAGGATTCTTTACAAATATTGTTACAACAGGCTACAGAAATTCCCAGGTCAGATTTTATGGCTCGGGTGGATTTCTGCGCACTTCCGAGAAAATAATATTTTAGACACAATAGTTCAACACTTGTACAGGAAAATGCATTACACTTATGATTATGACGAAGTTACACAAAATTACGTGCTATAATTACTCTAATTAAATATGGTGATGGCAGCTCATAAATACTGCCTCACATGCCCCTATAATAAGGTTTCTTAATCGTAAGAATAAGAAAGATTATTATATTGGTCCTGTTAAAACCTGAAAGTATAAGAATACAAATGTAACTCTACTCAATTGTATACAAACATTTTGAGAAATGTTCCATTGTCTTTGCTTCATATATTATATTGTTTTTTCACAGTTTTCCTTCATTTTTAAATTCTCATAATAATACCTTCATTATCTTATTACACAGATTATCGAAATTTGAATTAATGAACACTTAATTTTTTGTTTATTTATTTTTACTCTCTTATTTAGGCGTGTGCGCTTTATTCCTATTGTTTTCTTTCATATCACTTTCGCGTATTCACAGCACTTTTATTTTCTCACTATATTTTCACATAATTACACTACCTATTAATTTAACAGCACATGGGTGTTCACACTTTAGAACCTAGGACACATATGGATTTGTTCTTAATACTACAATGCTAATATCATTAACTTGACATGTCCTTTATATATATATAAAAACAATCTAAATGCATTAGTTTAACTATTTCAAAGAATCTAATAATTATGAATATGGCAAAATTTTTATTTTGAGATTTAATTTTCCTTGTGTTAACAATAAACAAAATATACACAGAATAATGCACAGGTCATAAAAATTTCATTGACATTAACAGTTATCAACACTAGTAATCTGGGGAATTAACTTATTTATTCTTTTGAAACATGTATACTAAGAATTCGCATCTTGAGGATTTTTATGACCTAGTTACGGTCATCTGTTCGGTATTTCTGTTCAAACTTACTGGGGCAATCCTTAATGACTGTAGTAGGGGTTTTCAGCTGTTTCTCTTTTCAGGAGAATTTACGACTTATGATGGTAATGTGGGACACCCTTTTTACCTCTTTACCTGAGTTCATTATATTCGTTTTCTCACAAGTTCGGCTAGACTATTAGACAAATGTTCGCCGCTAATTCCTCTATGATAATTACTTCTATATGATCTCGGAACCTCTCTTTGTTTCATACATTTTATTTTTATTCTTACGTCGTTGTTTTCTTTCTTTTACGTCGGGTTATTTTTATTCATATATAACTCGTAGCGTATCATATTCTATTTATCACGTAGCATCATTATATGCTCGTACACTTTAAAAATGCTCTCCTATTTTTCTCCATAATTCTTTCTCTTCTGAGTTTGCTTGCTTTTAGAAAGTTTTGTGTAGTCGGGATCGGACCTGGTATTCTGTGTCGTTTTAACGAATCTGGTCTGGGCGAAATTTATTTTGGACCTTCTGTCATAAGAGTTTCTTATGCGTTTACGTGATATTCCCAAGTGTGCCCCGGTCCCGTAGAAGACGTACTTATCTCGGCATGATCTGAAATTTTCTTCAAAGTTTTCTTTGATATCATTATAGTTGGGCTCACTGTCTCCATGATTATCATTTATTGGGTTTTGCATATCCCACGCAATAGTCACCTCGCATGTCATTGGATTGGTCATAGTTGACGTCTTATTGACTTGCTTTCCTAATTCTATACCTTCCTCATTTTCTAGCTTTATCTCTCCCTCTTGTTCCACTAGGCGTTTAATTGTCTTGTCAAACATTCTTTCAATCCTTTGCATACTCTGATCAATTTTCTGCTCTATTCTGTTCCAAGACACCTGTTCAGAGTTTTGTTCCTGATGGTATATCCCATATAGCTGCATCAGCCTATCCATTATCTTATCCTTAATATCGGGGCTATTCCTCCCTTTATCAATGTTAAACTTATCCTGTTCAGCCATGATAACTTTCTATTCCCTTATTATAAATCTGAAATATATTTCCTATCAGTTTTTATGCTACAAGTTACAACGTTAATAAAATCATCAGTTCTTATACCACAATGCTATGCTGTTTTTGGAAAAAAGTCTGATTGTCTATACTTTAGATTTAATTCGTTGGTCGCTGGCTGCTTGATGATTCCTCTTGCTGTTGTTCTGCTTCCTGCGGTGGACGGTCTGATTGTAAGCTTTGGGCTTACACGTCGTTCCTCTTCGACGTCGTCCAGCTACGTGATGTGCCGATTGTATTGTAGCTGGTCAATTGTAAGCTGTACTTACAGCCAGTCTCTACATTGTCCAGGTGTCGCCTCTGCTATCGGTTCACCACGGTTTCTTCTCTCTTGAAGTTCTTGTAGTAATTAGCTAGGTGTCTCCTTCTCTAGCTCGCTAAACATAAATTTATTGCAATTAATTGAATGCAAGCCACACGACGGGATGGCATTTATAGCAATATTTAAAAAAAGAGGGGGTTAATTATTAAATATGTACATGTGGATGGAGGAAGAATTTGAAAAAAAAGAAATTTGATTTGATAGTTTTAGATGTAATCTCAGGGGTAAATAATTCCTTCCTTTCCGATGATGTTTACAGATGTCTTACAATTTTGCCACGGTTGTTGAGACATTGCTGCTGGATATTTTTATGGTCCTGTGACCATAGGGGAAGGAGTCCTGGAGATTCATACACTATTGTACATAAAACATACTGCACTCAAATAATAAAGCTCATCCACTTAATACTCTTCCAAACAACCACTTTCCACTTACTGAAGTGAACTGAGAAAGCCCTTCCACTGATATTGCCCCGCCGAATACTCTTGCCAAACTAACTGTGAGCCTTAAAATAAACATGGCCTATGTGACATTTTACATGTAGAACCAACTCAAGTGGTTGGCTTCTTCCCTTGAAGAGGTTATCAGCCAGTCTTTTCATCCCTGCAGTTGCCAAATGTTTTATGGTTCCTACCCAGCTTAAGAAATTTTCTAACAGAATATCAATAAACATCTTACTCAAGAATTCTTTACAAATATTGTTACAACAAGTACAGGAATTCCCAGTCAGATTTTATGGCTAGAGTGGATTTCTGCGCACTTGCGAGAAAATAACTTTTAGACTATAGTTCAACACTTGCACAGGAAAATGACATAGTACTCTCATGGTTATAACGAAGTTACATATAATTACTTGCCATAATTACTCTAATTAAATATGGGGGTGGCATAAATACTGTCTCAATAATACTATATATCACTAAGTGATTAATTCATCACAACATATTTCAAGATCCTTTGCTCTCATCCTCAACTGGGGAATGATTAATGCTGCCAGGTGATGACATAATTTCTGGTGGTTCCAATATTAAATTAAACAAGAAGTCCTTTGGCAGCATGTCACATTTCATATTACAATGCTTATTTTTTAAAATGAAAATAATTCCCCTATTGCTAATTCGTTGGCATTTTTGTTAGCTTTTAACAATTTGGGTTCTTTTGTGATGTTATGGTTGAACATCCAGAAATTATCTGCAACTGACAATTTATCCATCTGTTTATACCTCACATTTCCAAAGCATTCTTTTGCCCTTATCTCTAACTTTTTTATTGTTCTCCCTATGTATATCTGATCACAATTTACACAGCTTTTCTGGTACTCTCCTCCCATTTTGCTGGATGGGATAACATCCTTTACGGTTTTGTTCAAATGGTTCTTAATGTTAAATTTATTTTGTGCAGTCAGCACAATACTAAATTTTAAAAAAGTTTCATCAATGCACTATTTAATCAAGGTTAGTATGTGCATTTTTTAAAACTTATGTCTTTCTTTTTCATGGAGAGAGTGGTTGTTTCTGAAATATTAAGTCAATTGAAATGTCTGATTTTATTTTCTACTAAAGACAGGATGAATCCATTGATGAGGGAAATATTGATGATTTACTGGAATTAAGTTTCTAACTTGACATATGTTTGTAATTAGAGCCATATCATTTTAAACAAAATTTCCAATAGTACTTGAAAAAGTTATATATAACAAATTATGCACTTATCTTGAAAGCAACAAAATTCTGATAAATGACCAGTTTGTATTTGGGAATGGAATATCCATAGAATGCAGTTTTCAAGATTTCAAATGAATTTCTATAAGGTTTAAGTAATAAAATTACTCTGATAAAACATTCTCTGATGTAGCTGAAGCATTTATGTTAACCTGAAATTCTAATAGAAATATTGAGCTTTTGTTGAATGTGCAAGCCTAAACTGGTTCATTTCAAAACTTGATAATACATAATAGGAACAAAGAGTGCATAAAATTTTTCTACCAGAAGTGAAAGTAGTACTCTAAATTGGGGAATTAATTATTCAACATGAAAGCACATAGTGGTGAAATTTTTAGGCCAATTATACTTTTTAATTTACATGAATGATTGGCCACGGTCTATAAAATACATCTATTACTGTCTTGTTTGCTGATGACAATTTATAGCAATTGCATTGATATTCTTATAAAAAATATAAATTGTATGGTGCTTACTATGTGGAACCAGTTTAAGACTAGCAACTTATTATTAAAGCTAAATAAACCAAACATCATAAAATTCATAACATTAACTCATCTGATCCTGCATTATATGTAGGTGATAATAGTTACACAGTAGATGAACATAGTTGTACCAAATTTATAAATGTATGCTTATATTGGAGAACACATAGATATCAGCCTATGAGCTTTGCTCATTTATTTTATTAATTTTGAAACAATCCTCATGGCAATTTACTATATGCATTTATGAAATATAGTTTAATATTCTGAGAAATCTCTGTAAGAAGCAAACATATATTTATGCTACATAAGGTGGTACAAATAACTGAAAAACTTGTAGAAGTTTATTTTGAAAGCTAGACATTTTAACACTTCCTTATGAATAAATACTTCTACTTTTTGATTTTTAGATTAAAAATTAAAATCAATTAACTAAAAATATATTGATACCCAAAATAAACATAGAGAAAAGTGTAACTTTATGTCAGAAAGGAGTTTTATTAAAAACATATTAAAATACATAATTTTCTCCCATTTAGTTTCACATTGTTTTTTGATGACAGGATAAGATTCACTCCACACAGCAAGATGTATTACTCTTGATAAATTCACAAATGGACAGATGGATGGATGAATATTTTATCCACTGTTTGATTTATACATCTTGGCTTCATCAATATATGCGTGTGAACTTAAAAAAAAAAATACACTTCCACATGAATGCACACTCTCACTGTCCCATACACCACATGTATGTACACATATTATTTTTGCTTTGATTGTTATAATAACTGAAATAAATAAATTATAATTACAGAAATTGTAAGACTAATTATTAATGTTTTCACATATTTATTCCTTTATACTATAAAATGGACAATTTAAATGCACCAATTTTACTCTCTTTTTAAATGCCTTATTTCCATGTTTTTGAGTACATATAGCATTTTATTTTGCATTTTTATTTGCAGGATAATATTCCACATGTAAAACTTGAGTAAATACTTCCAAAATACATTGTCTTTAAAATTTGTTTTGGAGAAATTTGACTTAATATCTGAACTGCATAGCAGAGCTTGTAAATTTTATTGCTTAATTCACTAATATGTTTTTCCCAAGATAGCTTGGAATCAATCCATACATCAAGAAATTTTGTCTCATTGATTTTGTTCAAAGTTGAGTTATACTTCCTAATCTACAACATAAATATATTACGGAGCATACCAATAGAGAGTTTTATGCAAATGATAAAGAAATGGTTAACCTGGTTACATTTATAAATAGGAGAAATATATGACTTACTGCTGCTTACTAATATTTACATTCAACAAAATTCCTTCAATTTCAACCAAAAATATTATAAAATTTTGAACCCAGCTATCGGAAACCCCTTGTCTCTGTTTCTACCAGATTTATTCATGAACTCCTTAGAAATACATATCACCAAAACCTTCCCTTTAATTTTCAAGACATGGTATATGTATGTGGATGACATATTTGCAATAATATATTTATATATAACATTCAATAGATGCTCCCAAAGTTCTTCATCTACAACATAAATTTATATGGTTTACCAAAGAAGAAGGGAGAAATGGTTGGCTCCCATTCCTAGATTTAGAAATCATAAGAAATAGAGATAATTGGAACTTTGGAAATCATAGAAAAGAAATGCACACAGAAAATTACATTAAAATGATAGTTATAATCCCACTTCATATCAAGATGCAGTGTTTCATAGCATGGCACACAGAATAATTAATATCCCACTCACAGAAGCTGAGTGTGAAATAGAATACCATCAGATAATTAAGACAGCAATAACCAATGGTTTCTACAAAGACACAGTAATAAAAATTATCAATAAACTTAAAATACAAAAATCTATAAGAGAGGTTTCCACATTGAAGAACATCAAGGAAAGGTATAAATTCAAAAGTTTCACATGCCATCCAACTTATCCCAACAAATTTAAGAAGATATTCATGGAACAAGGTATAATGTAAGCCCCAAAGAACAAATATAATATCAAAAATTTATTAGGTTGCACAGTAAAAGACACCATACCAACAGAACAGAAATCAGGGATTTATGAAATCAAATATGCAGATTGTGATCTGAGATACATCAGAAAAACAAAGAGAAATTTGGAAATTCAAGAGAAAATAGCACTTTTGGAATATTTGTTTTAAACAAGTTGATTAATCAGCAGTAGCAGGCTCACTTTTAGGCCAAAAATCATGAAATTAAACTAGAGACTAAGCTGCTAAAAGAACTTCATAACCCAGTAGAGCTATCCACTTAGGAAAACATTGTTATCTTAAAATCTTAAGAAAAACTTAATGAACTCTGATTTACCACCCATGGACAAAGTAAGTTCCAACTATAACCATTAGAGACCGCCACTAAAGCATCTTGGGATTCAGCCACCAATTTGAGTAGTCGGTCAACAGCTGATGATGCAAATGAGGGCTTCCAAAACATGTCTGAGCATTATGTAAGTATGTGGAGTAAATGTGAACATGTTGAATACATTAGTGTAGGATAACAAGTTTATGATATGTAGGGACCTGAAATGAAAACTATGAATTTGTTCAATTATATTTTATTAATTTGTTATTAAGTAGGAAATGTTAAGCATATTAACTTCATCTTGTAATTTTCTAAACGCATCATAGCACTTTACGATATGAACAATACCCTCCTCTGACTCAATGCATTATCAGCACATTCCTCTGACTAGCCATCTATCCAGTTCCCACAGCAGTTTCTGTGCATTTACTTGCTACAAGATACCTGCCACTTTCTGGCATGGAATGATATGTTGCTTTAGGCGGTTAGTTGCAAATAGCAGAAGATATTTCCACAATGTGCTGAGAATCTGTCATGAGATTTCATAGTTTGTCCTTGTCAATTTTATTGTACTCTGTCACACAGCTAGTAAATGCAGTATTTCACCTTTTTTACTTTTAAAGGCTTCTTTTCCTCACATTTGCCATTCCCACAAACCCTCATGTAGTTGCTCCCATTATTACTTGAATTCATGTATGTCATGGGTATCCTTTCTTTCCACACCAAGTGGGTGCCAGTCCATCTCTTTTGAACATGCCAATACCAATGAAAAGACTTCCCTTTCAAATTGTCTGTTGAATATTCAGACTTCCAGGGCTGTAAAATTTCTTACTCTTTCAATGTAAAATGTTTATAAACTCCTGTATAACTCACCCATAAACTCATTATTAAAAAATTAACTAGTGGTTGCTTTTAGTGGCAAAACTACTACCTTGTTCCCAGTTATTTTTAGCTAAAGCTTTCATAAGTAACCCTGAGTTACTTTGCTGATACTAAGAGTTCATAATAACATTTCTTTTACAAAAGAGTGGCTTAGCTAAAAAATCAAACCATGCTGTGCATAAATGTGACCTTTAAAAAGGCAAAGATACTTTGGTTGCAATAAATACTCAAAAATTGGTAACAGTGATATTTGGCTTTGCCATACTTGTACTATCCCAAAATATCCCTAAAACGATGTGCTCTGCCTGGCAATATGAAATTAATACAAAGAGAGTAAATTGTCCTATACTATTTAGTGCCTTCAATTCAGACCTTCCAGTTGTACTTTATTATTGCTTTGCAGATCCCTACAACACTTACCAACTCTATTAAATTTTTATTGCATCCCAAGATTCTTTTTGAGTTTAGTTGAGTTTAAAATTGGAAAATTCGTACGTTTTTCTAATAAATGAGGAGGCCTTAGATAATCTAGTCACATAGAAAACTATAAAAAGCTAACCATTTAAATTTAATGCTTTGGGTGCAAGAATTTAATTACTAGACATTAAGTCATATAAATAAAAGTGAGTACTTGCTCGCGAGCCGTTTTGATGAGCGGACTGAAAATCAAGCAGTTGCTCACTAGTTTGGTATCTATAAATAAAACTTCCCCAACTGAGCGACTGCTTCGTGGCTAGAAAAGCTTTCTCACTCATAAAAATGAAATATGAAGGGTGTGACTTCAAGATGGGACACCGAGAGAATAGAGCCCACACCAGCCAATCAGCACACAGCACTCCTCAGCAAGCATTTGCCCGTCCAACAGGATATGGGTTAGCTACTTCAGTTCTAGAAGAGATAGACAGCTGTGGACTTAATATGAACTATAAAGGACAAGGTTATGATAATGGTGCCAACTGGTTGGAAAGAAGAATACGAAAGAGAATTTTAGAGAAGTACCGCAGGGCATTCTTCAATCCCTATGAATGTCATTCACATTATTTAGTTATTGGTGGTGTTGTCTTTTTTTTTTTTTTTTTTTTTTTTGTGTGTGTGTGTATTGCAATGTTTATTTTATACTCTCCTGTAGCTCAACCAAAAGGGGCGAAATTCTTAAATATAATGATATACCGGTAACTCTTTAAAGAAGTTTGTGAAACAAAGTGAGAGGTACGATAGATAATTTAAAATCGATTCGTTACCAGCTACCGGAAATAGGCGATGCATTTCTTTTTATATAAAAAGAATGTAAAACACAAAAATCATAATTTAAGTAAAATCTCTGGAACAGCATATCAAATTTATTGATTTTATATTTTCTTAGGCGACACATTTTTCCAGATAAATCATTTTTACTATCACGGGAGCCGAGATTGTTAAGGCACGGAGATCTGGGGTTCGATTCCCGCCAGGACTATCCTCCCTATCTGATTGTTTTTACAGATTTTTCTTAGTTCTCATAAATGACAAATGCCGTGGTATTACCCTAATCTTAGGTCTGGAACGCTTCCTCCCTTAAAAAAAGTTCTTTCCCAATTTATCATTTCATCTCATGTGTCACCATTGTCCACCACTTGTGATGCCTCAGCAATAAAAACGAACGTTAAACACCACATGAGAAATAAAGAGAGAGGAAAAAAAATAATTATTGTGAGTAAAAGCATACAAAGTGTGGATATGAAGTACATGCTGCCGAGCGGCAGCGCTGTGGCCAAGTGGTTCGTCCTATTTTCGAGGCGGCCCGGGCTCGATTCCACAGGTTGAAAGTGGGTGACTGACTACCTGACTACCTGATCGGCAAGCGAGCTGCCATTAGAACTGGCTTACTTATATTCTGTTTTTTTAATGGTGAAATGTGAGAAAAAAAATTATGAAAATTTATTTTAACTCTGGTTGTATCACACTATTACAACGGCATAAGAAATGACAGAAACACTTGACTTTGCTATTCTGTTTCATAAAATATTACCAAGAAAAAAAGAAGTGGCAATTTCTGCATAAAACAAAAGCGAAGACCCTTGATTCTGAAATCCACTTTAAAATCAGTTTTTTTTAATCCCTTAATTGACAAATTCTGCATGCAACAAAGATTCGAGCAACTAGATACACACAGTGAAGTTTTGAGAATTCCTGTACAATATGCAGAAATTACGTTCTCGGTATCTGAATTCAAAGTGCCTTAATCTATAAGAAATTCTTCTGGATCAGACTCCAGGAGACAGGGAGGTTAACAGCCAGAAGTTGAACGACGAGCTAATACAGTTACAGGCTGTAGTTAGTAATATCAACTTAGAAACTCCAATTCAATCTTAGAATTATATCCTCAAACACAACCTGGTGAACTGTTGTCCAAATATTTGTTTATGTAACATGTGTATACGTCTTACGATTTTGCTGACTATATCTATCTCACTTGCAAATGGAGAGCGTAGCTTCATTAAATTAAAACTTATAAAAACATATCTGTGCTCTACTATGAGCCAGGGCGGTTTGTCAGCTTTTCCAAGCATCTCGAGTGAGAACGAAATTGTAAGAAACTTGAATCTCCTTCAAACGAATGCTTTCGAGGAAAGCACAGAAAGAAGCGGAAAATTTATGTGAGGATATAGAGTAGTCTTTGATTTTTTTGCGATGAAAGTGTCTATTTAAAGAAAAACTCTTGATATTTTAGTGCTAATTAAAAGTTAAGTTTTGAAAGAAATGCCATACGAGTGTTTGAAAACATATGCGATTGCATCAGGATGGGCTGCACTAGAATAACGTTAATTTCGATCATGAATGTCGCTGAAAAAACCGGACGGGGGCACTGATACCATAAGTGGTCCTGTGTAAGAAATTCATTTGGGCCGAGCCAGAACACACATATAGAACAAATTAAACTCAGAAATACACTTACACAGCTATCAAAATACTTTTCCACAGAATTATTATATCCAGTTTGTATGGAGTTGTTTATGCAGTTTTATCTATGGTATAAAAATCTGAGATACTGCAAATGTGAATGATTCTTAAAATATAAACAAGGTGCTTTAGCTGTATTATAAGTTAAACAACCGTCAGGCACGTAAAAACACTCAGTAATTAGAGTAGTCTCATTATATTTTCAAAGTGGACTAGCAACAAATAAATATAGCAAAAACAAAGATATTATCCTTTTATTGGATGTCCAGTATGTCTTTAGCTGGGAAATACTGCATGTCCAGTTTGTCTTTAGCCTGGAAACATATTATTTTAAATTCATATAAAACAGAAACCTTTAATGGAGACCTGATGGTAAATTTCCAACCAGGAAGCTAGAACTCTGGTGGAGTGCTCTAGAGCAAGGAGTCAGTATCTTTTAATAAGTTGCGATTCTAATGCTCATCACGTTATTTAGAGTAGAGTGACATCAACACAAGAGATCCATCCCTTCTTAACTATATAGTTGCCAATAATTTAGAAATTCTAAATATTGGCAACAAACCTACTTTTATCACCATAGCTCAAGAATATGTTCTTGATATCGCAGTGTGTACAGGATACATATGTACTCTGGCGGAAAATTGGCATGTATCTGACGTGCCTTCTCTTTCATATCATTGTCACGTTTGCCTTCAGCTTAATGTAGACGATGTAGAAATTACAATTAGGAAGCCGTAAAGATCTTAGTGGACCTCTGAGGATCTTGCAGCGATGAACAGACATCAGTTCGTAAAAGGGTAAGCAAATTTCCTAAAATTGATATTACGGCAAATCAATTAAATGATGTTATAATCGATGCGTACAAGATTAACTGTGAGGTAGTTATTGGATAGTGGCTCGCGTGAGTGTTAACTCAATTGCTTTGACCACATTGATGAGCCAAAGTTTGAAGGAGTGGCGGGAAGAATGGTTATGGTTATGGTTATGGGAGTTTGATTATATGTAGATACAGATCACCACTAAATAGCTCTTCTTGTCGATTTACAGAGAGTTGCTAGTTTTGGGACTTGAAAGTGCCGGGTTGAATGAAGAGAATTAAAGGTGATATGTGTAGCCGGAATTAAAGGCCGTATTTGATTAAATAATATGGTTATAATCGAGGCTAGTAATAATTAACAAAATATGATCTGAAAACATGTATGTAGTTTGTAGTCATTAGACAGCACCTGTGCTAAACATTAATAAAGGTTCATTGGTATTTATGCGAATGTAAAACGGTTCGGGTCGTTAAGCTTGGAAATGTTAAAAGGTTTGACCTGGGGAAAAGGGTTATGTCCTGAAAATAGGTAATTCTCTTTTCAAAGGGTTTAAAGAAAAGCATTTACTGAGACGCAGACAAAAGCAGAGAAACATACACTTTCAATAACTAAGGGTAACGGCACTAATGACTTTACGGGTGCATTTCTTTCGAGGAAGGAACAAATGTCAATCTCAGATGACAGCTCAAGTTTATAACCCCTCATGACAATAACATTCAAACATCGACAGATTTTTGGCATGACTTTGCAAAACAAAGGTCCTTATTTATGGCCGAGCTTTCATTATGAGCAAATTTGAAAGGACAGAAAAGTGAAAGGAGATGTCAGATTATAAAAATTTCCCAACATTTAGGGCAGGAATGTCCGTTCTTAGAAATATTATAACGTGAGAGATATTTCCAGAAATTGGTCCCACACAACCAATAGAAATGTTACAAAATTGAACGAATCGGAGCGAGCCTGCATAATTATAGATATTAAGGAAGGACCAATAACGCAGAGAGAATCGAACTGAGGTCCATAAATTTCGCGGATTTAATTTTCACGATGGGAGGTTCCTAATAAACAATAAACTTTACATATGATATATAATGTAAGGGACACAGAACAGGAGAGACTTGGAGAGCAGCAGGACTTCGACGGCAGAGAGACTTAGAGAGAGCAGCAGGACTTCGAGTACGGTGAGACAGAGAGCGAGACGCACGGAATAGTAAATTTTAGAGCAGTGAAAGGTTAGCGGTCCGGGATTCGAAGCTAAGAGCTAAAGGTTGGATAGTCGGAGAACGGAACTCTAAGAGTTAATTTAAATAAGCGGGCAAAGAATAGACAATCAAAATCAAAGTGAGCGAAGTCAGTAGGAGAAGAAGAATAGTCAGTCAGTTCGACACATTTCCAAGCTTACGCGGACAATCCAGTATTCTGATAAGTGTAAATAAATGACGTCAGATAAGAATTCCAGTGTTTCCGTGTAGCTTTATAGATTTCCTTCCCTTCCCTCTGACTCAGACGAGTCACAAAATTCCGGAAGTTCCCTGAGGTAAAGGTTCCTGATCCCGACACAAGGGGCATCCAACCCAGAACTCCAAGAAACACAATAAATCCACGACTCCTCTTCCCGCGAGCGGACTGCATCCAACTAGCCTATCACCCGTACGGCCCCATGTGCTGATGAGAAAGAACACCTTGTTATCTGCAAGTTGACGTCGTTTATTCAACCAACAAGTGCGTACCAGGGCGTTTCTCTTCGGATCATAGTAATGAAACAGTATTTACGCGAAGCTATAATACTTAACAAACAGTAGTTTTCTGAGTGCTAAGAAGAAGCTCCGAGCAGAAGTGAAGCTCGAACATTGATATTCCAGTGCGAGTTCCCAAGACTAAATTACCAAAAATGGGCGATTTCAAATCCATAAATACTAAATAAGGCTCGCTTGACCACGTGATACAGATAAGCTCTATTTTCCCGCCACTGTGGATTTGGACATCCTTACAGGCTATCGGTGACATTCTTGCAACTCTCTCTTATTGACTAGTCAGATTATCTGAATATAACAACTTGACGATTCGTTCACCGTTCAATTTCAATTTCTATCATACGCAAGAGTTCAACGTACTAGGTGTTAATAGCTCTCGTCTTTGTCAGCATACCTGCCGGGGGGAAAGCAGCCCCCTTCCTATGAACAAAAGAAAGAATTTACTCTATTGTCTGCCAGAACGGTCCCTGTGCTGTCCAATCGAGAATTTCTGCTTTTCGTGACATTTTTACGCACTTACAGTTAGCTAAAATAAAATGTTAAATACAAGAATTAATTTTTCACAATTGACTGTGTACCAAGGACGGTATCAACTATATGAGATCTGGGTCACCTAGTTAGACAAGAACTCAAAAGAAACAACTTTTGTTGATCCTTATATAAAGAGGGCAGTTAATCTTGTACTGTTCAGGTATTGGAGACTCAACAATATCAATGCAAAATTAATTTATGATAAATTCACTTAAGGCCACTACGGTCTCATTGGTTCCACAACACACACACACACACACACACACACACACACACACTTTTAAGGTAGATATTTATTTAATATATTTCAAAGTTGGACCGAAAAATAACAGTAATCAACCATGAACAAATGAAACCAGGATTATCGTACAATGTTCTGTAAACAGATGTGACTCACATTGCGTTATGCTAGCGTTGCTGCAACAAAATGGAGTCAAGATAATCGTTTGAACAGAGGAAAGCAATTTTGAAATTGTATTGGAAAACCGAGAACGTTGTTAAAGTTCAAAGGCAATGAATACATGTTTACAAAACAGAACCGCCAACACGAGTAATAATTGCAGGCATTCGAGACAAATTTGAGTCTTGTAGTATCGTATGCAATTTTCACAAGATCATATCTGGGAGACCTCACACAGCAACACCCCGCCGCACTGGATCCAAGGCACTATCCAAGGCATTGGATACGAAGAAGAGGTCCGATTGAGTTTCCACCATGTTCTCCGGATCTAACTGCGTAGGACTTCGGCCTATGGGGAACTCTTTAGGATGTTGTATACCGTAGAAAACCAGCTACACTGGTAGCACTTCGGGAGGAAATTGAAACGGCATTTGCTGCAAACGCTTAGGGCACTTTCGCAAACGTTGCTCAATCAGTAGTTCAACGTACTCAGAAGTGTATCGACGCCGCCTCAAATAATCACAAATAGAAATATCAGCTGTAAGATAGAAATACCTGTTTTAAGCGTAAAAACACACCAACAACAACTATAGAAAAATAAACTTTGAAATGTTTGGGCTAGCGCAAATCAGCAGCAACGTAGAGGAGCCTTTTTGGGCTTATGAAGGTTAATTTTCTTTTTTAGGAGATTGGGGGCAACTGTTGTTACTGTAATCTAAGGTGATTAGTGGTCATCATTTTCTGTTTCTGTGGTATATTAACACAGTTTTTAGGAGATAATGCAGACATTATCAGACATGTCGTACTCAATGGGGACCTGTAGAACGGAACTAGGTCAAGTTAAATTTTTTTAAATTTAGACATTATTATTTAAAGCTACCTTACATTGTATTTTTGGATCTACTAGTAATATGAAGGTAAGGTAAGATCTAAATATTTGCAACGAAAAGCCCATTGTACTTGTTCTAGGGCACTTGGTGATGCATTCATGTGCCAGTTAAGAATAAATTTTAGATGATAACAGCATTTGGGCGTAGTATTTTCTAGGTTGGTAAACCTAAAAGTTTAATTTTGAACTCCCACTTGTAATCCTCGGGAAGAAAATGAACGGGAAAACACGAACATTGTCCCGATTGAACTTATCAGTTGGCTTACGAGAACCCCATAGGTGCTTTAATGTGTCCCCCCCTTTTTTAACTAGTGGTATACTTTTAAAACCAAAATTACGGCATTCTTCTACAGTATAATGCAGGCGATTTTTAACGCTTACACTCATTTTCTTGTGGACGTGTTAATACTTCAGAAATCACTGCCTAATGAAGGAGCTTTTAGTTTATTCTATCAATGTTTCTGCTGTCATTTTATTTTAGAATGCTGGTTCTGTGTTTTTAGTTATATGTTTGTGTTCTAGAAATAAATGTAAATGCTATCATTTATTTCTTAAGAGTGCTCTTTTAAATGTATGCTCGTTCCAGCTATCATTATTTATGCTGTTTTTTACTTTTATACGTATTTTCTCTTTGCGTTATGTGCTTATTCCGAAGGAAATACACTTAGTTAACGAAAAATTGGGCATATTCAGCCGCTGACTACATGAAACTTCCAAAAGTTTCGTATTCAGAAATAAAGAGCAGAAATTGAAACAAACAAATTAATCAAAGGAAATGAAATCTGCACTTCATGACGTCACTCAGTAGGCAGATAGAAAGAGCAGTAAATGCACACAACGCGGGAAGTGACCCTTCCGCTTATCCTTCCCGATCTCGTGACACTAGTGAAAAAGGCACAGATTTAGAGGGGGGGACCCACAGGGCCCTGGCCTCTCCTTAAGCTGGTTAAAGTTTATATTTTTCTATTTCAAGAAAATTCTGTAGCTAGTTCGGCAAAGAGACTTTTTAATGTACCAGTAATAAGCAATAACTTTATTTTAAATATATTTCGTTCCTGTTATGCAGCCAGCCATCCTCCTATTGTAAATATCATAGCAAAAGTTTTTGGTTAAGGGTACTTTTCAATTTAATTGCAACGGTATTTTCATTGCTATTAGCATCCTCTTGCTAAAATATTATAACAGACTTTCTCTAGTAAGGGAGCTTCACATTCACAATAAAAATAAATGTATTTTATTACTGTTATGCAGTCATCGCTCCTATTATAAATACTCAGCTTTTTATTTTTTTTTCCTGGCAAACCCTGATTTACTGAAGGTTAATTGACCTGCCATGTATTGTTACCCGTTGTGATCTTATCATTTTAACAATAAAGACTCCGACGGCGCGAGTGTTTTGCAGCGAGACTGCCCATTATTTTATTTCTCTGTTAAAAATACTGGCATGCAGCAACAGCAAGTGGATTTAGTATAATTTAGAGATCTTTGTGTATGCATCATACAGATATCAGATTGGACTTTAATATGGAACAAGTTTCATTTAATCCTGAACTAAATACCGATTGTGACAGTAAAGATTAGACAATTTCTGATAGGCTGAAATATCAGTTGTGCACCTGATTCAAAATAAATACCCTATGAAACATAGCAGTGGACATAATAGAAAGTTTCACTTGAAATGAAGGATTTCGCTTGGCTAACTTATAGTGCTAAAGTTAGCATACTATCGATTTTGTGTGTTATTCGGCAGAAGTGAGGGTGATAGAGGTGACCAAAATCTTGGGGCTCTTTCAATAAGACCATTCAATCGGTATAAAATGCAATACACGAGCTCAACAAATATTCTGCACGTCAGTATCATAAAATGACTCTTCTTAAAGCAAATTGTTTTAAGGAATCAATGGAAGGAATGTGCCAAAATGCATCCATCCTAGTAGAACAAAACAGACAGAGGATGGCGGAAAAATCACTCTAAACGCAGCATTTGAAACTGAAGGGGAAGGAAATTTTCACGCCCTCCTTAGGTAACGAGTAGGCGGGGGGGTGGGCAATGCATTATTGAACGAAAATTTAGAAAAGGCTCCCAAAAAATGCAGCCCTTATAAGTAAAATTACTCAAAATAATTTAATTGGTTGCTATGGGGAGTTAATTTGCAATTCGTTACAGAAAACAATGAATATTTAAGTGAATTGTGTGTGTGTGCGTGCGCGCGCGCTTGTGTGTGTGAAAGAAAAAGAAGTGAAAAATTCCAGTTGCTAAAAATGATATCTGCAAAGAGTGAGTACAAAACTACAGAAATCCATGTTTATAAGTTTTAAAATATTAAATAATATTTTTTGAATATATCTAGCATGAGACACTTGTATTTGCCCCCCCCCCTAGAATTTTTCGGATCCGTCCCTGTAGCGAAACATTACGAAACTACGCTTCCAACTCTCATTCAGCAATGCATTAAGTTACATTCATTTTATGCACCTGGAGAGTTAAACTGGAGAACAATCAAAATATTTTAAAACCCATGCCATTATCAATATAAAATCAGTAACAATTTTCTCCCTTGAACTTAAGGGAGTGATTGATTCCCTTCTTTCCATAGAACTATATTTTACTCTGAAAAAAGCAAAGAGTGCACGATGAAGGAACAAGTTTATTTGCTAATTGTGCAAAGTCCTTTGCATTTTGTATGACATGGATATTGCCTTATGTCATGATATTTTATCATAAACAATGTTTTGCCCTGTGTTACGTTACATTTGAGCACAAGAGCAAGGTTCTACAAGATCCACTTAAAAATGAACTGCAGTAAAGAGTTACACTTGCTCGAGACCAAAGGTCGTTCTGATACAGCAGTAGGACATGTCCAGCACTCTTAAATTTTCTATATTATTTTTTTTTTGTAATGTTTAAAAGTGCATTTGCTTGTAATATTGTTTAATATGAACATGATTAAGAAAGTTTTCCTAATTTGAAACAATATGTTCATTGCAAATCACTGCCTCGTCTTCAAGAAGATTACACCGAGCACACCAATAATAATGTCCAACGCTGTCGTGGACAATACGTTTGGGAAGATGAAAGATAAGAATCCCATTGGACCATGGCCTTATAACCAGGAAGACTCAGTATGCATAAATGACACCGGCCTTGAAAGCCCACGTTCTACAATATGTTCATCATTCTCCAGAATATCCATATTTCACACTTATGTAACACTAATCTTTCATCAGCATTCTTTTGCCACTATTTCATGCTTTGCAAGCTCTTAAGGAGCTAGAATATTTTTTTTCCATATGGACATTTCCCACATGTATTTTGCCAACAGTTGGAATTGTATCATCACGTGAAACAGACTTTAAAAATCCCGTGTATTGTCCAATTGTAAGATACGTTAACTTGAAGGTAAAATTTGAATGGATTCTACAGCCTTAGAAGTATTCTTTAGTAGGAGAAAGTTGTTTTTGACGTACATTAAAAGTTCAGCAATATACATATTAACTTCAGGGTGGTAATTTTTAAACATACAAAATTCCTCTCTTAAAAATGTAGTGAAATAATGTTTTTAAACTTTATGTTTCTTTCCTCCTTCCGAAACAGTTATGTAGTCTATCAGCCCAGTAACTATATATAAAATATCAATGAAAAAACGAAGGCTAATGATATTTATATCTTCATTTAACATGTAAGCTCTCATTGGGACCCTCCGTTTGAATAAATAATTTGATACCTACTCTTTTTTCTGTGCCATACAACAATTTTTGGCGATGACTGTGCAGTTCAAGTCAAAACTTTTCCACAGTTCTAGTTGCTATGGTAAGGACTTACCACTGTATTTTTTCAGCAGCATCATTGTGAGCCAAACTAGCTTTCTTCCTGCATGCTCTTTGTAACTTCTTTCAATCCGCCTCATACTTATTCCTCTGCAACTTCTTTTGCCATCCTCACACATGTTTTTATTCCTTCTCAGTTCTTTTAACCTTTCATTTTTTTTTAAATTTTAAATCCTGGGTCTTTCATTTTCTTCTTTAGTTTCATTTCTTGATTCTTTCCGCATTCGTGTTCTTTTTATTATCAGCTTACAGATTTATTTTGTATTATTTGTAGAGTGCAGAACAAACCCTGATAACTTTACCTCATCCTACCAAGTTCCGAGTGTGTAGTGTTATTGCTCTCCTCTTAACTGTAACTCACTACCATAAGATATATGTTAATTCTCCATTGTTGCTGCGGTTATTTTCGCACGTTAAAGATGGACCAGAAACTGTAAATATCTACCGTTTATCGCATTACAGGCGCGTCCACCAAGCAAGGTTCCTTGGGGTCGTTTACTCAAAGGAAACACAATTTAATGGAAAGATTTAATGAAACAGATACAGAAACTTTTGAGTTATTTTTCAACATATCTTCTACCGGAATTGATACATTTGTCATACCGTGGAATCAAGATTTGTATCCCTCTGTCGTAAAAGTCTGTAGCCTGGGATCGGAACCACTGTGTGATAGCAATCTGCACCTCTCGGTCATTATGAAAAGCCTGACCATACAGGAATTCCTTAAGATGTAAGAACAAATGGTAATCGCTGGGATCGAGATCTAGGCTGTAGGGTGGATGTAGAAATAACTCCCAGCGAAACCGATCCAGGATAGAACTGTTGCGTGCCGAGCCATATACGGCAGAAAGTTGTCGTGCAGCAAGACAACATCGGCTAGGCGTCCCACGCCATTCGTTTTGAACGGCCCTCGCTGATTCTGCAGTATTTCACAGTAACGCTGAGCATTTACCATCTCACCACTGGTTAGGGACTCGATGAGCAGAATGTTGTCTGTTCCAAATTGTGGGGGACATTACTTTCTGCATCGATACAGTCAACTTGATTTCCGTTTTGCAAGGAGGTCCAGTGTGGTGTCAATGCATTAACTGCTGCTTGGTTTCTGGGGTAAAGTGTGCAACCTTCCTTTCATCGCCTGTGATAATCCGGTCCAGAAACTCCTTCTCGCCGTCATCATGATACCGCTGCAGAAATGTCAATGATGACTCCATGCGCTTTGCCTTGTTTTAGAGTGTCATTTACTTCAGTACACACCTGGTGCACAATTTCCGGAACAAAAGGTGCCCGTGCAACAAGGGGAGGGAAATCTGCGATAAATGACTGCTGCGTTCCTTATTCATGAAGCGACAGTTCTCCATAATGCACTCCTGATTGTTGATTGATTTGATTTATTTACGGACGCTCTTTAACATCTCAGGTCATCAGCGACCGAATCAATTCAGGGCGTGAAACGGCCGACAAATTTTGCTCAGAGGTCTCTTTTTTCAGGCTTGAGGTTCTTTATCGTGCCGTAAATTACGACACGGGACCCACGGCTTTACTTCCCTTCCGAAAATACGCTCCTGCAGCTGGTTTTAAAGGTAATCCTTAATAGTGGATGGCCGCCTACTGATCTCCTCAGTATGCACATTTTGCCGCCTTCCGAAAATTGTTTGCATCAGCAACACACTATCTGCTTGCTCATGACATCCGGCCCATAGACCTAACACAGTTGACGATTAATTTTTATCGGCGCTATACTCAGGGCGTTCAAAAACTTTATAAAAACGGAACCTCACAATTAATGGGGGATGGGATAAGAGCCGCCACGTTCAACCGCTACATTGATGCTACTGTGAGCAGTCAGGAAGTGCCACATGGCGCATTCGATTGCAAAATGATTACCTACTCTGTCACGCATGCGCACTAGCCTCTCATAATGCACGATCGGCTATCTATTAGCTGTGAAGAAAAGTTGCTTTGTGGGCGCGACACATATAGGAGTGTCTGAAGGTAGCTTAATTAATAAATAGATAAATAAAAAACGAATAAATTATCACTTCCCACCCGATCTCTGTTAGCACTGAACATGTATTTAAAGAGACTGCAGAGATCTGAAAATGTGGGTTTCCTGAGTAAAATCTAACGCACCACATTCCTCAAACGTATCATATCAACGTAAAAGTAGGTCCTGGTGGTCTAGTGGTAAACATACTTGAATAGTAAAACCCATAATCGCAGGTTCAATCCCGGCCAGGGTCGATGTATTTTTTCGGGCGTAAAATCCTAAGTATGGTATCCTTCGGAAAGGAAGTAAAGCCATAGGTTCCGTGTCGTAGATTTACGGCACGTAAAAAAACCTCAAGCCTGAAAGAAGAAGCCTCTGAGCAAAATTTATCGGCTGTTTCAGGCCCTGAATTGAATGGGACGCTGTTGACCTGAGATGTTAAAGAGCGTCCAAAAATAAACCAAATCATTACCAAATCAGCGTAACATAAATAAGCAACTGGGTAGCTGAAACCTTAGTTCCAGAAAAATAGACAATTAAGGCTTTTCCTGAACTGTAAAAGTCATGTCACACATGCGATGACAATTCAGTTTAATTAATTTTTGTCCTTAGATCACAACAATGATATTACACACGTCCAAATTAATATAACCATGAATTGCGTGGTTAAAATTCAGCTATTATCTGCAAGCTCAGAGTCCACCTGTTTAGGTTTTGCACACAATTAATATAAAAACAGTAGAGAAAATAATGTGATGACAGGACAAAGGAGACTCATGCATGATTGAAAAGTGTTAATATATCTGAAACTTTTTAAACAAGAGTCCTTCCATATAGGGTTTATCACTGTTTAAAATACAAAACTTAAATTTGTAAGTATATTTCATTGTGAGCATTATTCTTTGTTCTAATCACATCTGTTATGCTACATTTTAAATCCTACTGTAACACTTTTAGTATAAAAAGTACACTGGTTCCTAGCACATTTGGGACAGCAGAACTACATGCATAATTAACTTTATATACCAATAAACACAAACATTTCTAATATCTTAACATATAGTCAGCTATTTTAAGACCTTAACTTTGCTATCACAAAGTACATATCACCTAATTTACAATGCAATGCTAACACCTAATCAAAATGACCTTAATTATAATGTGTGGCTTTCAATTATAGCCCCTTATACATTGCCAAGAATGTCCCCTCAAAACTGAATGTGGGCTAACCCACGAGTTTTATAAATATATAAAAGAGCTGCGCTTGAAATTATAACTTTCCTATACACTGCTATAACAGGCACTACTGGACAAACTCGTAGAAGACAAGCACTTGGGTCAACTTCTTCCTCACAGATACCATTACATCGTCAGAATAGAAAGAGTCTGGGTATGAACTAAAACATACCATGACTTGCTTTGATATACATGGATTTCATCATTGAGTCTACAACCAGAAACAGTACCAGCTAATGTACATGTGCTGAGTGGAAAGACCTCACGAGAGGTCATACATATCATAAGTAAACAAACAGCATTATTGACAGAACTGTGTTATGAAAAGTGGCAGTGTTGTGAAGCTCATTTCTTAAGCATGTTATGCACATTTCTTAATTTATTAATTATGGCATGTGACTGATGTATACATGGGTGACAGTTTTTATCCTTGGGAATCAAAAGTACCCTCTTACCACTACATATTACAAATATATTACCATAAATTAACTAATTTTTATTTTGAATTTTTATGTGTTTTGTTCCTTTTTTCAAAGGAATTCCGTCCTTGGTATCCCACCAATTGTGATAAATTAATTAGAATATATGTAAGATTTTATTTCAGCTAGCTGTGAGTGATGGGTTCTGTAAGTGTGTAAAAATGTCACGAAAAGCAGGAATTCTCGCTTGGACAGCAGAGGGACCGTTCTGGCAGACAATACAGTAAGCGCTTTCTTTTGTTCATAGGAAGGGGTGCTTTCCCCCTGGCAGGTATATTGGCAAAGACGAGAGCTAATAACACCAATGCTACCATTTAAGTACGCTGAACTCAAGCGTATGGTAGAAATTGAAATTGAACGGTGGACGAATCGCCAAGTTGTTATGTTCAGATAATCTGATTAGCCAATAGTATGAGAGTTGCATGATGTCACCGACAGCCTGTATGTCTAAATTCACAATGGCGGGAAAATAGAACTTCCTCTGTATCACGTGGTCATACGAGTCTTATTGAGTATTTAAGGAAATGAAATCGCCTTCCTTTTTTTTTTTTTTTTTGTTGTTATTATTATTATTATTATTATTATTATTATTATTATTTTAGTCTTGGGAACTCGCACTGGAATATCAATGTTCGAGCTTCACTTCTGCTCGACGCTTCGTCTTTGGTGCTTCTTCTTAGTAGTCAGAAAACTACTTTGTGTCAAATATCATAGCCCTGCGCGTCAACGACGTCAACTGGTAAATAACAAGGTGTTCTTTCTCATCAACACATCACCTTTCATTCCCCTCACTCAACCCGGCACTTTCAAGTCCCAAAAACCAGCAACATCCCTGTAGATCGACAAGAAGAGTTATTTACTGGTGAACTGTATCTGCATATAATCAAACTTCCATCACAATTCTTCCCGTCGCCAATAACTCCCTGAAAATTTGGCCTATCAACGTGGGGCATACTCAAAGCATGTGAAACCAACCCCACCCACGCGAACCACCTTCACATAATTCCTTCAAGTGCTATGAAGTAGTAAAGCTCAAGTGTAGAAGAAACCTGTGTCAACACAATTCTACTAATAACTTTTGTTTAAAAATCAATATACCTGTAATGTATTAGAGCATAATTTTTGGAATAGGTTATTACTAAATTATTCCCATCATAATAAAATGTCTGTGCTCTAGGACAGCCATCATGTTATAGTGTATTTTTCGTATGAGAGTACACTGACACAAATAAAAATGGACGGATAAAGGGAACTTATGTCTCTTTTGCTCTATTTTATCTTTGAAGTGACAGCATAACCATTCAGTGAACAGGGTGAGATTTTCCAGGCCTGTTTACTATTTCATCCCTTCTCACTACACTTTGATGTGTTGAACAGATTTTCGAGTTAAAAACCAGGATGCTCCACCTCAATACTTGCTCATCATTAACTTACCTAGATATTATGAATGATGATAACAAAAATATGATGAATGATGATAACAAAGTTAAATGATGATGATGAAGATGATGATTATGATGATGATGATGAGGATGATGATGATGATGATGATGATAATAATAATAATAATAATAATAATAATAATAATAATAATAATAATAATAATAATAATAATAATAATAATAATAATAATAATAATAATAATAATAATAATAATAATGGAAACACATGCCAAGCACACATGTTTAATATTAGGAGGAATAATTTTAATTAAACACATAAAAATGAAATAATTCATAATTGATTTAATCAATTACAATTGCTTTACTTTTGAGCTCATATAATTAGTGTAGTTATAGTTGTTGCAAATTTCTGTCATAATGCAAAATAAAACACGTGTGTGTTTTTCAATCTACAAAAGCACATTTACATATCAACATAATTAACGTCCATTAGTTAAACGAAATGATTGTTCTTCATTTGAAAAAAAAAAAAAACCTAAAAAATCTGAGCTTTTAAATTTGATCATAGCTTTCATTATATAAAAACTAGGCAGACCAGAATTTTCTTACTTTCTCAGTTCTATGATATTGACAGCGTAAAATAAATATTGCTAATTAAGGAAATATATGCTTTTCGCTTCTTGATAAAAACAGATATATGTCCCGGAGATTTTTCTCGGGACACTGTGAAAACCGGAACTACTCCGGTAAAACTGTGACGTCTGGTCAGCCTACAGCCTGGCCAGTCTGGACCTGACTTTCTTTCTTTTTTAATGGTGTTTTTACACCCGCTTTTACTACTGAGGCACCACAGGCGGTAACCCTGCCGTTTCGTGATGATAAAGAAAGAGAGGGTAGATTCCTAAGGCGTAAATAGCACATCTACATTCTAAATGAAGCTACTTTGGTACTTTTTAACCGATAAATACTAAAAGCGGATCTATGGTTGGATATCATGTAATGTTTTTAATAATGGTAGTTTCTGCTCCAAGATTCGAGCTCTACTACATGTTAAAGAATTAACACACGTTTGCTGCCGATGACTAGCGCACCGTAGTCTGCGAGCACCAAACACCGTTCCTCTTGTAGTGCATTCTGCACTATGTTGCCAACTCTGTTTTAACCGAAGAATGTTCGCTCAGTTATTTGTTGCGTTGGTTCAATTGAAGCTGGTTTCTTTTGTGCGTGAGCGATTTACAGTGATATTATTCTTATTATAGTTCTTATATTTAATGTTATAGTTATCGTTATAACTACAATAAGTGTTAATGCATAACATACGCGCTCGCAGCAGCGGCACGGAACTGGCAACACAGCTGTTCTAGGGTCATGGGAGACATCAGGGCAGGAGAGAGAGCGGCTAGACTAGTAAAGAGAAGAGAGATAAAGAGCGCCTCTAATTAGAGATCCTCTGTGCATGGACAGTGCATTTGCTCTCTCTCAGCATTGCTTTCTCTCGACTGACGTCACAAGTTAATCACTTCTGTTATTCCTCGTTCAACATATATTACTTGTAAGAGAACGTCTTATCACTATTTGAACATCATATAGTACTCATCTGTTAATCTGTCAGCTGAATAATAAATAGTCTTATTAATAGGTATTGTGTAGCAGCAAGTGTGAATCTTTCCTTTTTGTCAGTTAATAATAATAATTTCATAGTCATTGGGAACACATAATATATTCTTATGCATTCGAAATAAACTCCATTTTCATAACAAGATAAATTTGCAATGAACCTATGCAGATTATGCTTTTTTCTAGTATTTATGTCATGTTTTTGCATCTTTTTAATGAAATAGTATGGATTTTTGATGGAAAAGTTCATAAGAGAAAAGATATATCTACAAGCAAGTGTTAACATTTTTAGTTTTCAAAATAAATCTCTACATGATATTTTATGTCTATACTATATATTATTTGTATGCCCTTCTTTTGTACTATAAAAGCACATTTGCTTTCAATTGAGTTACTCCCGAATATTAAACCATATTTCATAAATGACAGGAAATATGCATAATGTGCTGTTTTGAGGGTAGCTTCAGAGCTAATATTAAATGAGCGAAGTATATGAGCAGCTGACTTTGGTTTTGGCATAATATACTCTATACCTATGTGCTTTCCAATTTAACTATTAGTCGGCTTGAAGACCTAGAAACTTGGTATCACCGTGTTTGTATAGTATGTGATTATTAGCACTTTTAATGTAGAATCACGTGGGCTATATGTTACAAATTTCATTATGCTTCTTTTATTTGGATTTATTAATAATTTGCTAATTTTCAAATAGTTACAAATTGTGTTATGCACATAATTAATTTTTTTCCACAAGATTATCAAAGTTAGAAACTATTACATGTATCATCAGCAAACAGAAGAGTAGTGCTATTGTTTTATCATGACAATGAGACATCATTTATATAACCTAAAAATGCAGTGGGTCATTAATTAATTCCTGCGAAACTTCATGTTCAATAATTCCTCAATTTGAATTACTACACTGATTGATTTCCAAACAAATTAATTGTACCCTTCGTTTTCTGTTGTCAAGGTAAAAGTTGAATCAGTTTAGACCTTCAATTTTAATTGCATAAAAGCCTAGTTTTCCTAATAAGAGCTTTATTGTTAACACAATCAAATGCTTTAACTAGGTCACAGAAAATGTTGTCTATATGTCTTTTATTTTTTTAGTCCTAACAGAATTTCATTTCTAAGTTTACAAGCTGAATTTACTATAAATATGCATTTTCTGTAACCAAATTGTTCTTTTTCCAGAATGCTGTTGCTTTCAAGATAATTACACAATCTGTTATGCGTTAATTTTTAAATAGTTTTGAGAAAGTTGTTAAAAGTGATATGGGTCTGTACTTGCAAAGCTTATGCTTGTCTCCTTTTTTAAACAGTTGTTTATCATGGAGTACTTAAGTCTTTCTGGAAAAATTTCAAAGGACAGCGATTCATTGCATAGATAACTGAGTTTTTACACTTATTATTGATTAGTATGCTTTTTAAATTATCTGGTAATTTCCTCATCTTCTGATGAAAATTTTGTTTGAGTGAGTGGATAATTTTAGTTATTTTCAATGGTGTAGTCCTGTTAATGTTGAATTCGGAATATTTGGAATGTAATTAAAAAAGGATGCCTTTAAATAATATAATGTGCATTCTATATATATTTAATTTAAGTTTAAATTACTGATAATATTTAGAAAAATGTTTAATGCCTTTGCAATTTTTACTGCATTATTTCTTTATTTTCTATTATTAATGTGATTGGGTGTAGGTGGTGTGAACTTTTACCTAATTCCCTTTTTATAATATACTAAATGATTTTTATTTTATTCTCAGAATTTTCAATGACATTTTGAGGCTTTTGGATGCTTTTATAAATTTCCTAAGCAAATTTTCAATATTGTTTATAATGCACAATAATAGCAATAGCAGATCTTTATAACTCTATATTTTCTATACACTCCAAGGGAAGAGGGATTCATCTTAGCTAACAAAGATGACATGCTGACGCACATAGCGCCCAACGGAACAAGCACGATTGCTTTGTTGGTATACAGAGGAAGAAAAATAAAGTTAATAGAACAAAAAGGCCTATGGGACTCGGGTTTCACACCGATAAGATAACACATACCAATCACAACAACGGTAGAAATCGAAATAGAGAATCAACAAAAGTACAAGGGGGAAAAAAAACACGAAACAGAACGTCAAGGCTACTGGACCCTCAAAAAATGAAACTGAATCAGGAAGCAATAGAAGTAGTGCGAGGAAGAATAGAGGAAGGACACTTAGAAACTGTCCATGTTTTGACAAATGATATAATAAAAAGCGCATGCCGGCCAGTGCCCAGAAGTACACAGCTGTGGTCCGACAAGTCCTGCTTCGAAGAACGAAAAACCTCACTTCAAGCCCTAATCACAGCAAAAACTACAAACAGAATAGAGGATATACAGGACTACACCTAAAGAAGAAGACAGTACAAGTCAGTAATTGAAAAATCAAGAGGAAACTACATGGAAGAAGAAGCCCGAAAGATAGCAGAAGAAGCGGAGAAGAATCCTTTCTTACCCCTAAAGAAAATAACAAAACAAATAATGAAAGAGATTCCAATAGAAAAATAGGAAAAACACTTCTCGCTAATACTGAATAAAGGCAATCAAAATGAAACCTACGACATAAACACACAGGAGGAAGTGTAGGCAGCAGGGAACAAAATGATAATGAGGAGGAAGAAGTAGCCATTTGCATTAGAGGGACGGAAAAAAAAAAAATAAAACAAATAAATCCAACTGTACCAGACCAAATAGCATGAACATCTAAAAATAACAGTCGACGCATTGATATTCATTTGGACAGAACTTTTCAATAAATGACTCAATTAAACACCGTCCCAGAGGAATGGAGAATTGTTTTGAATGGTGTTTAACGCCCGTGTTTACTACTGAGGCACCACAGGCGGAGAAATGGAGAAGGGCAACACTAAAGATACTATTTAAAGGGAAAGGTAGTACAGAGGTTATGAACTCCTATAGAGAAGTAGCACTTGAAAGCACAACCTACAAAATTTTCATGAAGATAATCAGTAAGAAAGTGACAGACCTCACACGACACCACATACCCGGAAACCAGTTTAGCTTCAGAAAAGGGAAATCAACATTGCAAGCAGCAAAAATACTACTTCAAGAAATAGAAGAAGCTTTTAGTAAACCTACAGGAAAATACCACGCAATATTTATAGTTTACAAAAAAAGCTTTGGACTGCATACATAGAGGAAACTAATCCAAAAGCTGAAAGATATGATTGGTGAAGGACACAACATAATAGGCATAATGCAAGACATATGAGGCGCAATACATTGCAGATAACCGATGAAGTATCGATAGCAGAAGACATAACCCAGATAAATGGAGTCATGCAAGGTGGGGCCGTTTTTTGGGTTCGGCTGGTAGCAGTCCGCTCGCGGGAAGAGGTGTCGTGGATTAATTGTGTTTCTTTGAGTTCTGGGTTGGATGCCCCTAGTGTCGGGATCAGGAACCTTTACCTCAGGGAACTTCTGGAATTTTGTGACTCGTCTGAGTCAGAGGGAAGGGAAGGAAATCTATAAAGCTACACGGAAACACTGCAGTTCTTATCTGACATCATTTATTTAACTTAACAGTAAACGTAAACTTGGAAATGTGTCGAACTGACTGACTATTGTTCTTCTCCTACCGACTTCGCTCACTTTGATTTTGATTGTCTATTCTTTTGCCCACTTATTTAAATTGACTCTTACAGTTCCGTTCTCCGACTATCCAACCTTTAGCTCTTAGCCTCGAATCCCGGATCGCTAACTTTTCACTGCTGTCGAAGTCCAGCTGCTCTCTCTCTCTAAGTCTCACTGCTGTCGAAGTCCTGCTGCTCTCTCTCTCCAAGTCCCTCCTGTTCTGTGTCCCTTACATTATATATCAGATGTAAAGTTTATTGTTTATTAGGAACCTCCCATCGTGAAAATTAAATCCGCGAAATTTATGGACCTCAGTTCGATTCTATCTGCGTTATTGGTCCTTCCTTAATATCTATAATTATGCAGGCTCGCTCCGATTCGTTCAATTTTGTAAGATTTCTATTGGTTGTGTGGGACCAATTTCTGGAAATACCTCTCACGTTATAATATTACTAAGAACGGACATTCCTGCCCTAAATGTTGGGAAATTTTTATAATCTGACATATCCTTTCACTTTTCTGTCCTTTCAAATTTGCTCACAATGAAACCTCGGCCATAAATAAGGAACATCTATTTGTTTTGCAAAGTCATGTCAAAATCTGTCGACGTTTGAATGTTATTGTCATGAGGGGTTATAAACTTGAGCTGTCATCTGAGATTGACATTTGTTCTTTCTTCGAAAGAAATCCACCCGTAAAGTCATTAGTGCCTTTACTCAAAGAATATGTTTCTCTGCTTTTGTCTGCGTCTCGGTAAATGGTTTTCTTTAAACCCTCTGAAAAGAGAATTACTTCTTTTCAGGACATAACCCTTTTCCCCAAGGTCAAAACTTTTAACATTTCCAAGCTTAACGACCCGAACCGTTTTCCATTCACATAAATACACAATGGACCTTTATTACTGGTTAGCACAGTTGCTGTCTAATGACTACAAACTACATACATGTATCAGATCATATTTATGTTAATTATTACTAGCCTTAATTATAACAATGTTAGTTTAACCAAAGACGGCCTTTAATTCCGGCTACAAAGGCGACTCGATAATCACATTGCTCTTCAACATTATGACAGCAGATATCGGGGAGAAACTGAAAGGAGCCACACTCATAATGTATGTGGACGACATGGTCTTAGGATCAACACACAAAGAGGAATTGCAGGAGGACAAATATTTTGCAAAAACGGGCCCCAGAAAACGATTTATATCATAAACAAAGACAAAACAGCGTAAATGATATATAGGAGAGGAAGAAAAACAACGATGACCGACACCCTAAAGATTCAAAATGAACCACTGAAAATAGTTAACAAATTTACGTAACTAGGCATTGCATTACAGATAATCGCAGCAACATTCAGCTACCGCATACAAGAGAGAACTTCAGCAGCTATCAGAGCAATGTACACCATTAAAAACGCCACCTCACTGAAACTAGAAACAGCGATGAGACTGTTCGAAACGACAATCGCACCAATTGCTACTTATGGAATTGAACTGATCTGGAACAAACTAAGAACCAGTGACATGGAAAAAATCGAAAATGTTAAAGCAAGATATATAAAGAGGGCAATAGTGGCAAGCAAGTGTGCACCAAACTGACTGGGTACGTACTCGCAAGAGAAACCATTTTCCTGGAAGATATAAGGATCAAGACATCGCTACCAAACACAGAAGCCTACAAAGAAGTAGTAACAAGAAAGAAACAGAAGGAGAAAGAGATAGACATCGACTTCTTCGGAACGGATGCCATGATAAACAGACAATGGATGAACAGCAACCAAACGCAAAGGCATGCAATCATAGGACACGCAATTCACGGCTTCCACCACATAATGTGAACAAATAAAAAATACCATCAAGCTCATGAGCAATGTGTGTGCAAAATATGTGAAAAAAGTGTGAAATATACTACTTCAACAAGTGCTAAAAAGAACGTGCTCGTTAAATGAGCTAATAAAAGCGAACAAATAAGTACTGTATGCTCATTTGAATCAACTGTGGTTTATTAATTAAAATTTATTACTGTATACTCAAAGCTTTTGATGATAACAAAGTGATTGGCTTAATCCTTGATTTTTCCAAGGCCTTATACTCAATATCTCATATAGTTTTACTGAAAAATATGGGATTAGAGGCAAATTTAAAAAAATCCTTCAATCATATTTACAAAGCCACAAGTAAGGCAGAGAAATTCACTACAAAAATGGAAATGTCATAACCACCACTAAATCAAACTATGAAATAATTAAATTTGGAGTGCCACAGGGATCTGTGCTGAGCCAACTGTTGTTTATTGCTGTATGTGAATGACCTGTCTAAACTTATTAATTGTGGGACTGTATCATTTATAAATAATACAATCCTGATATTTTTTTGTAAATCTCTTAACTGACTTAGAACAAATCATAGGAGATATTTTACTGCATTCTCTTAACATAAAAATGTTCCCTATACTTTCAGCAGCAGATTTCCCATTAATTCTATCAGTAATCAGAAGCATAACTTTTTCTTACCTCTAGAATTAATATATAGACCATAGCAGATATAACCCTCTCTACTTATACTAGACATATATGTGAGAAAAACTATATCAAGGTATTTTCAAGTTTCAGAATTATCTCCTTCACCCTCTTTTGAAACTGTGGCCTATCATGCCTCTTAAAAAGACTCAATAATTTCACATTGGTACATCTGCTGTTTTTACTGATAGCATTTAGATAATTTTTGGCACTATTATTACAGTCTCTATCCAGGCTATTTTCTAGCCCACCAGCTATAACAATATGATTCAATTTGGTAAAGCCAGAAGTTAGCTTTACCAGAACTTCTGTGACATTATCAAGTCCAACACCAGGCTTAAATAAACTAACAACATCATAGTGCTTCCCCAGATCCTCAAGAGCATATTGCTGTGTAATGATTAGATTGGAATCTGCTCCTGTAGCACACTGCCCACTCTATTCATATAATGCAGTGGAAGAAAAAGTAGTTAACTCTGATAGATGAAATGTTATACTAGTCGTATTTTGCATTTTCATAAAATATTTCAAAACTAAAGCTATTCATAATCAAAATATATTTAATTGTTTGTTGTATTAAGATTTTCCTATTAGGAAAAAGAAAGGTGTTACATGCATAAATATAGGAAGTTACAATATTTATATATGTTTAGAAGATATTGACAGTGAAGCACTGATATATGCCAAATTGAATGCTTTCAAATGTTAACACAAATTTCATTTTTTTGATTTTTAATTAGGAAATGTTTTGGGAACCTTCATTACCATCTTCAGCTGTTGACTGAATGCATGGTTTCAATTTCATAAAGAAACAAAATCAGATGTATTTTCAATTAAAGAACATGGGTTAATAGAGGAAGAAATGTGAACATGTCATTTGGATATCATAATTTATCAAGATATGTAGATAGTAAGGTAAATAATAAAGGAGGGAATACTATTTGTCAGTAACTAACAATTTCAAAGCCTTGAGGGAAAAAATGCATTGGCAGATATAAAAGTAAATAACAAAAAATAAAATAATCTTCATAATATTAGCTATAAGCTAGAATTAAAAGTAGCTATGACCTGGAAGTAAAACTAGAGAACTATTTACAATATTAGTGGATGTCTACAATAGTGACAAGTAAGTGAAGCATAAGAGTGTGTAGTTCGACTATATCATAAAATGATTTCAATTAGTGGATGTGTTTGAAAAGTTAGTGAAAAAAAATTAAAATAATGCTAAAAGATATTAAAAACAAAGATAAAGGATAAGGTTAATGATGATAATGGTGATGATGATAACAATAACAATAATAGCTCTATTTGCTTTAAATAATAATAATAATAATAATAATAATAATAATAATAATAATAACAATAATGATAATAATATATTCTTAATTATCTATTATCTGACACGAAATGAAATTTTATATATAATAATAATAATAATAATAATATCTTTATTTGCCTATAGACTTACAGAAATAAGGAATTATACACTATTTAAACTAACGATTATTTCCTACACAAGCTATCAGCACACAAATATTACAACTCATATATTGAAGATGAGATGATAATAATAATGATGATAAAAATTTGCTTTCAATAGCTTTGCACATACAATTTTCTGATAATGTTAAGATCTAATTAGAATATCTATCATGAAATTAAACTACCTTCTAAAAATAATATATTTAATGAACAAAAAGTTACACATACAATCACAATATGTTTCAAGCCTCATTAATTCTAAAACTCATCCGTATATTTCAAATTACCATTGGTAAAATTATTGTTAAGGATTTAGGCACAATTTACATTTCATCTACTATGTAAAAACAGCTTTGTATAAAGCAATCCATGGTCAAACCAATATATAAAAAGAAGACAAGGAGAATGGTAATAAGTACTGACCACTAAGATTAATTTTATCAATTTCCAAAGTTTTTGAAAAAATATTTGCTAAACAACTAATAGCCTTTCCATCAAAACTTAACATTCTATACAAATATAAATATGGCTCTAGATAGAAATTGTCTAATAAAGATTCTATTGGAAAATGATTGATTTTATAATGGAAAATTTGGATAAGCATACTGCTTATAATTGTATGGTTTTGGATTTATCCAAAGTCTTTGACTGTGTTGAGCTAAGATTACCATTTAAAAAATTATATAAATATGGATTTATAAAAAAACCTTATAAAATCCTATCTTACCAATAGATCTCAACAAGTTAAATTAACTTATATGTGAGGGAAAACAGAAAAATTCTACTACTCAAAGACTTTAAAAATAAAATATGGAATACCTCAGGTGGTCAGTATTGAATCACTATGGGTTCATTATATACTTAAATGTTATTTCAAAACTCACTGAAACTCACGATGTATGCAAATGTTACATCAATATTAATTACAAGGGAAAATGATTAATTACTACATGATTATACTCTTGTTAATTCTGTAGACTTATAACAACAATTACCACATAAATATAAATACAGCAAAGTTTATGAGGTTTCAAGCACCCCAGAACAAAAAACAGCACATTATCCAACTAGTGGATTAAAAAAACCAAATTGGTCAGGTAAATTCAAAAAGTTTTCTTTGAGTCATTGTGATAATAATACTATTTGGGACAGGCATACAGATAAAACATGCAATAAAGTTACTTTAGGGTTGTTCCTGCTAGGAAGAATGTCTAAATTTAATGATGCTAAAACATTAAAAATGATCTATTATGAACTTATATTTTCACACATTTTCTATGGCATAGTGCCTGGGTTCACTGTGCAAATTAGACATTCAAATAGAATATTCATGCTGTTAAAAAGAGCAGTCCAATATGTAGGTACACCCAAACAAACTGATTCCTGTAGGGAAGATTACAGAAAATTTTAACAATCTGTTCTTTTATATATTTGAAACTATCAAATAATTAAAAAATAGAGAAGAAAAATATTTGTTAAATAGTGATGTTCATACTCATAACAGTAGAACTAAAGCATATTTGTATTTCATTACAAATTATGTACAATTACACAAGAGTAAACCAACTGTTGTAGGATAATAATTCTTCAAAATTTTCTAGTTACATAAAAGAAATAAAATAATAAAATTTAAAGTATATCTCATTGGTAAATGTTATTATTCCACATAAGATTTCTTCCTTAAAAGATTTGCTCTAATATATGTATTAATACCAATCAATCATATATCTGCCTCCTCTGAGTGGTGGTTAACATGATCTTTACACCACTTATTTTACATTATTGTTATCTAATTGTTTTGCTAATATGGATGTGTAAACTTATTCTGGTTTAATTCTCATTTTTTTTATTAATATGTGGGTCTAATATCTATACAGATTGAATTCTGAGTTTGCAAATAATTGTTAAACATTTTTTAATTTATAATTGTACTACTTTGGGTGTGTCCAATTTATGATTATTGTGATCTAAGGATGAATGTATACTAAACTAATTTCTTAAGCTCATTTATAAATCTTTCATTTTGTAATGCTTTTTTGTCTACAGTAATTTATTATGCAAATAACCCCTTTTACAAATGAATCCTATTTGGAAGACTGTTTTATTAGTACAATCTATGAAAATGCTCTTGATTTTGTGTCCTGTAATAATGGTAATTATTTTTGCAACCCACTTTACATTTATTTTCCCCAACAAGCAACATACCATTAAAATCAAGTAACTTATCAACCTAATGTTTACTTCTAACCTTTAAAGTATTGATTTCCTAACTAGAGTAACCAGTACATCGTCCTGCATGACCAAATTTTCATAAACTCAAATTTCAAATATATGATTGAACCATTAAAAGTGGGATTTAGTGATCATAATGATCAAATAACACAAATTCCCTGAGAAATATGCACTATTAATAAAATAATGGAACAAAATTATAAATTTTGATAAAAGCAATGTAGAAATTTTCAAGTTTCTTCTACAAAACAAACAAACAAACAAACAAATCCTAGAGTGAGATATATACACTTCTAGTGACTCAACATTAAATTTAATTATCTTAGTATATTTAAATACTATTTTTAAATAGCCTTCCAAGTCAAAAGTCTTTCAGTAAATAAGATAATACAACGACACATTTTTGAATAAGATAGGGAATAATGGCTTCAGTTATTGGAAAACAAGTGCTACATGGGAATCTAAAAACTCACTCAAGCATTCAAAAATGTTTGTTTTTGGAAAATTATTATAAAAAATATAAAGTGATTTTCAAAATTGTGATAAAAGCCACAAAAATAGCAAATGAAAAGTTCATTTATTCTGTTTCAAACAAAAGTAAAGCTGTTTTTTGTATCTGGGCTTTACTCAGTGAAATATAGTATAATATGATAAATTATTATTAGGAAATCACTCAAATTTCACTAATTTTGTTCCACTTACTTGGACATGTTTCAAAGGCGTGTGCCTTCATCTTCAGTCTGGTCCCACTGGCCGCTTCCCAGTGTGGTATTAAGATGTCGCTCTGTGACTATTGACGAAGTAACTGTTGTTTGGGAGATTATAAACAAAAACAAAGATTTTTTGGTTAACTTTGATTATAATTTTGGTTAACATGAGATTATAAACAAAAACAAAGATGTTTTGGTTAACTTTGATCTCCCAAACAACAGTTATCTCATCAATACTTTTGTTAAACCCACAGAGCAACATCTTAATACCACACTGGGAAGTGGCCAATGGTACCAGGCTGAAGATGGATGCCAATGCCTTTGAAACATGTGCAAATAAGTGGAACAAAATTAGGGAAATTTGAGTGATTTTTTAATAATAATTTATCATATTAATAAATAAAGCTACTTGGCAAATGGCAAAACGTACCTTATCCTCAAAAACTGATACCACATGTATATTCAACTACAGGAAAATGTATTGCTTATAACTAAATTAACTCTTATAGCTGAAAGATTTAACAATGAATATTTTATTAGTATGGAAGAAAATATTGCTTTAGAAACCAACTTAAAATTTATTGCCAACAAACTTGCACAAGAAATAACATAAACACAAGCCAATATTTTTATACCCTACCAATCATTAAGAAATGTTGAACAGAGTATATAATTTGAAAAAAGTTTTTCTTCTGGAACTGATTATATTCCTGACTTAGTAGTAAAACATTGTATCTACTTAATAGCTCATCCTCTTGTAGACTTCTGTAACAGTTCAATAAACAGATTTCTTGGAGAGTGTGAAAATATTGTAAGTAAAACCATTATTCAAAAAGTAATAAAATGGATGTAACAAACTACAGATAAATTGCACTGCTCCCTAAGTTTCCAAAGTGCTTGAAAAGTTGCTACATAAAAAAAGGAAAAAAATATATGAAATAATAAATTAATTTCACACATTTAATTGGTTTACAATGAAAAAAACAAAAACATAAACTTCTTTATTTCAATTTGCAAACAATATAATTAAAACATTGGATAGTAAAAAATGTGTCCTTGAAATTTATTATGATCTATCCAAAGCTTTTGATATTCTCAGTCTTCTTTTTGTTTGGTTTATTTACAGACGCTCTTTAACATCAAGTCATCAACGTCCCATTCAACTCAGGGCTTGAAACGCCCGATAAATTTTTCCAGAAGCCCCTTTTTTCAGGTTTGGGTTTTTTTTTTTATCATGCCATGAATGTACGACACGGGACCTACGGCTTTACTTCCCTTCCGAAGGAAGCCATACTTAGGATTTTTACGCCCGAAAAAATCTATCGGTCCTGGCCGGGATCGAACCCGCGATCTTGGGTCTAGAAGGCAAGTATGGTTACCACTACACCACCAGGACCGAAATTCTCAGTCATGAAATATTCTTCCGAAAATTAGAATATTTAGGATATAGAGGTCCTCTTTTTTGGATCAATAATAAATAAAAAAAAATAAAAATAAAAATTTAGCAAAATGACATAGCGTTTCTCAGAAATATCAGACAGTATAATTAGAGTGCCACACAGTTATTATTTTTGAGGGATATTTGGAGCAATTTTGAAAATTATTATTTTTTTGCATTTAGGTATCTTATTATTTACAGCAAATCTCATTATTGTTAATGATGTTCTTATTATTATTGCTTGTAACAAATGTTGTTGAGTGCTGTATGAGTATGCTGTTTGATACTGTAATTCTAGCACTGCCCCATATTTCAATATCACAACTTATATAACTATATATCAAGATTTAATGCACATATATATTACTTTTAATTCATCTACAGACATATATTTTGATACTATTCCTAACAAGTAGAGGCTAAAACTAATTTCTTTACAGATACACTGGATCAACTTATGGAATTTTAAATTTTGGTCTAATTGAAATCCTAATAATTTTGTTGATATTGCTTGTAATAATCTTTCCATCAATTTAAATATCTAGTTGTTTATAGTTTGTACAGAATATTGAAAGTGAAATTTATTGAAATACTAAGAGAAATACAGACTGCAACATGGGCTCCACATATCTAGCCCAGGCTATTTTAGGTGTAACCTCTAATAATTACAAAAATTTTAATACAGTAATGATTTTATACTAACCATTAACCAAATTCTAAACAATTAACCAAGGTACAAAATTTCCAGCTTGATTGCATCAGATGCTAGTCCCCGGTTCATCAGCAGCACCCTGCTGGAATTCCAGGGGACCAGGTTTCGACCCAACCCAGGGAACTAAAATAAAATATTTCAAATACTCCACCTGTACCATTATTTTATCAGTTAGCTACAGCCTCTACAAACTACTAATGCCTTTATTACTCAAATTCTACTATAATGCTATATTTAACTCTTAAAATAGTACATCCACAATACAATACTACACTCCTGATTACCCCATTCAAACAACTCCATGCTTTAAATCTAAATTACTAAAACCAAAGATCAATTACTAATTAATCATCCATATCCATTTATTGTATAGAAATATTACCCTAAATTCATTAATTAGATTTATCACCAAAATTTTTCTTCACTGCTATCTCAGATCTTATATGAATCCATTTTACTTTGATCCACTGACTCCTCCACTCTCTTGTTTCTGGACATTTAAAAAGGATGTGATTGTCATTTTCATTACTCCTACACATTGGACTCTTTTCCAGATTTCTTCCAATTCCCTTTAGTCTGCATTTTCCTAATCTAAACCATGCTAACCCCTCCCTTTCTTTCATATTACATTTATCAATATAGCCCTCATTCATGCCATTCTCTTTTAATTCTCAAAATAGCAGCAACAAAGATTTCTCTAATATATCTGCATACAAAATTTGTCTGTCTATATCCTGGAATTTCATTCTAATCACCTTCCAAAATCCACCTGGCAAACTATCCCTTCCTAACCAATCCTCCCCATCCCATTTGGTATCAATTCATATCCTACTTTCCCTAACCAATTAGCTTCTCTTAAAGTAGATTTCTGAAATATTAACCATTCTCTCAAAATATAACCACGTGGCATCTGTTGCACTCTAAACCAATATTTTATTACTCTCTCCATTACCTATCCTCGTACACTTACCTTTCCCATTTCAAACAGGGCACCAGCATTGGCTGCATTTAGTGGAATACCTAACATAGTTTTACAAAACATATCGATTATTTTATCCACCTCTTCCAACTATCCTCCATCCACCCTATCTCACCTTTATTGCACTAGAGCACTATATATTCTTTCACCCAAACTATATCCATATTAGGCAGAAAATATAGATATTGCCTTAAAAATGTCATTGCCACTCTCCCTTTAGCATGTGGCCCTTTTCTGTCTTTCTCACTGCTGAGAAATAAAACCTTATTCTCAAATATGTGAAATATTTTAAGATGTGATGCTATTTCCTCCAACAGACTGCTTTTCTTCCTTACTAAGTTCATATCCTTTCTTAAATACTAACCATAATTTTTGCCTTATCCTGATTCACTTTCAGATCTTACTCCTCATTATTTCTGACTGTTTCTAAAATTGCATTCTTCAGTCCAATCACTGAGAAGGATGCTACCATTAAATCATCTGTATATAATAATCCAGGAATCTCTTGGCTATTTGTTACCGGAATGTGTTTATTAACTTTTTTTGTAACCCTACCAACACATCAATAATAAACAAGTTATACAATATAGGACTCAATATATATCTCTGTCTCAATCCTGGATCCTGAACAACTTCCTTTGATTGCTTACCCTCCTCACATCTAACAGAAAATGTGTTATCAATACAGATAGCTGGAAGTAATTTAATCATCTCTTTACTCATTCCTTCCCTCCACAGTTTATACCATAACGCATCCCTATTTACCCTATCAAACCTTTCTCTAGGTCTATGAACACTGCATACAATCTACCTCATTTCTTTGACAGATATTTATCAATTTATATTTTTATTATTAATTAATTATCAGTTGTTCTTCTGCCTCTCCTGAAACCACTCTGAAATGGAAATATGAATTGATATCTCTCAGCCCATTCATTAATTCTGCCCATTAGCATTCAAGTGAAAATCTTACCAAGATTTGACAAAAGTGCAATTCTCCTATAATTGCCCTTATAAATTGGGTGAATGATAACAGTCTGCCAGGCTGTAGGTATACTTCTTTTACTTTTTAGTACATTAAGCAGTTTGACTAGACACAGGAGCCTCCCCCAATACCCACACCATGCTTTACAAAATTTGGCTGGTAACCAATCAATGCCCACTGCTTTATTCTTCTTAAGATATTTAACCTGCTTAAAAATCTCTTTACTTGAAAATAATCTATCTATGGGTTCATTCCATCGCTCTTCCAATATCAGATTCAAATTTCCTATTCCTATAAGTTTAAATTCAAGCAATTGCTTAAAGTGACCTGTTCACTCTTCAGGTTTGATTGCAAATTCAGTACTTCTAGATCGTGATCATCTCCTAATAATATTCCATACTCCATTATTTGATGTGATTTTTATATCAATTTCTACAGTCTTTCTTCTCCCTCACTCCTCTTTCTTCCTTTACAACAACAGCCTATAGGCCCCTTTTATCCCTATCATTTTTATCCTATCCTCCTCTCTATTCTTCTCCCTCCATTGAATAACAGACTGTTTTACTAATCTTTTCACATCACTATACCCTTTATGAAACCAACCATCAATCTTCACTTTATTAACTACCACCCTCTTGACCATCTCATTACCTGCCCATTTCAGCAAAAATGCCACCAAAGAATGATTGCTTAGTTTTGACTGTCAAGTGGTTGACACTGAGTAATTCAAGATTTCATAAAAAAAAAATTCTGAAACACTTGAAACAAATTATACCCAATATCATTCTTACTCATTTCCTTTTGTATATTGCTAGCAATTTTATGATCACCAATCTTCCACCTCCATTCAGATATAACAGGAAAATGTGCACTATTGCTCACTATTTCAATACTTTGAAATTTAACACTTCAGATAGAATGTCCCATCAACACAATGCGAAATCTAGAACACTCCGTCCCCCTGCGTTAACACATGTAAATTCACCATTATCATCTTCCCTCATCAAGCCATTTACAATCATAACCCCCATTTTCTTCACAAAATTGAGTAAGTTTAAGTTTTTCTTCAATCACATTTTATCTTTGCTCCTTATATAGGTTTCGCACTCTTTATCAACAAAGATATCACGATATACCACAATCTCTTGCTTGCAAGTTCCCATTTCTCGCATTAAAATCCCCAAGTATAAAAAAACTCAGTTTCTGACATATCTGACTTGATTTCCTCCATTTCAAATTCCAATGCCAAAGGAGATTGTGGAACTGAGGGATTCTGGGCTGATTGTAAACAATCCCTACCCACAATGCTGGTTTTTTAATTACTAACCACATAACCCGTACCATCTTAGATTTTCTCTATTTAATATCACTTCAATTTGTTGCTAATTAACGCATTCTCGCCTACGGACACTCTAGAACCTTGCTCATCTGCTTCGCACCTCCTTTCCTCATGAACCTTAAACCTTATGCTTTAATTATTGCTCAACCATGATTCGGCAAACTTCAAAATATCCACTTCCCTTATCGCCAAACCGATGAATCCTAAAGATATACTTATTTTTACACTTCCACAGTTCCAGAAATCCAGTATCACTACCCTCCCTCTTTCTTCTCGCTCCTATTGTAATCTTAACCAATACCTAAAATGTCGGTCCTGGTGGTGTAGTGGTAATCATACTTGCCTGCTAAGCCCAAGATTGTGGGTTCAATCCCGGCCAGGATCGATGGATTTTTTTTCGAGCGTAAAAATCCTAAGAATGGCTTCCTTCAGAAGAGAAGTAAAGCCGTGGGTCCATGTCGTTGATTTACAGCATGTAAAGGAATCCCAAGCCTGAAAGAAGAGGCCTCTGAGCCTCAAAATTTATCGGCCGTTTCACGCCCTGAATTAAATGGGTCGCTGATGACCTGAGATTTAAAAAAATCCGTAAATAAACCGAACAGAATATATTGTTGAATCTCCTTACCCGAATCCCCTTGAAGTAACAGTTCGCTGTACTCTATCCTTCTCTGTTCCGCAGTATTTAACTTCAAAATACTTCACGGAGAGTTGAAAACACGCTCGATTCGGTTGTAGCTTTCCCTTAGTCTCGATACCAGACTCCTTCCGCCCCTTCACCACTAGCAGTAGCAAGCTGCGCTAACCTTTGCGTCTCATGTGATAGCCGCTTGTCAAGTGAAATAGCCGTTTTGCGAGATGGTGTCACTGAAGCTTGCTCCAATACTTGACCTTGAAAACCATGCTGCTTATGTGACCCGCGCTTGCCTTCTCCTAATACAGTACTTCTATTGGAACTGCCCTTTGACCTTCCTGTTCTTTTCTCTGTTGACACATTTTGCTGAGTTGTTTCCTGCTTTAGCTTCTCATCCAGTCCCCTTAGATCCTTTTATGCCACAAGTGTCATTTACCTGTCGTCGAACCATAGCTGCAGATTACGAACATATGCCTTCCTCCCAGCTTGTCTAACTTCCTTCATTTGCATACTGAACTTTTAATTCAAGTATCGTTCTTTAAAAGATAGACCCTTGCTTATAAAGATATCTGACCCTTTCAGTTTCTTCGACTTGCGCAAGATCTAGTAGGCAATGCTCATGTTCGTAAACTTTACCATTATTATCCTTCTTCCTATATTTCTCTCCATACGGTAATTTTACCTCCAATTTCCACTCCAAAATTTCATGCACATCTTTTATGGCCCAGATACCTCGTCATTCCTCCACACCGAATGTTTCTTCTCAAATTTGTCTATTCTTGCTTTCATCTCATCGACTCATTTCTTAACGTCCTTAATTTTCACTTTATTTCTTTTTTAATTTCCAGAACAGCTGCATTTACTTGATCACCAAGTCTCTCCTGCAGACCATCTGTCCTATTGAGTATGCTTTGCAAACTATCATCCCTGTCCACTAACCCAGGGTTCACCTCTACACCACCAGTCACCACGCTCACAAGATCCACTCCATTGTCCTTTATGACCTTCCTTTAACTAACCAGGAGCTCACCCACACACTTCCTCTCACCTCCATTGCTAGTGTAGCATTCTTGTACAGAATAATTTTACTCTTTTTCAGACCAACCATTAAATTGTTTTCTTTTAAATCTTTTAATAGAACTGTAGAATAGTTGGTGACTTTATCCTGCTGATGATTTTCATTTTGTACCAAAGTAATAATGATGTATCATTTGCATATGCTACATCATCAATTTTGGAATATCATTGACATACAAGGAACAGCAGTGGCCCTAGCACTGAACACTGTGAAACTCCTGATTTAACTATATCATGAAAAATACTATAATTTATTTCAGTGCACTGTCTGCATGCAATCAAATATGAATTTAGAATGTCCAGAATTTTATCTCATGTATTTTATAGCTTTTGTAATAGCATGTATTTAGAGACACAATCAAAGGCTTTTGACACATCTGAAAATATCCCTCTAATTTTTTTCATCATTTTATAAATGTAACATAATCTCATCCATCACTTCAGTCATTGCTATTACTGTAGAAAAAAGGCATGAGTATACATCCAGTTTATTGAAAAGGCTTATTAATGGTAGAGCTGGTATTTTTTCATACAATTTAGCAGAAACAGAAGTAAGTTATTGGTCTGTAGTTATTTCATTGCATTTGTTACCTTTTATATGAATAGGTTTTTTTATTCGTTTTATTTAAGGATGCTCTTTAACATCTCAGGTCATCAGCGTCCCATTCAATTCCGGGCATGAAACAACCGACAAATTTTGCTCAGAGGCCTATTCTTTCAGGCTTGAGGTACTTTTTAGTGCCGAAAATGCACGACACGGGACCCACGGCTTTACTTCCCTTCCAAAGGAAGTCATATTTAGGATTTTTACGCCCAAAAAAAATCCATCGATCTTGGCCAAGTTTGAACCCGCTACCCTGGATATGAATAGGTTGAACCATACATTTTTCCAGACAGTGTGATTGAATACCCTAAACAATGGAAAAGTTAATAAGCTATTTAAGAATCGTATTTAAACTATGTTACATCTTATGAGAATTTTTGTTGATATTCCATCCCAACCTGAAAATACTTGCCTTTGAGACCATGCATTTTTCTTATTTCTTTCTTCTTTGATTTTTAGTTATAAATATATTGTGTTTCTTATTATAGAATGCTTATTTGTAAGAACATCTTTATTTTACTTTTTCCAGATTATTTATAAAACATGAATTAAATATAATAGATTTTCTTTTGGATAGTGGTTGTACAAACATGTTATCTCAAAATTTTATTTTTGTAACTAAAATTTACAATTGGAACATTGTACAGTGAAACTAATTATATATTAAGAGCATTGTGTGATTGAGTCAAAATAACACTCTTTTGGTCCGCTTACTTGCTTAAATAGGTAGGACCAGTTTCACAAACTCTTTGTTCACATTGTCACTGAAGGATGGGTTTGTGAAACTGGTCCTACATATTTAAACAAGTAAATGGAGCAAATGAGTGTTAGTTGAACTTAATCACACAATAATCTTAATATTATATTTTCATTGGTTTGCCAACTAATTCTATTCCTTTATAATTTTCTAAGCTGCTTTCATAGATTTTAAAGATGTAATTATTCTCTTACATTATTTAGGATTTTAAAAATGTGAGTGATTGTGTATATTGTCTTTTTAGTACTTTATACAAATCATTAGAGGTTGCAGTATTAGTGGCTCATGAAATTTATACATGTTTTACACTGTTACTCTTTACATTCCAATTTCATGCCATTTCTTTGTTTCGATTTCTCCTATTATTTTGTTTCTTTAGTTTCACAGGCTAATAGATATTAAAGTGACAAAGAAGTATATCATAAAAAGCATCCCATATCTCATTTATACCTTGTGCAATATAAACTAATTCCCAACCTTAAAGTGATATAGCACTTTTACAAATTTTGAAATGCATGATCAGTGATATGTCTACTCAGCAGGTATTCAGTTTCTTTAATTTTTGTATAACATTCAAATAAATATATAACTTCTGGTAAATGATCTGATATGCTCTTCCTGAACAAATTTTGAGTATTCACTATTCATTATGACATGATTAGTATTAGGTGCTGAATTTTCTCCAATCCTACTTCATTTACATGCTTTCCAGTATTTCCTCTTGCCTGTTAAGTACATCCAAGCATTTCTTGTTGATTTTATTTTCAGTATTACTGTTTTGTTTTTCAGTTGTAAACTGCCAATTTTCAATTAATTTTACCTGAATTTCTTCCAGTTCTGATTATTTTTTCCACACTGCACATCTTATTAGCATCTTAATGAAAATATTTTTCTAAATTATTGCTAAAAATTTAATGTCTTTATAAGAAAAACATGCAATTCCTAATCATTAAAAGATTAGGATACCATTGTCTACAAAAGATACCATTGAGAAACTATAAATTATATGTGCCATTTGTTTTCCAAGTAAGTGAAAATGGTCAATTTTGAACTTACAGTAGATAGAAATGCCTCTGTTCATTGACAAAGTTATGTATCTTCTGGTTCATTAATACTTGCTTGAAAGAACCACAAACTTTACATACTGAACAGAATAATAAGAAGTGAAGGATGTACTAATGTAGCACACATAGTCTTTGCTGCAAGAATGCCATTAGTTCATGCTGCTTGTGCTCAAAATTGTGATATATGTGTCACTCTTATTTCTGGTGCTTTTGTCCAGTATGGATAAAGGGAGTGAGAGCAGAAACAGCTGGCAAAGAAAAGAGATAAAGCCAGATAATTTACTTGAAAAAAATTTACTAAGAGTATGAAAAAAACTTGGCCTTCATACGTAACAAGAAATGGTGCTATTATTAATGAATTCCAAGATATTAATTGTCACTGCTGCAAGAAATATAAATTTGATAAGCACTGAAGAACAGTCATTACATGAAAAGTTTTGGGATGTTAGTTGTTAGTGACTTTGGGAAACAGGATGCTTATCTGCATGGAAATTTTCAGCATTTTTGTGTGATTTGATACCAAGCTTGAGATGGATTTAGGCCTCCACAGATTTAATGAACTTGTTCTTCCTTAACTTCAAGAACAATAATATTCAGATATGTAAGAAGTCCTTTTTTGACACATTTTAAATTAATGATGGAAGTCTTTGTCATTTCTTAGCAAAATATTGTGCAGGAAATCCTTCAGGAAGTGATCAAAGGTTAAGAAAGTAAACCCAAGACAAATTCAACAGCAGGACATAAATTTTATAAAGGAACATATCCAATGTTTTCCATCTTATGAATCTCATCAAATGCAACCCATAAAACAAAAAATAATTAAATGAATACTTGGAATTAAGTAAAATATATCATTTATATAAACCATTTTGTATTGAAAAATAATTCATTACTTTGGTATTTGATGAAACCCACTTGACTTCTTACTGTCCTATAACTACTTGATTAGTAGGCATTGTACCTTAGTGATAGGCCACAGCACACAGCAAGTTAAAATAAGATATCTACATGGGGAACAATGTGTTATGGCCCTAAGGATGGATATTGTAAAAAAAAAAAAAAAAAAAAAAAAATCAATACTCCTTTTACAGTTTTTTTTTTTCAAGATTCTCATAAAAATTGTACTCAATCGGTAAACTTCATTTGTAAATAAACATAACATACTTACAGAGCATCAGAATGGCTTTGCAGGAAATAATCAACAAATACAACTATATTGAGCCTGTTTTTACAAGTACAAGAAGCTATGGATTAAAAGATGCATAAATTGTGAATTATTATGGACCTATGAAAAACCTTAAATTATGACATGATTGTAGATCTATATAGTGAAGATAGGACATCAATGCTATTAAAATACACATTAAAACAAAGAGCTATTGAATACAGCAATTCTCAAGATTCAGTATTCAGGTGTCACACTCTACTGTATGGGTGGATAAATGACCTGCCATTAAATATTCAGATATGAAATGTAATTACTTTTGTAGACGACATGAACATTTTGAAGACAGGAGAAAATTAAAAAGAAACTTATGAAGTAACAGAAAAATCATTTTTGGAAAATCTGTCGAAAGAAACTTTCAAGAAAGAAGAATTAGCTTTTTAAATAAACGCCTAAAAACTTGTGTCCAATACTCCAATAAAATAGAAGATTATTTGGTATATTTAGAAGTGGCTATTGAAGGATTAAACAACCAAGAAAATGAATCAAATCAGAAAAAGCGTTAAAAGAAATAAAAAAAGAAAACTTCAGTAAACAAGATATTTAGTAACACTTTAATCATTAAATGAAAAAGATGTAGTTTATGCAAAAGTCGACAAAAGGAACAGGATAGTAATATTACATAAAGAAGAGTATAGAATGCAGGATTTGCATATATGTTCAGATCCATCCAGATTCAGATGCATTAATTCAGTCAATGAGGCTCTAAAAATTGCTCTGTTATCCAAAAATGAACAAAATGTAAAATAAAACAGAACAACTCCACCGTAGCGAAAATATATAGTTTGCCAAAAATTCACGAGACTGAAAATGGTATCCGACCCATCATTGAGAATATTAATACATCTTCATATTATTTAGAAAAATGGCTAGCCGATAGAGTTAAGACAGTACCTAAATTTCAAAGCGGGAGTATAACTAATTAAGTTTGTTAATATAAAAAAAAGTAGGACATAAAATTGCACCTTCTATCTGACGCAATAGTATCTTTCGGCGTAGAATCGCTGTTTCCAAGCATACCGAAAGATAATCTTATATTTTTTTTTCTTCATAATTGCTAAGAACAAGTGGAATTAATGATGCACACGTAAAAGAACACATTAATCTCACAGAAATTTGCACAAACCAATCCTATTTTTCTCTCAAGGGCAAATTTTATAAACAACAATTAGGATTTACTATGGGCAATCCCTTATCTTCATTTTTAGCTAACCTCTTCATGAGCAAATTTGAAACACAATTCAACTATGCTTCTCCATATATAGTTAAAATATGGTACAGATATGTCCACGATATATTTGCCATAGTCAACAAAAAATTCATTAATGACGCCATAAAACTTCTGAGTTTACAAGATAAAAACATTTCATTCACATACGCAGCTGAAAAACATAACGTGTTACTTTTCTTGGACATAAAAATAATGAAACGCCAAGAAAACCTGGAATTTGGAATATACAGAAAGAATACACATGCAGACTATCACTGTTTTAACCCCACAACGAACAAACATGCAGTTATCAACAACTTAACACATCGGCTAGTTAACCTTAAAATTAGCAAAGGAGAATATCTTAAAGAATACACACAAATAGACAGAACAGCGGTTAAAATGATTATAACAAAGAAACAGTACACAAAAAAGTACAGAAATTCAAAAGGCAAAAACTTATTAATGAAACCATAAGACTTTCATCAAAAGAAGATCAGGCAATTTTTTAAAATGAACATATCATCTATGAGCTACAAAATTTTTCAGAGTATTCTTAAAGATTTTAATATCTGGTTAGCACAAGTAAACAAATTTAATGTTAAAAATCTCCTGATTAATAATGTTAATGACAGAATTCTACAAGAGAACAAGCAGGCATTTATAAAATAAGTTGTGCAGAGTGCGAAAAAAAATCTGCATTGGAAAAACAAAGAGAAACATAGGCACACGGTTAAAAGAACATTTCAGAAACATAAAATACTAGTAGTTGGAGAAATCAGCAGTGGCATCGCATTTCTGGACAGAAAACAACGACATATTGAAAAAAAAAACAATATTATTAAAATCAGAGCAAGGACCTACAGAATTAGTAAAATGGGAGAAGATGTACATTTACAAGTACAAAGACAGTTTAGTGAACTTTGACACTTCTGGTGATGAAAACATAAACATTAAGTTCATCACACCTCCACCAAAACAGATTACACATCCCCATAGCACAATGATTTATCCTCCAGTTGCCAATGGGGCTGACAATGCGAATAAAGAGGGTTTGTGAAACCGGTTCTACTTATTTAAAAAAGTAAGTGGAGCAAAATAGTGTTAGTTCGACTCAATCACACAATGATCTTAATATATGACTAGATTCACTGCGCAATGTTCCAATTAACAATTTTAGTTAATTACATCTCCTGTTGCAATTCTATTATCTTGAAGTTTTCCGACTAAATCAAATGAATTTTTGTGCTCAAGCTTTGAAAGCTCTTAAAAGAGTTGAAAGTGTTGATTAACTACGAGCATTTTGCTACTTTGTATGCGGGTGAATTGATATTGTTAATTATTGGTCTCATGGTATCATCATTTATGTGGATTTTTAGAAGTGAATAAAGTCTAGATAGTACTGGATTGCTCTGTGTGATTCTCTGTTTTTTAGAAGTGGATAATATATTAACTTCCATCAGCATTTTGGTTAAATTTTTAATGCAACTATTGAGAGGATTCTTTTCAATTGGGTTGTAATCTTACCTTTTAACATGTATTCTACTCTGTTTGTATAATCATTATTGTCTAAAATGGCTTTTTATTTCCTTTATCTGCATTTGTGTATATTGTCGATTTATCTTTTAACTGTTTTACTGTACTTTGTTGTGTTTCTTTAAATTTTTTAGATTACCTAAAATATTACTGCATTTCATTTATACTAATGCTTTTTCCTGTGTGCTTATGTGATGGGGGCTATATCAATATCTGCTGTATATATTTTTCTAAGTTTTCCAAAAAAATGCACACAAGTTTTGAGGCCTTTGTTTAGGAGATTCATTTCTTCATTGGAAAAGGTGGTATTAGGGGGTTTATAAATTGTGTATGCTGATGGGGTTGATACAGTTTTTTTCTTTTCTCTACATAAATTGCAATTTTTTTTCATGTGATGTTTTAAATTTTGATGTAAATTGTGTTCAAATTTTCCCAAAATTGGAAACCTCATGCTTTTAAAAGTTTCAGATGTAAACTATAAATTCCAAAATAGATCAATAATCATGAAATTAAACGAGAGGTGAAGATGCTGAAAGAACTTCACAACCCAATGGACCTATGAAAATTAAAATTTTCATTTTAAAAAATAAGAAAAACTTAATGAATATTGTACTTACGAAGCTGTTGACAATGGAGTGGTAATATATCCTAAACTTAGGTCTTCATTTTTTACACCGAACTTCATTTACTTACATAAAATAAGACGCGTTTCGGGAGAATTTCTCCCATCTTCAATTGCGCACTGAACCACCGTTACTCGAAACAATGGCTAGACACCCAGAAGTTCCTGTGTTGGCATCTGTTGGCAGAAGTAGGAAATGGCTGGGTTCATCTATATGAGGAAACTCAAAGTTCATTACGTTTTCTTTATTTTTTAATATGAAAAAATTTCCCAAGTGAATAACTCCATTCGGTTGTGAAGATGTTTCAGCAGTTTAATTTCCGGTTTTATTTCATGGTTTTTGATCCAAAAATGAGACGCTACTGCTGATTTATCCACCTGCTTAAGCCGAATATTCATAAAGTGTTCTTTCTTCCGAATTTCTTATTTCTCTTTGTTTTGCCCATGTGGCTGTGCATTTGCATCTGCGCATTTTATTACATAAATTCCTGATTTCTGTTCTATTTGTATGGAGTCTTTTACTGTGCAAGAATTTATTAGAGAAATTTAGAAATTCGGAAGAAAGAACACTTTATGAATATTCGGTTTAAGCAAGTGGATAAATCAGCAGTAGCAACACATTTTTGAACCAAAAACCATGAAATGAAACCGGAAATTAAACTGCTGAAATATCTTTAAACCCAATGGAATTATCCATTTGGGAAAAAGTTTTCATATTAAAAAATAAAGAAACCGTAATGAAATTTGAGTTAGCTGCTACAGATGAACTCAGTCATTTCCTAATTCAGCCAACAGAAGCCAATACAGAAACTTCTGGGGGCCTAAGCCATTGTTTCGAGTAACGGCGGTTCAGTGAGCAACTGAAGATGGGAGAGATTTCCCGAAACGCTTCTTATTTTATGTAAGTAAATGTAGTTCAGTGTAAAAAAATGAATGCCTAAGTTTAGGATATAAACTTAATGTATTTCCACCCATGGATGAACACAGTAAGTTCCTACTAGAACCATCAGAAACTGCCAAAGAAGCAGTTTGGGATCCAGTCATAAATTCGAGTAGCAGAGTTGGCCAACGACTTAAGATGAGAGCTAGTGCTTCCAAAACATGCACTAGGTTATGTAAGTAAATGGAGTTAGTGTGAACAAATTGATTACATTAGTGTAGGATATTCCTCCACTGAACTTGCTGGCAAAGTAATCTGTGATACACTTATCACCAAGTAAAAAATCGCTTCAAGAGGCCACATTCAAACAGCAAATTTGCTTATTGCAGAACATTTTGAAGCACATGAAAACAGATTTCCTAATATTCATATAAACTATGCAATAGAAGCATATCCATTCTTGGATAAATACGACTGAAAACAGAACTAGAACTTCGATATATGAGGGAAAAATGTTCGCATATTGCGGAAGTTGCATTTTTACTTGAGTTCATGATAGAATCTAATCTTCAAACAGCATTCAATGAAACTGCAATGTTTTAAACGTATTCACAACTATGTCAACGACCACTTCAGAAGCAGAAATATGCTTATCTACTTGAAAAAAGTAAAAACCTTTCTCCATAGTGGCATATCAGATGAAAGATTAACAGCATCACTTAAGTTGTCCATAGAAAGGAATTTCAATAATATAAGGCAATTCATTCAGGCTATCATTAATAACTTGTTGCTTTGAAAGAGACATGAATGCACGGGTATGTGTGTGTTTGTATATTGAAAATCTCATGAGCCAATACTGGTCCTGAGTCCACATATGTGGTAAACAAGATGTATAATTTGATTGTATTTGTTACAAGTGAACTAAGATATTCAATTTCATCAATTGTATGTTCTATTTTACTCCTAGATGTTTTAATTTTAGCTTGTTGAATTACAAGTCTTGTATTGAAATGTAAAACCTAAATCAATACTATATCTTGCGCTGTATAACCAAGCTGATGAAAATAAATTCAATTCCAAAATTGAAAACATATAATAATAGTAACATCAAATCTTAGTTCCGTTTGTTTTGTATAAAACTTTTTCATGATCAGATTGAAGAAAATTTATATTTTGCTTATTTCCAGTCACAACTACGGTATGAGATAAATTTTTGGGGTAGTGAAAGTGAGTGTTTGTTTAATGATGTTTTTACTACTGAGGCATCACAGGCGGTGAACACTGATGATACATGAGCTGAAATGATATATAGGGAAAGGATTTTTAAGGAAGAAATGTTCCAGGCCCAAGTTTAGAATACCTACCCGGCATTTGCCATTTAAGAGGAAAACCTCAGTCAGGGAGGACAGCCTTGCGGGATTTGAACCCCAGACCTCCTCCTTACGAGTTCGCGCCTTAACGATCTCGGCTACCAGTGGCAGTGAAAGTGAGTGTGAGGTGGTGTTCCAAATAAAAAAAATGCTTTAAGAATAATAATAATAATAATAATAATAATAATAATAATAATAATAATAATAATAATAATAAGTAGAGTGGCAAAACAAACATCATAGAAGAGAATTTTTAAAGCATATAAAATACTCACATTAAGCTGTGTTTTTATTTTTGAAATAGTTTGCTTTATTAAAGCTCATCTAGGGCAATTCATATTATCACATCAAGTTATATAATTCTATCTATAGATCTTATATTTAAGTTGATGTAACTTAAATTCATGTAACAAATTTCATATAACAAATTATTTGTGAGAAAGTCACTCAAATTTCACTAGTTTTATTCCACCTACTTGGACATGTTTCAAAAGCTTTCCTTCATCGTCAGCACGGTTCCACTGTCAGCTTTCCAGCGTAGTATTAAGATGTCGCTCTTTGGACTTTACAAACTTTTTGATGAGGTTGCTGTTGTTTGGAAGATCAAAATTAACTTAATTTTCGTTGAAGAATATATTTTCCCACACCGATAATCCTATGGGTTTTTGAAGAGCTTTTAAGAGTTTTGGTTCATTTTGAAGCTCACGTTTTTTTTTTTTTTTTTTTTTTTTTGTGGCCAGAAATGGTATGCTACTGCTAATTTTTCCATATGTTTATATTTTACACTTCTCATGTGTTCCTTAAACCGTATGGTAATGTTCCTTTTTGTTTTACCTATGTATTTAATATTGCAGTCTTTGCACCTGATTTCATAAATGTCTGATGAAATTTTTCCTGGCGGGATTTTGTCCTTTGTGTTGGTTTTTAGGAGGTTTTTCAACCTGCATTTATTCACTGGAGCCAAAATAATGTTGGCCTCTTAGAAATCTTTTGAAACGTTTAGTGTGCCCATGGATGGAATGTGAATTTTTATATATATGTGCTCTCCTTTGTAACCTTTCAGTGTGGTGATTTCTTTTATTTGTTTTTGTTATTTGAATTTTTCTATCTTTTTCTTGACCAGATCTGTTGTATAGCCATTTTTCTGTGCTATATCCATGATATTTTGGTATTCCAATTTGTATTCTGTCTCATTAACCGGTAGGTGTGTTAATCTGAATGTGAGGTTAATGGTTATAACAAATAGTGGGGTAACTGCTGTTAATCTGGGGTAACTACTGTGTAGTTTATGTTGTTTTGTATTGTGACTTGCTTTTTATACAATTATCATTGGGGGTATCTTTCCTGAACATGCCAAATTCCAGTATGTTATCATTTTTTATAATTTTTATATCCAGGAAAGGAAGAACCTTGTTGTTCTCCATTTCCATTGTGAATTTTATGTTGCTATCTTGTAGATTTAATAGTTTTATTGCGTCATCTTTCCATTTTTCATCTACTACTGCAAAGGCATCATCAACATAACGATACCTACATTTGTATATACGTGGGAAAGCCTCTACTAATTTTGTTTCCAGGAAACTCATGTATATGTTTGCTAAGAATGGTGAGAGTGGATTACCAATTGCTAAACCCTTCTTTTGTGTATATATCTTGCCTCTGAATGTGAGGTTGGTTTGATTGATGAAAATTTTGGTGAGGTTTAGATACAGTTCTATGATTTCTCCAGGTAACTTGAGGTTAGCCATTTTTAAAAACATTTATTAGTTTCTCTTTGCGGATGTTAGAGAACATAGAAACAACATCATAAGACACTAATAAGTCCCTGTTTACCATTTTTATAAGTTTAATTTTCTCTGTTAATTCTGTTGAATTTTTATGCTTTGGCTTTTTTATTTCGGTAACCTGTTATATTGATTTAATAAGTAATTGGCTAAATTTTATGTGGGTGAATTTATTGTATTTACTATAGGCCTCATTTTACTACCAGATTTGTGTATTTTTGGTAGTTCATAGATTCTAGGTGTGGTAGGGTTGTCTGGTAAAATCTTCTTTTTTTGTTCTTCTTTTAGTATGGTTATGCTTTTTAGTAATTTTCTTATTGAACTGACATATTTTTGGGTAGGATCAGATGTTATACTTTCGTACTCTTGGCTGTCTAGTTAACTATCCATGCTGTTTTCATAATATATCTCATTCATTATGACGATTTTGTTGCCTTTATCACTCCTACTGTAAATTACACCTTTTTCTTTTAGGGATCTGATTACCCTATGAAATGGTCTTTTTTGATCCATTTCTTTTGTTTTAATTTTTTCTAGAACTTTACCACGTTGTGCTCTGATGAAAATTTTCTCTTCTTCAGATGGTTTTAAGTCAAACTAACATTTTTCAACAAAAGAATTACAACTTTTAAATACAGGTCTATACTCTTGCATAGATTACTCAAGAAACTTAACGGAATACATACCAGATATCAAAATAGTGATTTTCAATAAATCTGAAGAAAAAAAAATTTCATCAGAGCACAATGTGGTAAAGTTCTAAAAAAAATGAAAACAAAAGAAAAGGATCAAAAAAGACCATTTCATAGGGTAATTAGATCCCTAAAAGAAAAAGGTGTAATTTACAGCAGGGATGATAAAGTCAACAAAATCGTCATAAGAATGTGATAGATTATGAAAACAGCATGCATAATTTACTAGACAGCTAAGAGTATGAAAATATAACATCTGATCCTACCCAAAAATATGCCAGTTCAGTAAGCAAATTACTAAAAAGCATAACCATACTAAACGAAGAACAAAAAAAGAAGATTTTATCAGACAACCCTACCACACCCAGAATCTATGGACTACCAAAATTACACAAGCCTGGTAATAAAATGAGACCTATAGTAAATATAATAAACTCAGCCACATACAATTTAGCCAATTACTTGTTAAATCAATACAACAGGTTACCGAAATACAAAAGCCAAAGCATAAAAAAACTCAACAGAATTAATAGAGAAAAATAAAATTAAAAAACTGGAAAAGAGGGACTTATTAGTGTCTTATGATGTTGTTTCTATGTTCTCTAACATCCCCAAAGAGAAACTAATAAATGTTTTAAGTAAAATAGCTAACCTCATTCAAGTAACCTGGAGAAATCATAGAACTGTATCTAAACCTCACCAAAATTTGCCTCAATCAAGCCTACCGCACATTCAATGGCAAGATATATACACAAAAGAAGGGTTTTAGCAATGGGTAATCCATTCTGACCATTCTTTGTTGAGTTTGTTCAACTCTAGAATGCAGATTATGTCAGGAATATTGCTTTACATATATGATTACATTAAGGAAGAAGGTATTTACATATGTGGAAAAATTATTTTAACAAAATATGGAATAATTATTATTCAGGTGAATGAGTTTGTCTGTTGTATAGAAGAAGTGAGGGGAAAAATATTTTTAATTATAATTTGAATTTGCCTTTATCATAATGTTGTTCTTTTTCAGATAGTGGAAGTGAATTAAACATTATAATACTTCTGTAATAAAAACCTTTTTTAAAGGACTTGTAGATTACTATTTCATATTGGTTTGTTTAGCACAAAGTACATGGAAATTGGGCAACATACATTATAAGAACCCAAATGTTGTGTATGCAACTTAGGAAAAAGTCAACAACAATAATATTTGATGTGCTAAACATGCTATTTGAAAGAAATTATTAAATGGCTTGTGATTGGGGGGTTTGAAGTTTGATGCTCAATAGAACCATCTACACCAACTGAGTTATGATTTTCAGATTTTTCTCAGGAAAATGCAAGAGACACATCTTGAATTGAACCCTGGAATGGTTCCTTCCAAAAAAAAAATCTTTTCCAGTTCATCTCATATAATAACAGTATTCACTGCCAGTGATGGCAGTAAATACTACTAAAAGCAGGTTTACTAGCCTGCAATTGCCCAATTAAAATGTAGAAAATGATTACATTTGATTTACAAATTGCTGAATTTTTCCAGATGTTATTTTCATCAGATTTAGTAATTGTATATTATGTTAGCATTCTATGCTGTTTCAGTACATTTTTCTGTAGTGTATCAAATTGTTCAGAAAGATTTTTACTTTATTTATTGATTCATCACCAGATTCTCTATAAACTCACACCTGTAAAGGTCTTGCTTTTACCTTTCACATCCCTTTCACACATGCACATATACTCCACACACACGCACACACACACATACACACACATATGCATGCATGAATCCCCCACATTAAACATATATTCTTGATTTTATGGTTTGGAATTTCTATTACTTCTATTATTTTGCAGAATGATTGAAACAGCAGTTATGAGCACCATAAAAAAAAAAGTCTTTATGGAAGTGAAATGGGTCAATAGAAGAAGAGAAACTTTACATTACATTATGGTTTGTACTTATCAATTAAAGAGAATGTACTCTTTATTGCCTTTTATGTTTATAAATGTGGTGCACTTAATTAGAAAAATAAATTAATTCTTTTAAACATATAATTTTATTTTTATTATTAATTAGATTTGAAATCTATATAGTGAAACACAGATAAATAATCTCTTGTGGATTGCATTGTTTAATAAACAATGTTTCTAACTTCACTTATTCAAGGTTATATAATACAGTTGAGGATGTAGACATTGGTCCATGAATCATGTCCTGATTAAATCTTGAATAAGTGAAGTTAGAAAGAGTGTTGAACTGTTTGATTCACAAGAAATTATATAATTTCATACCAAGGAATTTTTGGTCATAAATTGAAAGAATAAGATAATTTTTCTTATATTAAAGAAATGGTTAATAGCAATAAACTTAAAAACAGAAGAAATAGAAGACTTATTGAAACTTACTGATATTTGCCTTCAACAAAATTTCTTCAGCTTCAACAAAAATATTACTAACAAGTTTCAGGCCTAATTATGGGAAACCCTTTGTCACTTTTTCTGGCAGATTTACTCATGAGTTCATTTGAAATACATATCACAAAAGCCTTCCTTTTAATTTTCAAGTCATGGTATACGTATGTGGATGATATTTTTGCAATACTACCACACAAACACTGAATAGATGCCCTGAAACTTCTTAATTTGCAACATAAGTCTATAAAATTTACCATACAAGAAGAGAGAAATGGGTGGCTACCTTTTCTAGATTAAAAATTATAAGAAATGGAGTTTGTTTGAATTTTGGAATTTACAGAAAAGAAACATACAGAAAATTACATAAAAAAAGAGAGTTATAACCCCATTCCACATAAATACCCAGTGTTTCACAGTTTGGCACACAGATTGATTTTTTTTTGTGTGTAAGTGAATGGAGTAAAGTGTAAAAAAGTGAATACATAAGTTGAAGTTATATTGCCACTCCATTGTCAACAGCTTTGTAAGTACAATATTTAGATTGATGAATATTCCATTCACAGAATCAGAGTACAAAATAGAATACCAACAGATAATAAAGTCAGCTATAACCAATGTTTTCATAGTTATAAAATATAAATAAATCTAAAGGACAAAATGTTATGAGGAAAGTTTCAACTCTAAAAAACACAAAAGAAGGTTGCAAATTCAAAAGTTTCACCTACATCCAATTTAGCACAAGTTCAAGGAAATTGTCAAAGAACATGAGATAATATTAGCCCGAAAGAACAGATATAAATCAAGCATTTATTAGATTGCACAGTTAAAGAACAGAAATCAGGAATTTATGAAATAAAATGTGCATATCTTGAACAGAGCTACATAGGCAAAACAAAGGGAAATTTGGAAATTCAGAGGAAAGAACAGTTTAGGAATATTCAATTTAATCAGGTGGATAAATCAGCAGTTTTGGACCACTTTTGGACGAAAAATCATGAAATAAAACCAGAAATCAAACTGTTGAAACATCTTCACAACCCAATGGAGTTATCCACTTGGGAAAAAATTTTCATACTAAAAAATAAAGAAAATGTAATGGACTTGAAGTTTCCTTCTATGGATGAACTCAGCAATTTCCCACTTCAGCCAACAGATACCACCACAGGAACATCTGGGTGCCTAGCCATCGTTTTGAGTAATGGCAGTTCAGTGAGCAACTGAAGATGGGAGAAATTCTCGTGAAACGCATCTTATTTTTATGTAAGTAAGTGGAGTTTAGTGTAAAAAATCAATACCTAAGTTTAAGAGATAATTCTTTGTTTCATTAAACATTCTGTGGTACAAATTTAAAATAATGTATAAACTCAAAGGTGAAAATGGTATGGCATCTTTATGTATGATTCATAAGTGTTATCTTAGTGGTGAAAGAATTATAGGACCAATTTTTTTGAGCAAATAGTTCATTCTGTTACTTACATGAATTCCATACTAACTCCTTTTTTCAGAGAAATGACCAACAGGGAGCGTAATAATGCATTTTTTCAATAGGACTCTGGCACTTCTGACAATACAAATACATCCATGGGAGCAATTCACAATCTGCTTTCAGAAGACAGAGCTATTAGCAGGGATTTGTGGCACCCTTGGTCCCCTGATTTTACAGTTTGCATTTATTATCTTTGGGGTAAATTATGCCATATACAAGACAAACTCACACACCATACAAGAACTGAAAGATATTATGTGTGAGGAAATTGTCTGCATTTCTCAAAATAAACTATAGCTAGTGATGAGTAATTCCTTAAAGAGATGCCAAAAAGTGTAAAGAATGAAGGTGGGCCTTTTCAATGTCTTATTTGATAATTTAGTAACTAACGAGCCTCATAAATTGGTTGGTGTATTGTTGCATGATTCGTTTGTTTTATTGTTTTACCCTTCTGCTAATCATTGAGACCAGACTGGTCAGCTAACAGGGTAACAAGTGGCACACTTAGCCATAGATAAAACACTGCACAGGAAAACAATACTGATCAGACAATATTATTATTTGTTCTATATAGCTTTCTGTAGGATTGATAAATATTAAGTTTTAAGTTGCAAAGATATGACATAGAAATGAAGAAAAATGGAGGGAAAAAGGAAGAGATTGTTGGCAAATTAGCCCATCATCATTTTGAAAGAGGTTAAAATATTATCCCTCCCTCTTATTTCCAGTTGTGTATTATCTGTGAAATCATTAAAATTCCTATTGGAAATATAACCTAACCTAAAAATGAAATTTTATGAACAAAATGAGATATATTAAAATGTTTACTTTGTGTACACATACGATGAGGAATATTTACTTGACATGTAACACAATGTAGATGGTTGTTCCATCCACCTATGCTTTCTAAATGCACATTAGTAGTGGTAATGAAATTTTAGGTTAAAGCTGTTCTTTGTGTTTCAAGACCAATTAATCTTTCAGAATATGGAAGAGGTCATGGCTAGGACTTGAACTGTGGATCTTTAACTTGTACTAATGCTCATACTATTGAAGTATCATGTACTGAACTAACATGGATGACTGAGGTTGTTAAGGCATGGTCTCATCAGCAGAAGGTCTGGGTTTGATTCCCATGAGGATCCCTCATCCTGTCAGGATTTTTCCAGGTTTTTCCTCGTGTTCATAAATGGCAAATGCTGGGAAGGCACCCCAAAAATAGACCTGGAATGCTTCCTTCCTTAAAGAACAAATTCTTTCCCCATCATGTCATATATATTCAGTGTCAGGCACCTGTGATGCTTTAGTAGTTAAAATGGGTATGAACCACCATTAAAAAAAAGACATGTCTTGCTCAGCCACATCTATAAACTCTACTCATCAGAGTGTGCATGACCTGCAGACCTCAAAAAGTATCTTGTAAAAGATATTAGATCCTAATAGGTAACTCAAATATTTGAATATTTTTGACCTAGGTAATTTCACCATAAGCATTGTTTTATATTTGGATTTAGTTTTTAAATAAAGCATTAAAGAAACCCCATAACCTTCACTGTGTTTAACCCAGGTCCCTATGTATTCTCAACGTAAGCATTATTTTATATTTGGATTTACTTTTCATGCACAGCATGTAGCTTAGTGATTAGAACATTGGCCTGGTGAACAAAAACCCATGGTTTGGGCCCTAGCTGTTCCTGCAGATTTTTCTAATCTGCCTTCAAATCAAAAGGTAAATTTTTATTAATAGTACATAATTTATGCAGTTTTGTCCAATTTTCAATAAATTGGATAAAACTGCAACAATTTTTAACTTCATCTACATCAAATATGGAAATTATTAACATGAAAACTGTAAGAAAAACAAAAAATATTTTCATAAATTTAGCTTGTTTTAAAGTACTTTTCATATAATTAAATTGTGAAATACCAAAGGTTAAGTCAGCATGCAGAATAAAAATTATAATTAATATGCTATGTTAGAGACATGAAGGTTAACAACTATTATTTTTCAAGTTAGAATCATATATTTTAACCAGGTCCTATTTTATGCTTAAGTTTTTATTTATTTTTTAGTTACAAAAATGGTTAAAATGTATGTTAACTTATTTTTCTCTACTTCTTACCAAATTGATTTAGTTTGTTAAATAATGATAACATATACAACTGTGATTGATAAAAGTATTAAATTATCATTAGAAACACTATGGGTTGACTGACTTATTCATGGCAATAAATGGGGCAAAAAATATTTCATATGCCTGTAAATGAGATGTCAATTTTTAATTATCTGCAAGATTGTATATGGAAGAATGTCATTTTTGTAATAAACAGAACTTGGGTTTATTTAACTGAGATGTTTGTAAAGCTTCTGACCCCTCCTTTCTGTTTGCATTATGATTTAGTTTTCAGTTCTATGGCTAATGTCATATTCATTAGTCCTGCCTTAGGCCATTTTGAAAGTATATAATTGAATTGTTTTTCTACAGGTGACATCATCTGCCACAGTATGCTATTTCACTACTGTGCTTCTAGTGTAACAACTGTGTATTGTACACAATAGTTTATTCTTGGTTCTGTTTGAAAGGCAATTCATTAAATGTAAGTACTATACAAAACTTATTTTTCTCTATCTATTATTTTAATTAGTTATTAATTAGCTATTTTGCCTATCTATTTAATAGGGTTAATATGTGTACAAGTGTTTGTGACTCAGGTCAATAATTGAGGAGCGTTTTTTCAAAACTCAATAAATGCATAATATTGAATATTTCAGGAAATGCATTTCTTTTAAATTTATTTTCACCAGTCTACACTGATTCAACTGCCTTCGGATTCTACCTTCTTATCATTTGCCGGGATCACAAGCTCCCCTGTCCTTGCATTTGTACATGCTAACTTAATAGCAAGAACAAAGCTCATTCTTGAGGATGCTATGGATGCATGTGGATATAGGGTGTTGAATGTAAGCATAAAATCTAAAAAGTGAGCAACGTGGGGCCCAAAGCTCTCTCGGTAACTTCAAGAAAGCAAACTGGGAAGCGATTCACTTTGTTGACTGACAAATATATCGTCGACAACTTGATTGACGCCAACCTCGACCAGTCAACGGATAGGTTTACTGAGAGCATTATCCTAGCCTCAAGAGAAAGTATCCCTAGAGGCCAAGTTCGCAAATCCAAGCCTTGACGCACTCAAACGAAATAGGGCGAGACAAAAAAAAAAAAAAAAAACCGAATCCACCAACAAGCAGGAAGACTCAGACGAGAAATTACCTTAGCAAAAAAACTACTTACAGATTCTTTGTTTCAAAATTGTATTTCAGAAAAGATGCGCAGAAAGCCCACAGATTCGTTTCAAGCCTGAATAATGACAAAAATATCCGCTTATGGGGGCCTACCACCCTCAATAACAGGGAGCTCTCTATGCTCCAAGACGTCGCCATCGATTTCTGTAGGCATTATGCAGCCATGGGCAGACTAATGAAAGACGCGAAACTATCAATCGAAAAGTACACATGTGCCAAACTGAACAAAAGTCATATCTTCTTTGACAAATTATTTCCACGAAATGAACTCGAATTGCCAATTTCCACTTTGGGCCAGGGAAAATCCGCCGGACCCGACGAGGTGTTCCCAGAATTTATCCACCATCTAGGGCCAAACGCCAAATCCACACTTTTAAAACTCCTAAACCTTACATGGGAAACTAGAGTTCCTCATCAATGGAATAAAGCTGAGGAAATACCTCTACTAAAATGGGCAATCCAGACAATAGTTCAAATAGTCATCGACCTGTCTTACTAGTGTATGTTCAAAAATTGCTGAAAAATGGTAGAATGCGGACTCAAAGTATATCTCGAATCCAGCGGTGGTATTAGTGACCACCAAGCTGAATTTTGCAAAAATGGTTCACCATTGATCAAGTTAACAAATTTACACAAGCGGTCAAAGATGGGTTCCATAACAAACAATCAATATTAGAAGTCCTTGTGAATTTCAAGGCGACCTAGGACAAAGTATGGAGATCAAAACTCCTACAAAAGCTAAATACACAATGGGTAAGCGGCAAAATGTTCAAATGGATTAACAACTTTCTATCCCAGCGCTTCATCCAATGTAGGTTCCTGAACACCGCATCCCCTTACAGGCAACTCAGGCAGGGCCTCCCTAAAAGAGCCATTACCAGCTGCCTGCTTTTCAACATGATGATAGACAACCTAAGAGAAGCCGTTCAGAGAACCATAGGTGTGTCATGTTTATTTTTTGCTGACGACGTCATCATGTGGATCACCAGCAGTCATATTGAGGCCCTCGTTGAGACCATGAACACAGTGCTTGATCATCTTGAGCAATGGGTGAACTAAAACAAAATGGAAGTCAGCACCGAAAAAACATTAACTCAACTCTTCACCATGTCCACTGAGCCCCAACCTGATATTTATCCAAATATCTACGGATCACCCTGGACACTAGCCTCTCCTGGAAAGACCATATTAAGTCTTCTGCCGATGAGGCCCAGAAACGCAACAACTTGCTCAAAAGACTCACAGCTGTAAAATGGGGCGCTACGCAGGACATCCTAGTTATAGTATACAAAACTTATGTTCGACACAGCAATACGGCAGCGAAGTCTTATATACATCCTCATAAACTAACCCAGGGAGGTTTAAAATAATGCCCGAAGAAGCATCACCGGAGGAGCGAAATGAACTCCAATAACAGCTATGTAGCTATATATGGGCATTGAACTCTTAGATGCCCGTAGAGCTAAGCATACTCTAAAGTTCTGGGAAAAAACTAAAAGAGTAGATGCAAACTATAGGAAGCACTACAAATCTGCCACCCAGCGTCTCAAAACTCAAGTCTCGTCCATTACATATGCTACTTTACTTTTACAGAAATATCAGCTAACTATGGACATACCTGCCCCTCTTTAGTACTTTACATCAGTTGTATCTGCCCTGCCCACAATCCAGCTTAATCTTCAAAATTACAACTGAACTAAAAGTGAATCATACCCTCTTGAACTGTGTCAAAACGCTCTAGCAATTATATACAATCTATTCCGTATGAGTGGATACATATCCATACGGATGGCTCCTGCATGACAGGGCCAAAGGCGGCCGGAGCAGTCTCGTATAACAATCTTTTTTTTAAGACTACAGAGGAATAGGCAGGAATGCTAGCAACTACGATGGTGATGTATGCGCAATATTTGAAGCCGCTACCAACCTACAAGCTTTATCCATTTCTGCCAGCAAAGCAGTATTCCTAATATACTCTCAAGCTGCTATCTCTGCTCGGAATAATAACAGTCCAACAGACTGCCCCCATACTATTCAGTGCCGCATCAAGGTGGCAGAGTTAATGGAAAGAGGCTAAGTTCTGCTTCTTCAATGGACCCCCGGCCACATCGGTATCCCAGGAAATGAAAAAGCAGATACTTTGGCAAAACAGGGAGCAGCGTCAGAACAGTCCTCAATACCAACCACACTCAGAGCCGCCCGAAATTATGTATCGGTCATTATCAACAACTCTACTATGAACACTCTAAGGAACCAAAGCAGCGGGAAACGGAGGGAACGTCTCACTACCGAGGGACCAATCCCAAGAACATTAGAAAGATCTATAGCCATTGTTCGGTTCCGCATCATGACAGGACATGACTATCTACAAGCCCACCTACACCGCATAGTTTTGACTGATGACGATCTGTGCCCTCTTTGTATAACGTCAAGGATGGAGAGCGATCATCTATTCACATGTCCAAGGCTGGAACGTCTGCCCGATGATATTACCCTGCGCTACTGGGAGGCTCAACGTCAAATGGCCCAACAGCCATGGACAGGTGTTGGCTAAATAAGTACATTTTTACCTAGAGAGAGGCGTTAAACGAATTTAATATTTTCTCCAGTAATAGATATTACCGTTTTAAATAAAATTCTTAGACAATTAAATAATGATGGCATACTTAATTCCTCTTTCTATTTGATAATGCAGTTTTCTCATAGTAGGAAAAAGAAGTTAAATATAGAATAACATTTTAAAGCTTCATTATAGGTAGAAAGGTTGCCATGGAATTAATTTTTTTTATAGAAGCCCAACAAGTAACTTAAATATATTAACTGATAAACTTGAGATAAACTTACATTATTTCTTAAAATTAAATCAAAGCTTAATACTACTTGGAAATGTAAATATTGGTTTTCTAAAATGTAGCTATACACCGGTGATCTGAAAAGTTCTTTGTTTAACGATGAAGAAACTAATTTTTAACCGGAACATTATATTTCTTTTTCAACATAATCTCTCTTAACATCAATACATTTGTTCCAACAATGCTCCAAAGCCATTATCCCATCATTGAAGCGGTTTTCCAGCAGGTCTGTCAAACTACCCTTCTACAACTGCAATTTACACTTGAGTTGGTATAAAGTACTAACTATCAAGGAAGAGTTTGAGCTTTAGGAATAGATTAAAGTCAGAGGAAGTAAATTATGATTTCAATCTCTCAGTTTTTCCATTGCTTTTTTTTTTTTAATTATTTATTTATGGACGCTCTTTAACATCTCAGGTCATCAGCGTCCCATTCAACTCAGGGCGTGAAACGGCCGACAAATTTTGCTCAGAGGCCTCTCTTTCAGGCTTGAGGTTCTTTTTCGTGCCGTAAATGTACGACACGGGACCCACGGCTTTACTTCCCTTCCGAAGGAAGCCATACTTACGATTTTTACGCCCGAAAAAATCCATCGATCCTGGCCGGGTTCGAACCCGCATTTTGGGCGTAGGAGGCAAGTATGGTAACCACTACACCACCAGGACCGACATTTTTTCCATTGCTAAAACACTTTTGTAGGCAGATGTGTTATATAAATGAAAAATCTCTTTTTTCTTCTCAAATTAAAGTTTTTTCACAAATTCTTCATCTAGTTGGTTCAAATGATTTAAATTGTATTCTATAGTTATGATTTTGTTTTTCTGGAAATAATCAATTTAGCATTTCAAAAGACTTATGCTATAAGCCCTTTTTGGATAGAATTAACTTTGTCTTATTTGGTACTAAACAATGGCTTCTGTCCACTGTTGTCATTGCTGTGTTTATTCTGGTGTTTGGAACTGGATCTGAGTTTAATCGGCAATAAATCAATGGACATATCAATTCTATTGCTATTAAAATGCTCAAGATACTGTTGTGATGTGTATGTGATCTGCTGTTTGCAAGCATAGTATTCATCCTGTGCAATGATATTTCATACCCAATTATTTGTCTAAAATATAATCTTCACACTGCTTGAAATATCTTAGTCTCAGCAAATTCATCCAGTTTTAATTCACCAGTCATCTACATCATATATTTGTGCAATGGCTTCTGTTGTGTTGCCGTTTTCAGATGTCCTTCATATGGGTCATCTTCAAGGTTGGTATGCCCATGTTTAAATTCAGCAGCCCTGGTTTTAATTGTGTAAAATGAAAGAGAAGAACCCATGAATTACCTTTTACACTAATTCAAATATTACAAAGAATTTTATCACTACATTTTTATTTTTATTGGAAATAACTGATATTTTCTGGTATTTTGGTTTTATGTGAAATAATGTTTACATATAGCTGAGCCCAATTTTTCTTGGTGTTTCAGTAAAAACCTATTGATGAGCAAAGGACAAGGAGTTTAGTAGTTACGTAAAGTTAAAGAAATTGTAAATTTGTTTATGTAAAGACATAAGTGATCAATAAATATCAATACATGATTCTCAATTTTAATTATATTCTGGAATAATCACAATATGTCTCCTTTAAACTGCTGTATTAAATTAACTGTTCCTAACCATGACTTGATATTTAAAATGAATATGTGAACCACCTGTAGCTGAGAACTTTTTAGACCACCATTGTAATAACTAAAACTCTTTAGCTATATTAAATATCTTTAATTGTAATGCAAAGTAGATGGAACAGATACTAACTTTTTTAAAACCTGCCATTATTATTTTGATGTAACATACCAAGTGGCTTAACTAAAAACTGTATGTCTCTGATACTCAGAATATAATTAAAAATTTATATTTCAGCTAAAGTAACAACCAAAACATTAGCCATTATTAAGAAAATAAGAAAACAATATAAAATGTAACTAAAATGGAAATTAACACAAACTTTCTATCAACCAGTAAAATCCAGTTAAGGCACAAAGATAATATTGCAAGTATCCCAGTGAACAACCCTTGAACAACCCTTTTTTATTCAAATATATAGAAAGTAGGAACAATTTAGAAGAAATGGATAACAGAAATCAAGTATTTATCAACAATAAATTATTCTTTTTAGAACGAACTACTGAAAATGAGGTACTAAAAACATTAAAAAATATGAAATCACAGACTTCAGATGGGAATTTCACTTATGTTAATAAAAATTGCAATACAAGTGTAATTAAAACCCTCTGTTATTTAGTCAATAACTTCTTAAAAACTGTCAATTGTCATAAAGGCTGAAGCTAGCTAAAATAATGCTATCTTAAAAAATGAGTGGAGCAGAAAGTTAAAAATGACTGATAGCAGATGAATTTAAAATATATCTAAATAATTGATTAATGTCCTTTAAACACAATGCTATTTCCTGATGATCAGGCAATATTGGCAGGCTGCAAAGATAAATTGCAAAGAGTAATTTGTGCATTGAATAATGCAGCAAACATATAAAGTTTTAAAAATATTAGTTGCCAAAACAAAAGTCCTCACTTTCAAAGGATTAAATTCAATTAAAGTCAAAGTAAGCAGTAATATGAGCATGATTATTGAACAAATTAATATATTTAACTACTGTGACTGTGATTTATCTAACAATCAAAATGAGGATATTCAAATGAACATTTCTGAATACCAACAACTTTTGGGCACAGCAAAAGCAGCATCAGTAAAAAGAGTCAAACAAGAGGCAGTTATCAAGTTTTGTAAAGTAATGGAATTTGCAATATTATTATTGCATAGATCAGAAATATGAGCATTAATAGCATAACATAAATGAAGGATTCAGGCTGCAGTTAGGATCAGAAGCAGGGAATTTATTATTACACCATAAGAGGAATTAAAAAATTAGAGTCAAGTAAAATATGCCTTATGTTATGGCTGTCATTAAAATGCAAGGAGAATAAGAAGAAAAAGAAATAATTCAAATATTTTATTAACTAATGCTGAAGTTCAATCTCACAATACCGGCAACAAGAACAAGCCCCACATAAAGATTCATAAAAATAAACTGTTTGCAAGTCTCTATAAACTTAGTGCCTTAAAAGTATACATTTACTTAACTGAATATTTAAAAAATGTCATGTGAATAAATTTAAAGGTAAAAGTACACAAGTTCTACTATAGTATAAATTTTAATCTATCAATGAATACCACTAATTTTAAGAAAACTTAAGTAAGTCATAATTATTATTCCCTTTAATGTAATTTTTTACAAGTTGTAAATTTTTTTAGAGGTAAACATTAAACAAGTTCATTTCATTTATTTCAATTGAATATGGTGTTGTACACAATTTAGCCATGTCAATGTATAAATTAAAAAAATGTATAGTTAAAGTGACTATTCATATACTACCCTATTTCCCGACACATACATGTACACTATAGATTGGCATAATACATAAATAGTATGTAATATAATAGTAAATTATAGTTTACATGCTCTTTAATATAATAAACCTTGTCCATAAGAAATGGAAACAAGCACTTCTTGAATATATTATATTCATTGTAATTTTTAATATTATCAGGAACTTTATTAATATTTTATGCACGTATATAAGGATAACCTTTGTACTTAGTATTAACTTATAGTAACCAATATGACTATTGTAAATGATCTTTTTCCTCTTGTATATTTTATTATTGGTCATGTATTATAATTATACTTCAGTTATCTTAATTTAACCCATGATTTCATATTATGTGCAAAGTTGTTCTTAAATTTTGTATTTTATTGCATATTTGGGTGTAATAATGCTAATTATGAAAATTATTACTGATTAGCTCAATTTCTATACAAATTTGATTAAAGGTTATGGTGGGTAAAAAAATTGAAAAATGGTGCATGATTACATGATTTTCACAGATGAATAACATTTGAAATGTAACCCAAATTAAAACATTAAAAAGCAAGGGTAAGGGCCTCAACTCCAGAGAACATATCTCCAACTCAATATATAAAAAACTTCCTTAAAATTATGGTAGGAGGTGGAATTTCCAGCCATGAGAAAATCCCCTGATAGTGACTGAATGGAAAATATGTTCAAACTAGAACACTCTTCCCAAGTACAAAAAGACTGCAAAAGATGGCAACATTCTTTCTTTCAAGAAAAGATAGCCAGTAGGTTACATGGAGGATGCAGTTAAGGCTCACACAGTAAAAGCCACTTTGCAAAAACTGACCCAGCATTTCAAGCAGTATGGAAAGATCAGTTTGGAAACATGCCAAATGTCAAATCCTCTAGAACATGTCTGTATGAAACTTCAGGGAAATGTATTGCAGAATCAAAAAACAAAAAAAAACAAAACAAAACAAAAAAAAACAAAAAAAAAACCAACAATTCTTAACACAAGAGAAAATATAGCACCCAGTTAAAGTTTTCTCAGAAAATCCTCCAGTTCATAGAGAAAAAATAACTTCACAGTTATTATTAGCAACCCTCAAATTTTGAACAAAATGTCCTAAATTTCTTTGGTAAATGTGGTAAAATTTCTTGAATGAAAAAGTAAAATTTTTGCAATGTGATAGGAAAAATACTTTGGGTCATTTAGAACTAAAGAGAGTTGTAATATTTTCATATATAAATACTTTAATTGCAAGATAATAAAACTAACAAATAAATAATGAGCAGTTAATATAATCATTATTCTACTACAAAAATAGTAAAATATTTACAAATGCTACCCTACATGCTCAAAAACTCATTTTTAAATTTATAATTATATGCTGATAAGAACTCCAAGTTTGTTTATGTTCAAATTTGTTCTCCAGTAGGCAAATACGTGGGCAAATTTTGAAAGAAAAAACTTTTCAGGGTTTATGCTTAACACAGGTAACTATAGTGCTCTTAGTGCACCATTAACTAAAGGTCAATGGTCCTCATAGAGAATGGTCCTCAGGAGCATCCCCCACTATCATTAATGCACTGTTTCTGAAGAGCTGCTCGAAGTTTCTTATAGGCATGTACACTTTTATTGTGAGAAATACTCGTCAATGCAGGTAATTTGATGAAAAGAGGCTTCAGTTTGTCACTTGTTGCTGCCTTATAGGAAGGATTAGCCACAGGGTTCAGAAACATATTAGCAATATCCCCCATAATAATTAGCTTGCTCAACTTTGTATGCATGTGACTTGCCATCTCCATTGTTCTGCCCCTAAGGTTGTCTTTAAAGCCATCCAACTTCTCATCTCTTTTGTTGAAGGTTTCTCCTGTAATTGTTTGCAGTTACTTCCTCAGATTCTGCAACTTTGGGTACACGTCTGCAGCAGTTGATCTGGAATTTGTTTCTAGCAACATCATGGTTTAATCAATGATACCAGAGTCTTTACATAGAGAGCCTGTACAAGAAGTATTTGCGGCTCATCTTGAATATTCTGGAGGTATGAGGATGCACTGCTGAATGACTCCTTGCCATAAATGGAACGAAGAAACTTGAAAAGTATGTGCCAGTTGTCTGCCAGCTATTCATCTGCTTCCAACAAGGAATTCCACCGTCTGGGGACCGAATGGGTAATACCCCAGTCTTAGAATCTCTCGTGCAGAAATTGTAGACGCATACCGTCTCTTCTTGGCATGCAGAAAAGTTTGCTTCAAGGAGACTACAAACTTATTTAGTAAAGACAGACAATCTTCAAATGATACCAACAAGATTAACTTACATGTCCAGCACTCGATATGGATAACATCGTCTGGGCGGTGAAGTGGCAACCGTGCAAAACAAGAAGTCATATATGTTACAGTATCCTAACAGATTCTACTATCTGATAGAAGTTCACTTTCATATCTTGCGAAGCTTCTGTAATGGTTCGAGTGCAGCTTTGTTCATTTATTGCTTACATTGAAGTAATTCTATTCATATACTGCATAACTTGTAGAAAGCAGCACGATATAAATCGTTCTATCCATCTTACCTGTAGTCTCGCAGACATAACACCAACTTTCTTGTCTTTTAGGTTGACATTAAACCATTCTGTCATAGATTTTGCCAAGAGAGGCAAATATTCCTTCCGGAGAAGATTGCTTCCAGACAGGTTCCAACAACAACAACAACTTAGGGCGTGAAATGGCCGACTAATTTTGCTCAGAGGCCTCTCTTTCAGGCTTGAGGTTCTTTTTCGTACCGTAAATGTACGACACGGGACCTACGGCTTTACTTCCCTTCCGAAGGAATGCATACTTAGGATTTTTACGCCCGAAAAAATCCATCGATCCTGGCCGGGTTCGAACCCGCGATCGTGGGTTTAGTATAGTGCAAGATGGGTATATCTAGACTTCTTTCCTCAGTCCGAAAGCAACAATGCGTCATCTGTTTTCAGGCAGGTTTGGAGCTCTGCCGTGGCAACGAGAGAGAAGTTCTGCACACCATTGTTACAGCAGATGAAACTAGGGTCCTCTACAATGATTCCTTGTCCAAAAGAGAGTCAATGGAGTGGCGTAAACCTGGCGAAGCACCTCATCTAAAGGCCAAGGCCACTCAGTCAACCAAGAAGATCATGGCCACAATCTTTTGGGACTGTGAAGGAATACTCTCCATTGAGTTCAAGCAGAGGAACACCACAGTAAATGGGGAGTGCTCTGCTGGCCTACTGCACAGACTACATGCTTCCATCAAAGTGAAAAGGCGATAAAAATGAGTGGTGGTGTGCGGCTTCTTCACAACAATGCATCTGTGCACATAGCTCTTGTTGCGGAGGAAACTTTTAAGAAATGTGGATTCAAGGAAATTGACCATTCACCCTACAGCCCAGATCTAACTCCCAGTGACTATTTTCTCTTCTGAAAACTCAAGAAGAACCTTCGAGGATGGAAATTTAAGTGTGACGATGGATGATGTTTATGCCCATTTTGCAGTCAAGACTTCTGACTATTGATTGAAATGTTAATTCAAAGATGTGAGAAGTGTGACTATATTAAAATGTGAAATATAGTTCTTGTCTTTATCATACATAGAAAATGATTAGGCAGGAAACTTATGGACCTAATCTCATATGATTGACTCTCTGGTGGCATATGAATTATTTAAAAAACATTATTTTAAATTTATTAAAATTATTGGTAATTAAGACAAGAGTTATGATCAATTCAATAACTTTATTTTTTTTTTCTGAATTATTTAATTTTTTGTGGATCATCAATTTGCTGAACATGTTTAAATTAATGACTTCTAGTATGTGTTAACATTTATTCTTGTGTTCTTTTTTATTCTGTGATATGTTTATTAGTTTGTATCATGTTGTCGCATGCAGTTTTTACATGATCTAGGATTGAAACTATGAGGTATAATACAATTGTCTGTGTTGGTTTTTACATTTTATTATCTTCAGACCTAAAAATGGGAACATTGGTTATTTAAATTAAATAAAAAATTCCATGAATAAGGAAAAAATATTTTGGTTTCACCAGATTAATTGTCTGGATTGTGAAAAAATCAGGATAGGAAAAACAAAGAGAACTTTATGTCTAAGGTTCAAGATTTAAGATACATCAAGTACAAGCAAATAGAAAAAGTGGCATGGCAGTGCATTTCTTTAATGAAAGCAATGAGTTAGGAAAATATATCAAGTTATTAAAGAAAAATCAAAGAATTAAACATCAGGGAAAGGACTAGCATAAAAATCACAAGCAAAACTTAATGAATTAAAACGTACTGGATGTAGACCACTCAGACACCAACTAACTCAACTCCAACAAATGATCCAACAGTTGTACAAATTCTCAGGATGTGGATAAAGGCCCACAAAACGTGATCTGATTAAATCTCAAGTAAGTAAAGCCAGGAACTGCATTCTTCAAATAGTTCATTTCACAAGAATCCATTTATTATTATATGATGAATTACCCCAGAAGCTAAAAGCACTAAGGAATCAATATTACAAAGTGGAACTTAAGAAGCTCTCAATACAAAGATTATGTATAGGATTGCTGAAGTGCAATTTTCACTTAAAAAGTGTTATGTCTCAAGTGAACAGACAATGAAAAGTGATATTTGCATACATTTAATTTTGTGTATATCAGTGCCTCACTTTCAGTACCTTCTTATCATATATTCTTTTGTATATTATAATAACATAATTTTTAAATTTATAAATCAATACCAGTAAGAAGCCTGAATACCCATACTAGATTGACATAAAAATCTAGTGCTGTGAAGAGATTAGCCGAGTCCATCTTGAATAATAAGTGAGATGTAACTGTAGATAATTGCTTTACATTTATTCCACTGGCTTTGAAGTTGCTACTGAAGAAAACTATCAGTGTTAGTAATGCAGGAAAACAAGAAAAAGCAAAAGGATATCCCATTAATTTTGTGTATGCTAGAGATAAATCACTTACAGTAGCATACTTTGATTGCTAAACAAGAACACAGCCTAAGCAGTACACATACATAGACATTTTAAGTTGACTTAAAAAATGTAATTACAGTATATAACAACTTTATATCATAGAAGGTGAAAGCATGTAATATTACACAGATAATGGTGCATGCTGAAATTTAAAAAGAGAGAGAAAAAAAGAAGAAAAAGAATAAGAGAAGTTCTATTGATATATGTATGTAAAAGAAAATTAATTAATTAATTTAATTTACCCTATCATTCTGAAGATAAAACTGACCAGGCCGAAGGTGGCAAAAATAAAACACATATCATAAACTAACCACTAAAGAACAAAAGGAGATATTTATTTTGCTAATGAAGTTAAATAGCAGGTGCTACCTAGATTTAGCTGCAATATTTTTATTGAGTGTATCCTTACAGCAATAAGTTCTCAGATAACTTATTCAGGTAATACAGACAATGCACTAGAGCATACAAAATAAATATATCCCTTATATAGCAATGTGATTGTCTTATATTTGTCAGAAAATCTACAATATTAGCAGTACTGGTACTTGGAATGTGTCCCTAGTAATAAAACTGAAAAACTAAAAAATTATTCTGTTAAGGTGATTAATGTTTGTGTTATGTGCATGCAAGAACTTTATGCTAATGGTATCTTGAACTGCTAGAGACTTTATTATCATCCACAAAATTTTCTTTGTATTAAGACACTATTTTTGTTCCTTTTATTTATAGGTCTCTACATGTAACATATTTAACTAATGCCAACTTGTTTATGTTTATCACAAAAATCTTCATATTTAACTTTGTACTATAGAGCTCTTATTTACAATTGAACTGAATATAATTAAGCACTATGAGTACAATAAACCAAATCCTAAGCAAGGTAGTAAGTAATAATGGCTTAATTTAGTTCAGTGATTTTTTTTTTAATAATTTTATTCTGAAAACATTTATTTTCCAAATCATATATTTTTTAAAAAACAAGTGCTAGGCCAGCAAAAATTTTACACTCAGTTACATGCTTTCAAAAAGCATATGAAAGGAATTCATTTTAAAACTGCAACTTCATAATACAACTTATTTTTACATTTATATATTTAATAGCAAGCAAAAAAAATGAAATATTTGGGGGTATTTTATTTCTTATTAACTTGGCTTTCTCATATGTCTGCAACTAGGGTTCATGAAAAGATTCTGACCTCTAGAACTGAACTTTATTTTTAGATATTCTGTGACAAACCGATTGCCGATTTTAGAATTCAGTCACCTACATTGAATATAGTTAGTAATCATTAGAGACATTCAAATTTTACAACTTATGAAAACAAAAGTTTTTAAACTTAAGAAAAATGTTTAGAAACATATTTTAAATCTACTGTAGCATGTATGTACACTTATTGATACTTATAAATCATAACATGCACAGATATGCTATATGATAATGGAAAATGAATAAATCTTTTAATTTACATTCGTAAAATAAATCTTTAAAATGTTCAATTATTATATAACATTTGTTTATCAAAAGAAAAATAAATAGATTATCCTAAACAACTTTACATATGTAGTTAACTAATATAATAAAATAAACTGTATTTCATACAGTATAAATATTATTACTATAATTTAAAAACTTATTGGATGAGTAGAAACGGGGCTTAAATAAATATGATAATACTGACCTTTAAAACAATGTTAACTTTTCAGTTGCTTTATTTTGGAGCAATAATTAGTTGTATAGTTTGATGGACATTTGAGTTGCACTATTTTGATACGTTTTGGTGTTGGTTATTATATGAAGACTAGTGGTTTGACACGTTAATTGCCAGAATTATCCATTATCTAACTTTTTTTAAGTTTACACAGCACATTTATCGCTCTCGGCCCGCGCTTCACGTGAATTACTGTACACGCTGTAACCATGGTGACATAATGGATATATCTGAACACACGTGAGCGTCGATGAATACCGCGCTACCATTTACGTTATCTTGTCATGTAACGAAACCATACGGGAATACCACAATGCCCAGAAGCAATAAATCAATCTTGTTTCCTCCGGTTAATTTCGATTCCAGTTGCAGTAGCTACAGCATCAAGGGAGAGCAAAATAGCGAAACATTGAGCGAAGCATAGTCCTTAAGCCTCATGCCACCAAAAGTAAAATTAGATAAGCGAATAAAGCAATACTCTAATTATAGAATGAATCTATGATCTTTCTGTAATAACCAGTTGCCATAGGAAATTTCTGATGGCACATTGCAAGCTGAGACCACATGAGAGCTACAAATACACGAAAGCGTCAGAGAAGAGCGTTTAATTTAACCTTCTGGTTTCAACTGTCTTGAATGACGAACGTCGGCGGAGAAAGCCGAAATCCTCAGTACCGAACGGCAGTTGGTGAAACAGTTGCAACTATCACTGTTGCAAGGTCCAAACAGTTTTAAAATAGCAATTTCATGGGACAACTCTGTTAATTACGTGATAGAACAGCGAGATGGGCGACATTAAATTTGCAACCACTGTTACAGTAGCATTAAATGCATTTAGAATTTAATTACATTTTATAATACTTTATTGTGCTTTCCAAATTATTTAATATTTTCCCTAAATTAAATAAATGCGGTGTTGCTTATTTTTTTTAAACATTTTATTATGCGTTTTATGCATAGCAATTTTACTTCTGTAGAAGATAACTAATATTAAAATTGAGGTTAGGTTATATTGCTATTAAATGTTAAAATACCGAACAAACCGGTGTTATCTCAAGGCTTGCTTGCATTTCAAAGTTATATATTGCAAATAATATAAAATTATCGACGTTAAGAGTATATTTCAAGCTTTGGAACAGCAAAATAAAAGTTTTAAATCTTAAATGCAGCAAATTATATCAATTCATTAGTCACCCATTTATTTAGCTTACATTCTAGTATTGAAGATTTCCAGAAATAGTATATATTTTAACATGGCATATTTTATATCCTAATGCAAAGAAAATGTAGATTTACACATTTGCTCAAAATAACATTAGGGAATTTTATACAGTTAAATTAGTGCTTTCTATTCCAAGAAATCAAACTCTAAATGCAAAAGTGTTAATAGATTTATGTTGAAATTGTGTATTATGGTTAGCAAGAAGTCTTTAATTAGCACTAATTATACACATTAAATTCCCCTTTATGAGGTCTTTTAAAAACTAATTTTTAAATGTGTAATGAAGCAGATTGTGATACATGAATCCAACACTCAGATTCACCAAGGCTATAGTTTTTGCAATCCAAAGAACCCTTTCAGCTCCCATCTCTTCTTTGACCCTTAATAAGCAAATGTGTTTTATGCCAATAAATGAGTTTTTGCTTATCCATTTCAAATGAATGAATAATGAAAGAAGTGTGTAGCAGCCTTTATCCTTGGTGCAGAACTCTGTGGTTGTTTTTGCAGTACCCTACATGAGTTACATTTTCTGAATAATGAATATGGAGTGATCTGGATCACTCTTTTCCAAGAATTATGCTTTAGCTTTAGCATACAAAAAATATTTCGATTTACTTGTCTTCCTGATTATTACTGTATATTGAGTGTTGTTTAATATGAACATATTAAATGTTTTTTTACGACTACGATAAGATGGAATACACAAACAATAACCTAAATAACTTCAACTGCAATTTTAATAACTTAAAAAAGGACATTAAAGAGTATATAAAATTAAAAGAAAAAAGCCGACTCATTTCTGCAGATATTCATTTTTTAAACCGCTGCCTAAAACATAAAGTGTGTCCAAAGTTCGTCCGAAAAACCGTTAAACGTAACCACAACAGTCGCGAGCAGTTAGCTGCCGAGAAAAAAGTTATTCAAATAGAAAAGTCAAAACATTATACTAAAATGACAAATATTGATCTTAAACTATACGGAAAACACTTACAGATTTCAAACAGGTTAGGTTGCATAATATGGGATAATTTAATTAGAACAGCCTTAGAAGATATACAATTTCTAGTAAACAAAAAAGTCAGCAATCAAAAAATAAAATTTAGTAAGCTTTATCAAAAACCAAAGAAAACTCCAACCCCTAAGCAGAATTATGTAGAAAATCTATCTAATGAAAATTTCAAAACAGAAGAATTAGCATTTCTAAATAAAGGCTTAAAAACTTGTGTACAATACTCCACTAAAATAGAGGATTATTTGGTAGATTTGGAAGTGGCCATTGAAGGTTTGAAGAACAAAGAAAAAGAAATAGTTAGAATTAAATCAGAAAAAGTTTTTAAAGGCATTGTTAAAAAGAATACAGCAGTACACAACACTTATAAGAATACAATAAAATCCTTAAATGAAAAAGATGTTGTTTATACTAAAGCAGACAAAGGAAACAGAGTAGTAATTTTGGATAAAGAAGATTATAATAATAGAATGCAAAATTTATTAAATAAAAAAGAATATGTTCCGATCCCATCAGACCCATTGAAAAGGTGTGTTAATTCCATCAATGAGGTTCTGAAAACATGTACAGTCATTCCAAAAGAAACAATATTCAAAATAAAACAGAGCAACCCTAAAATAGCTAGGTTATATGGTTTATCAAAAATTCACAAGATTGGAAATGATATGCGCCCCATCATTAACAACATCAATACTCCCTCTTACTATTTAGCAAAATGGTTAGCTAATAGATTCAAGGCATTACCAAAATTTCAAACCAGGAGCATAAATAATTCATATCAGTTAATAGAAAAAATTAAAGACATAAAATTGCACCCCTCTGACACTCTTATATCTTTTGATGTAGAATCTCTGTTTCCTAGCATACCAAAAGAAAAACTCCTGATTTATCTACATGATTGGCTAAAAACAAGTGGAATTAATGATATACACATAAAAGAATACATCAAACTGACAGAAATTTGCATAAACCAAGCCTTTTTCACTTTTAAAGGAAAATTTTATAAACAACAAGCAGGACTTACAATGGGCAGCCCCTTATCTCCATTTCTAGCTAACCTCTTCATGAGTAGATTTGAAACACACATCAACACAGCGTTTCCATTCATATTTAAGGTATGGTACAGATATGTGGATAATATATTTGCCATAGTTAACAAAAAACTCATTCACAATGCCTTAAAACTTCTAAATATTCAAGATAAAAACATTTCATTTACATACGAAATAGAAACAGATAACATGCTGCCATTCCTGGATATTAAAATAATGAAATGCCAAGAAAAACTTAAATTTGGAATATACAGAAAGAATACACATGCAGATAATCACATCAAAGCTGACAGTTTTAACCCTACAGCACAAAAACATGCAGTAATTAACAGTTTAACACACCGGCTAGTTAACCTACAAATTAGCAAAGAAGAATATTTTAAAGAATACAAACAAATAGAAGAAACAGCAGTTAAAAATGGTTTTAAAAAAGAACTAGTACATAAAAAGGTGCAGAAATTCAAGAGACAAAAACATATCAAAGAAACCACAACACTTTCAACAAAAAAAGATAAACTTATTTTTAAAAAATTCACATATCATCCATGGGCCACAAAAAAATTTCAGAATATTCTTAAAGATTTTAATATCAGGTTGGCACCGATTAATAGATTTAATGTTCAAAATTTGCTGATAGATAGTGTTAATGACAGTATTCCACAAGAAGAAAAATCAGGTATTTACAAAATAAACTGTGCAGAATGTGAAAAAATCTACATAGGGAAAACAAAGAGAAACATAGGCACACGGTTAAAGGAACATTTCAGGAATATAAAGTACAAGCAAATAGAGAAATCAGCAGTAGCATATCATTTTTGTACACAAAATCACGACATAATAAATAAAACAAAATTATTAAAATCAGTACAAGGACCTACAGAATTAGCAACCTGGGAGAAAATCTACATCTATAAATACAAAGATAGCATAATGAACTTCGACATTGTTGGGGATGAAAACATAAACTACAAGGTTATCACACCGCCACCAGAGCAGAATATACATTCCCACAGCTCAACGAATGATCCGACAGTTGAACTTTAGCATGGCTGAAGATGGGAACAAAATGTTCTGGAAACCGGTTCCATACATTTATGAAAAGTAAGCGAAGCTTTAAGAGTGTGTAGTTCAACTGAATCATACAATGATATCAATTAATATTAAATGTTGTATACCTGTTCCTATTTATTGAATTTATTTATATTATATTGAATTTGCTAGAGAAAATAAAAATCAGATTTGCTGTTTATGCATATGATTTGATACATAATGATTACATAGCAACTTATGTGCAAAAACTAAATAGGAATTATATTTGCTTTATTTACACTTGATATAAAAAGAGTGGTCTACAACCCTGTGTTAAGTATGCTAATCACATGCTTACAACAAATCTAAATGTCAGTAGCCTATTAGAAATATACCATAACTGTTATCCCTAATGAATGACTTCTGCAGTTTTAAAGAAAGTAAAGAATATTTATGCAGTAAAAAAGAAAAATACTTATAGTAGGAGCCAAATCTGTAGAATTCAAAATATCTCTTTAAAAAACTTGTAGATTTTGCCAAAGACCTATCAACACAAATATTTACTAGTAAACTTCTTGCTATATAATACACAAAGCATTGCAATTAATAAGTTAGCAGATAATATAAATATAAATGTTTGTAAATAATGATATGCATAATGTTATACAAAACATATCATGTTATCAAAAAGGGCTACATTATGTGGCAATAACATATTTAATATGAGTATTTATGCATGTGGATATAAAGGAATAAAATAATATTACATATTTTGGGGAAATTTAAAAAGGATCTTAATCTTTCACACCTCCAGTTCAGTATGTGAATTCTTGACATTTCATACTATTGTGTGAATATTACTGTATGTTTATCATTTACAAAAGTACTGTTGAAAGTATTGATTAATTCATTTATTTGTTCAGTACTAAGCAAAATGCAAAAGAATAAAAGTTTTGACTCTAGCCACTTTCCCTATAGACCAATATGATACTTTGAAAGTATTGCATATAACTTTAGGAGGCAGTCATTCTAAATCTCTCTCTCACCCCTTTTGAAAGTATTGGGTAATTTTGTTAATGTTTTATCACAACAGTAGGGGATCTGCAGTCCTTGGGCAATAAACCTTCCTGGAGGAATTATGTTTGTCCTAGTGGTGTAGTGGTAACCATACTTACCACCTAAACCCAAGGATTGATGGATTTTTTGAGCATAAAAATTCTAAGTATCAGAACGGTAGTAAAGGCCTGAGTCCCATGTCATAGATTTGCGGTATGTAAAAGAACCTCAAGCCTGAAATAAGACAACTCTAAGCCAAATTTATCCGCCATTTCATGCCTTGAATTGAATAAGGTGCTGATGACCTGAAATGTTAAAGAGCATTTGTAAATGAACCAAAACAACTACAGGAGCTGTTATACTTCTTCCATTGCTCCTTGAGTATCATTTTTTGAAATTGAAATGTAACTAATGGTCTATGCTAGTCAGTTATGTTTTTATAATTTACAGAAACTGTTATCAATTTTGACTTGTGGTGAGAATGAACATTTTGTATCTTTCTGTCAAATTTGTCCCATAAGGAAATTTACTCTTGCTAGTTTTTGTGATTTTCTTTACTGCATATTGAATTTGTGACTGTCACTCTGAATTGAATGCTTTTATAGCTAATTCTAGTTGTACTTCTTCTGCAACAGTGGGGCTAAAATATCCAGGTCTCTATCTGGAATCTGAGAAAGTACATAGTACTAAAATTCTGCTGTGTTCACAATTTTTTAATTTTTTGGCAATTTGTTCATATAAAGATTTTAATATAGAGAGCACAGAAGTATAAAACTTGTTCTTATTATCCAGTGAGTCAATTTGATAATCTTATGCTCCACTTACTGTTGAATTATGCAAAACTAGTTTCGCAAGTTTTTGCCTGCATCCTCAGTTGTGAGTCGACTGTTGGCTTTGTTGTTGGTTGGTTGGAGGATTAAATAAATTAAATGTCTATTAGATATCTTTATGTTGCAATGTAGTATGGATTCATAGTGCTCAAAATGTTTTTGAAACCATTTTATATCCATTCCAGTTTGGTCGGTTTAACATCTGAAAATAAGTATAAATTGTGCCTTTTCATTTATAAACCATAAATGTAGGATTTTTTGTACTTTATTTTATGACTTTATTAGCCTGCCACTGCAGGTATTACGTTAGACCTCACAAAAACTTTTGACTGAGTAAATTCACATAATCTAATGGATAAATTATATATGTTAGGCATTAGAGGCTCAGGACACAAATTAATAAAATCCTTTTTGGTGGATGGAAGACAATTTGTTGTTATAAAATCAAATGATGAGGAATGCATATCCAAGGTACAAAATCTAACATATAGCATACCCCATGGTTCTATATTGGGACCATTATTATTCATTTTGTACACTCACAATATAACTGAAACAATACCGGAAAATGCATTATCCAGTTTGCTGATTACATTACAATTGCAGTCAATAATAGTGACTTATCCATAGTGAGTTCAAGTATCAATATCATAGTAAATTCAGTGGTAGAATACTTTGGAGATTTGAATCTGTATGTCAACTCAGCCAAGAGTGAAATAATAAAATTTTGATTCATAAACACTGACTCCTTAGTGCAGGTCGCTATCAATCACAATGCAGTAGGAAATGTAAATTCCACAAAACTCTTAGGACTCATCATAGATAAAACTTTTACCTATGACAGTCATGTAGAAAAATTATGCTGATAATCAGTAAAAACTTATTTGTATTTAGATAATTAAGAAAAGCTGTGAATGATAACATTGGTTAGAATAATATATTTTTCTCTTATTCAGGCACATATTACTTATGCCATCGAGCTATGGGGCAGTACTTCTAAAACAAACTTTAATAAAATCTTTACCTTACAAAAAAGAGCTGTTAGGTATCTAGATGATTCTATGTACAATGATTTCTGTAGGAATACTTTTAGACAGTTGAAAATTCTAACTCTGCCATGTTTATACATCTACAAAACCATTCTTTACTTAATAGCATATAATTTACCTATGCAAACAAACTCTGATGTACAAAATACAACACAAGGAATAAAAATAACTTCTCTATTCCAAGCCATAGACTCTGCTTTTATGAAAACATGCCTAGTTTTATAATGATAAAACATTATAATACTCTTTCTAAAGAAACCAAATTCTGTAACAATCACATTATATTCAAGAAAGTTTTGGAACATTATTTAATAGATAAAGTCTACTGTAGCATTGATAAATATTTATTGTATTTTAGATCTTAATTTTATTACACATAGCTCATAAATGAATACTCATTGTATAACTTAGAGGTTATCCTACTGTTCTTATTCATTTTTTATGTCTGATTATTGCAATCTGTATTTGCATTTTTGATCCTGCAATCCTAATGTAATGTATATCATATTAATTATTGTACATATTTATTGATTAATGTGTTTTAACTTTATAAAATTATCCTTACTGTAGTTTCATACACACATGGTTCAATCGTGTATCACACCATACTGTATTACAATAAATTGAAATTGAAGATTGATTTCATCATTTCAACCCTGAAGATGATTTCCACCAATATATGTTGGAGAAGGCAGATTATCCAGCTTTCAACTTCTAGGAGAAGAGAATCATTATTGGTGAATGAAACCAGCCTGGAAGCAATTTTCTCCGGAGGGAATATTTGGCCTCTCTTTGGCAAAGTCTAGAAAAAAATGGGTTATTGCCAGCCTAAAAGACAAGAAAGTTGCTGTTATATCTGATGAGACTACAGACATATGGACAGGGCAATTTATTTCCTGCTTCTTTCCACAGGTGAAGCAATATGCAGCTGGAATCACTTCAATGTATGCAAAATTGACAAAGCTGTACTCAAGCCATAACAGAAGCTTTGCAAGATATAAATGTGAACTTGAACCAAATAGTAGCATTCATTAGTGAATCTGTAACATAACATGACTTCTTGTTTTGCAGGATTATCACTCCTCCTTCCAGATGATGCTATCCAGCAGTAGTAGTAGTTTATCAATCTAGTTTATCTCTTTAGTACAAAGTAGCACTATTGATACTGGACATGTTTTAATAAAGGCTGAATTATATACAAGAATATCAAAGGTAAAAACATAATACAATTAGGTGTATACAACAAAACCTAGTTAATTACATAGATGAAATACATGGTCATTCTCACATACTAGGACATAGTGCAGTTATGAAATATTTATTTATCATTATTTACAATGACATCTTCATTGGACTGGAAACAATGGTTAATTAGGTGTACCTTTAGGGATAGTTAGAAACTTTTATCTTTTTGCATTTCCTTTAAGTAGTTCTGAAGGTTATTGTACATCTTTATGCCAGAGTACAACATGCTTCTTTGGTATAAGGAAGATTATGCTTATATACACGGAGGTTGAGTTTTGTCTTGTATTGTATTGATCGACTGCTTCATTCTTAATAAAGGGTCAGTCTGTATTATTGATGCTTTGAATAAACATTTTTATTTCAAATAAATAATGAACTATCATTATTTCTCCTTCTCCACTTCCAGTGTTGAGCATAAAAGTTAAGCTTGTTGGTGTCATGTTGGTATCATTTGAAGATTGTCTGTCTTCACTAAATAAGTTTGTAGTCTCCTTGGAGCAAACTTTTCTGCATGCCAGGAAGAAATGGAGTGCCTTCCTACAATTTCTGCAGGAGAGACTCTAGGCTGAAGTTATTATCCATTCTGTCCCCACATAGTGGAATTCTTGGTTGAAAGCAGTTGAATGCCTGGCAGACAATTGACACATACTTTTCAAGTTTCTTCATTCCAATTATGGCAAGGAGTCATCAGCAGTGCATCCTCATGCCTCCAGAATATTCAAGATAGGATGCAGATGCTTCATGTACAAGCTCTCTGTGTAAAGTCTCTGGCATCATTGATAAAACCACGGTGTTGCTAGAAACAAATTCCAAACCAACCACTGGAGAGGCATACCCAAATTTACAGAATCTGAGGAAGCAGCTGCAAATAATTACAGGAGAAACCTTCAACAAAAAAGATGAGGAGAAGCTGGATGCCTTTAAAAACAACCCAAGGAGCAGAGCAATGCAGCGAATAAAGGAGATGACAAGCCACATGTATACAAAGTTGAACAAGCTAATTATTATGGGGAATACTGCTCATATGTTTCTGAACCTTGTGGCTAATCTTTCCTATAACAAGAATGTATTGTTGCAGGCAGCTGCATGGGAAATCTGAAGCCCCCTTTCATTAAAAACTTCCATTGAAAAGTATTTCTCTCTGAATTAAAGTGCACAATAAACAGAACTTACTTCTTTAGCACTCAGCATGGTTTTAGAAGGAATCATTCAACACTAACAGCTATGGCCAAGCTAATCCATGAAGCATTTACACACTAGGTCAGTGGGGATATAGTGGTGGGTCTCTTTCTTCATTTATCAATGGTATTTGATACCATAGCTATTGATGTATTATTGATAAAACTTGAAAACTCTGGAACAAGGGGAGAAACTCTTGAATTACTAAAATCATAACTGACAAATCACAAACAGTACACCAGGATACATAGTAACATTGGTAATATTATTAAAACATTTTATTCACAGTATGACATAGTAAAGTGTAGAGTACCACAAGGCTCAGTTCTTGGTCCTCTTTAATATCTTATATATGTGAATGATATCCCTTAGTTTGAGAATTGTAAAGTAATTTCATATGCAGTTGATACATTACAGCTATTTAGGTATAAGACAGTAGAGGTTGTAAAACATTTAATAGCAGACTCTTCAGCAGTCATGCTGAAATAGCTTGAAAATGACAATCTAAAAATAAATTTAAGCAAGACAACAATTTTACAAATCCAATATTATAACAATAAGAGTAATGAACCTGAAAAAATGTTAAATGGAAAAGTGATAGAATGAACTCAATATGTTAATTTCTTGCGATCATACCTTAATAGGGATCTGACATATTACTACCATGTACATATGCAAGAAAAGAAGCACAGGATTATATCTGTTATGGGTACTCTCAAAATATCTGGTCGTTGCTCTATTGAAAATGACTTGTTATGGTATAATTTACCCTCATATACAGTATGGCATAGAACTCTGGGGTAGCACAACTATTGGTAAACTAATTAGACTTTTAATTTTATAAAAACAATGAATAAGAATTATTTACAGACTTAATAAAAGAATTTATGTCAAAATGACTACACAGGATGGATGAATTATAGATACTATAGATAAAATGGGTAATTTTTCTTTAATTCTTGTAAATGTATACTAAAATGATCTAAGAATAAGTTATGATACACCTACTGATTCTGATAAACTTTGCTATTCTTATGCTATACTTAATAATTGTATTATTATTTCAACTAATTTTTTTTGCAATTGTACTCACTTTGTTAACTTTAGATTTTGACAATCTCTGAAACTAATGTACAGAGTTTCGTCGTTTTGGTTGACAATGTGAGGAATGTACCTCATGAAACATGTACCAAAATTACTTTTATAAGTGTGTTTGTGAAACTTAAAGAGAGTTTTAATGTGACGACATGATTTTTAGTGTTTTACTTTAAATCAAAATAAGATTAGTGTACACAAGTTTATTGCCAGCAAAAAGTTATTATTATTATTATTATTATTATTATTATTATTATTATTATTATTATTATTATTATTATTATTATTATTACATGCCTACAGGATACAACAGCTTTCAAGGAACAATGCAAAAATGTTAGTGGAGGATGCTCTTGAGGACCATCCTCTGCGAGGATCATTGACCCGTTGTTGAAGATGCATTAAGAGCACTATAGTTTCCTGTGTCTAATGTGCATTCTGAAAGTTTTTTCTTTCCTTTTCAAAATTTACCTCTGGGTTTACTGACTTGAGAACAAATTTGAATATGACTAACTTGGATTTTTTATAAGCATATAATTATAAATTTAAAAATGTGTTTTTGAGCATGTTGGGTAGCATTTGCAAATATTTTACTTTTTTGTAGTAGAATAATGAATACACTAACTGCTCATTTGATTATTTGTTAGTTTTTTATCTTGCAATTAAAGTATTTATATATGAAAATGTTGCAACCTTTTTTAGTTGTAAATGACTTGAAGTACCCAAGAATTTTTCCTTACATACCCCAAAATTTTATTTTTTCATTCAAGAAATTTTACCTTGTTTATCAAAGAAATTTAGGTCATTTTGTGCAAAATTTGAGGGTTCCTAATAATAATCATGTAGTGCTTTTTTCTCTATAACCTGAAATATTTTCTTAGAAAGACTTTAAACTGAATGCTTTGTTTTCTCTTGTGTTAAGAATTGTTTTTCTTTGATTCTGAAATACATTGTCCTGAAGTCTCATACAGAGTTGTTCTAAAGGATTTGATATTTGGTGTTTCCAAGGTGATCTTTCCATACTGCCTGAAAAGCTGGTTCATTTTTTTTGCAAAGTGATATTTGGTGTGTGAGCCTTAACTGCATCCTCCATGTAACCTAAGGGCTATTTTTTTTTTTTTTTTTTTTGAAAGAAAGAATGTTGCTGCCATCTTTTGCAGTATTTTCATATGTGGGAAGAGTTCTAGTTTGATCATATCTTCCATTCAGTCACTATCAGGAGATTTTTTCATGGCTGAAAGTTCCACCTGCTACCATAATTTTAAAGTTGTTTTTTGTGCATTGAAGAGAGATGCTCTCTGGAGTTGAGTCTCTTACCCTTGCATTTTAATCTTTTAATTTTGATTAAATTTCAATTGATATTCATCTGTGAAAGGGATGTCATAATGTAGCATTGTTCCATCTTTTTTATCATTACAATAACCCTACTAATCAGGAAAATTTACAGAAACTTAAATTTTTAGCAGTCATTACAATTGCAACTACTGCAACAATCTCTGTTACTGATACTGTCACATGCTAGAGTCAAAGATCAGAAAAATCAAAACATTTTCAGAATAAGCAATTTTTTTCTCCCACTGGATTAGTTTTACTTCACATAAGGAGATCAAACAACCTATATGACAAGAAAAGTTTAACTTGCATTCATTGTAGCCATTAACCACTTCTTGGCTGTTAAATATAAAGAATGCAGCATAAAATACTTTTAAGAGTAATAAGATCTATTAAGCAGGAAGACAGTCATTGCTTAGTGTTTCAAATGCTTTTGAAACTAGGAAGTGTAAATGTGTTGATGGCATGAGTGTCACTTTTAATGGGGATACTGTTCACATAGTAATTATATTATAGATAATTTGGATCTGTTCATGAAATATTAAGATTTGATCTAATCATAAGGCATGAAAATTTATTCATTTTAAAATATAATGTTTTTACAACCATATATATCACAATGTTATTGCTGTTTCTGTGCTCAAATAAAATAATTTTACTTTTTCCCTTATTGATCTTTAAGTTTTTTCATTCCAATGTTTTAATAATATTGTGGAATAATGTATAACCATATTCTATAAACATTTTACACTTGTGTTCAAAAATAGTATTGAAGTGTCATTTGCATGTGATATATATTTACCTTTAATGAATTTAGACACATCATTGATGTATATAAAGAACATTGGTTGGTCAAATAATTATTAACTCCTAATTTGACTTATGTCATAATATGATGAAACTTTTTAAAATAAAATTACTATTTTTATCATTTGCCTTATTGCATTCTCTGTATACCTTCAAGTATGAGTTTAGGATATGCAGCATTTTATCTTGTAGAACACAATTTTTAAATTTTGTAGCACTGTAATATGACAGACACAGTTAAAGGCTAATGCTTAATCCAAAAATATTTTCACTACTTTTTCATCTTTCTCTAGGCACAGTATAATTTTATGTAGGAACTCATTCATTGCTATTATTTCAGACTGTTTCATAAATTCCTAAACAAATGTCTGAGGATATGGGTAAATGTTTATGAACTTTTATATTGCAGTCATAGAAATAACAACCCTACATCTCAGTGAAGGAGTGAGAATAGTAATAAAAAATGTAGTAAAATTTTAATTAACCTAAAAAGCTAGAATTATAAAAAAAAGTTACAGACATACTATAAGAAAATTGAAAATAAACTAGTAATACATACAAAATCAGATAGATACAATTAATAGCCCTTCTGGAAAAAGTGACTATGTTGATAGGATTGAGAATTTATTTAATAGGCAGCACTGTAGACAAATAGAAAAGGACCTCTCAATGTTAAACATTGTCATTAAAATGCGGAAAGAGAAATACAAAACCATACCAGAAAATCCTACTATAAATAGATTTTACTCACTTCAAAATATTCATAAACAGGAGAACAGCATGAGACCAATAATACACAATATCAATTCCCTTACATACCATGTAGAAAAATGCTTAAAATTAAATTCTCTGCAAAAGTTTCAAAGTTTGAGTATTAAAAACTCATTTGATCTGGAGGAAAAACTGATAAACATTACAATTTACACAGAAGACATGATGGTACCCATTCTTTGATGGTAAAGGCTATTCTCTAGCATTCCCATAGAAAAACTTGTAGACATAAGGGGAAAAAAAACTTAAATTGATATACTACAAACAAAAGAAATATAAAAGTTAATAAAACTTATAGGCATATACATAAACTGAAAATTCTTCAACTTAAAGTAAAAAAAAATCAGAAATTGTCAGGATTGGTTATTGAAAATTCATTTTTTCCATTTCTGGTGGAATTATTTTTGTGTTTTTTTAAACACACAATAGAAATATCTTTCTGGTAACCTAGAGTGATGTATTGGCAGTAATACATACCAAAATATTTAGCAGAATCTTTAAACATTCTCAATTTACAATAAATATCATAAAATTCATTATAGAAATCAAAGAAAATGGGGAACTTTCATTTTTATAATTAGAGATCATAAGATACTCATATAACTTCAACTTTGTTATTTATAGAAAAGGCAAGCATACTGATAAATGCATAAAAAGTATAGCTATAATCAAATTCAATACAAAATGTCAAAAATTTCTGGACAGCCTGTAAAAATTACATAACTTGGTGTTGTGTTAATGACTGCTTTTGTTTATAGTGCTAACTCTGCCGTTTCATATTATAAGGCATAACATAGGTGAGCACCATAAACAGACACTCCAACACCTGCTCCTTGTTGTTTATGATGCAAACATTAGTCATCATTCCAAATAAGCAGTATGTGAACCGCCATAGTGATGCATTAAGCTACCTATTGTGAATATATCAGTATCACTGTGACAAGGTAATAGCATTTGCTTATTAATCTTGTGTTTCCTGCATACATAAAAAGTGAGTGCATATTTTTGAATGTGTAATTACATTATTTATGGCCAAAAAGAACAACAATTGCTAACTCAATAGAAAGATTAAGAGAAACAAAGAAAAACTGACAAATAGAAGTGAGAGTGACAAACAGAAGTAAAGATGATATGATGGTGTTCAAAAGCCAATGAAATAGGAAGTTAGCAGCATCTGAATTTCAGGCTGTAGACACAGTAAAAAGGAGACTAGGGTGGCAAATCTGCTTGGACAGGTAGATTTTGCTACACTTTGGAACACAGGAATTGGACAATTAAAGACTGGAAAGTGAATCTAAATTTGAGGCCTTTGGTAACAAACAACAAACTGATAAAGATGATCATTAACTGGATATATGCATCCAGAGTGTGTGACCCTAACAGCGAAGCATGAAGAGAGCTATGCAATAGCATGGGGCATTTTTTGAATGGTGTTTAATGCCAGTTTTTACTACTAAGGCACCACAGGCAGTATAAGACATGGGGCTGTTTTTCATTTAGTGTAGTTGGCGATTTGCAGTACATTAAAGGGACACTTGACAAAAATGGATATAATAGCATTTTAAACAGATATGCTGTCCCATCAGGTAAACATCTGATTGATCAGGGTTTTACCTTTAACAAGACAATGACCTGACACATACCTCAAAAATGTGCAAAAATTATCTGCAGAGCCAGCAGGGGGCAGGAGAGCTGAAAATTATGTAGTGGCTGGTGCAATCTCCTGGTCTCAATCCCATTGAATTATTATGGAACAAACTGCATCACAAGATACAAAAGGTATGCCATACATCAGAGAAGGCAATTTGGAACATGCTACAGGCCTCCTGGAACAAAAAATTACCATACCTACTATTGAAAAACTTATACACAGTATGCCAAGAGTCATGAATAAAATGATTTCAGTGAAAGGAACTTTTTTCAATGAGAAAAAGTTTGAATTAATCAGTGAAAATTTGGAATTTATATTTGATATGGATTTTTTTTTTGCTTTTACATTTGTATTAAATAGTGATCAGGCAGCATATTTGCATTTCCTGTCCTATCCTTTCTTTAGATTTTCTCTGAATAACTTTTGTTGCCTAGAGTATCTGGAGAATTTTGACCTACAGTGTATAATGCCATTTTAAATAGTTTGGCACACAGACTATAGCATATATTATATACCATTTTTAATAGTTTGGGCACACAGATTAGTTACCATCCTTCTAACAGAAACAAGATACGAAATGAATTTTAACATATTATATTCAATATAGCAATAATCAACGATTTGAGCACCAGCACAGTAGTCAAAAAATTAATAAGTTAAAAAACCAAAAATCCTTAAAAGATATTTCTATGCCTGGAAAAAAGATCAAAGATCTCATATACTTATATCAGCTTACAATTTTCAGAGTATTGTTACCAAATTGGGAAGATTTTCAAAGAATATTGCATAAAATTAGCATCACAAAATAGATACAGCATAGAACTTAACCAGATTTTCCATTTAAGGGCAGCATACTGCTCAAAAAGAAATCAGACTTTATTCAATAGAATGAAGAGACTATGATTTAAAATCATATGGAAAACTAAGAGAAACTTGGGAACCAGGAAAAAAGAACTAATTTAAAACATTTGGCTAAAACAAATAGAAAAATCAGCAGTGGCAGTACATTTTGGGAAACACAACCATGAAATTAAGCAAGAAGTCATATTAAATAAATAGTACTTACAAAGGTTTGGACAATGGAATGGTAATATATCCTACACTAATGTATTCAACATGTTCACACTAGCTCATTTACATAAAACTAGGACATGTTTTAAAAGCAATCACTCTCACCATCTGCTGTGATAGAATATGTTATTCAAAATAGTGGCTGGATACCAGGATGCTCCTGTGGTGGTGTATGATGATTCTAGTTGGAACTTGCTAAGTCCATGGGAAGAAAATCCCCCATTAAGTTTTTGTTATTTTTTAACATGACTTTTTTTTTCTTTTCTCAAACAAATAGATCCATTGGGTTGTGAACTTGTTTCAGCAACTTTGCCTCGGGTTTATTTTAAGATGAAAATTTTTTACTGACTGCAAAGAAATCAGAAATTTATGAAATCAAATGTATATATTGTGATCAGAGATGCAATGGAAAAACAAAGAGAAATTTGGAAATTTTGAGAAAAGAACACTTTAGGAATATCCCGTTTAAGCAAGTTGATAAGTCAGTAGTGGCAGCTCACTTTTGGACCAAAAATCATGAAATTAAACCAGAGGTTAAGCTGCTGAAACAACTTTACAACTCAATGGAACTATCTACTTGGGAAAAAATTTCCATCTTAAAATAAGAAAAGCTTAATGAATTTTGATTTTCCTCCTACTAGAATCATCAGAAACCACCACAGGAGCATCCTGGTATCCAACCACATTTCAAGTAACAGTATTCGGTCAATAGCTGATGATGAGAGTGATTGCTTCCGAAAAAGGTCCTAGTTTTATGTAAGCAAGTGGAGTTACTGTAAACATGTTGAATACATTGGTGTAGGATATAAAGAAACCATATTGTAACATTACATACTCCAGTAGGAACTATCTATATGGGAAGTAACTTTCATTTTAAGAAACTGAGATTAATTAATACATTTTAACATTCCAACCCTGAATGAACTCAGTAAATACCTGATTCATTCAACAGATGTCACCAGAGAACCTATTAAGAACCAGCCAAAACTTCACCAGGAAGCCCAAAACTATTACACAATCAACTACTGAGGCTGGAAATAATAGCTCCTGAAAAATGTCCTGAACTAAAAAGGTGAAAGTGAAGTTTTCTGTCCACATTCCCATAGTCAGGTTTGAGTATACATTTTTAATTCATTCTTGTGGGTTTAGAAGTAGTGTAATGTATATTTTGTAGATGGTAGGTAAAAGTGCATTTTCCTATTTCGTAGTTATTCATCATAACACAGATGATCTGTTTTCCAATACAATCTCTGTCATTGAGATCATAAAATAAAGTGTCTTCAGAAGAAAATGGAAGCTATGATTTGTTAGTCATAAGATATTGCCATCATTAGCTCAATGCTCTTGAGCTTATACTTACAAGAATATTTATATCTGGTATTCCATAAGGGGTAGTTTCATAACAATCTCATGTTAGTGGACTTTTGCATGCAGTTTTAAAGAATATGTTAGCACAGTTTAGAATGTATAAAATGGTCTCACCTGGAGAAATAATATTCCATGCATCAATCTCTGCAGTGATTCCAAACACAGATGTAAAATAACTCACTTCTACTTTAAGTTGAGAAAAGGATATCCATAATATTTTCATAGCACATGAGTGTATTTATGATATATTACTAATAAATTTGATTTAATGGCAATGGACCTATAAGTTCATGCATTTTTATTTATTGTCAAGCTTTCACATGATGAAGGTTTATGGCAAATGCTTTTAATGTTGTGACTGTGATGATCTTTAAGTTGGACATTTGGAAGCATACCTATTCAGGGTAGAGTATAAGACAATGACACATTGCCCAACATACAAGCATTTAACTAGGTTTATTATCTAAGAAAAGCTTTACAAACTGTAAGATGGGCTCTTTAGGTTAATACTACATTCTGTAAAAGGTTGTTCCCCTCACATTTGGAACTTCAGTTATAGTCAAAATCCTCTCAGATTACAAATCTGAGTGTGCCCATACCATGCATTCAGACCTACTTGCCCTATATGTTTGCCTCAATGTTTCTTGTCACACACCCTTACTGACCATAGTTAAACAAATCTTTTCTGGACAAAAAAGGATGATGTTATCTCTGTTGGTGTGTCAACAATATTCCCATTAAAAGTGACACTTATGCCATCAACACAATATTAGTTCTTCATTGTTCCAAAAGCATTTATCAGGAATATTAATCATTGACTCCTTCCTGGTTAATAGACCTAATTATCTTTAAAAATTTAATAGACCTAATTTTCTTTTAAAATAGCTTATGCTGCATTATTTATATCTGATAGCCAAGAAGTGGTAAATGGCTGCAACTAGCTAAGCTTTTCTTGTCACATATTTAGGTTGTTTGACCTCCTTGTGCAGTGCAAAGTGAAACTAAATTCAATGTAAAAAAATTGACCTATTATGGAAATGTTTTGATTTTTCTAATCTTTAGCTCTAGTATGTGACAGTATCAGTAACAGTGGTGTGGTATTGGTGGCAATGGTGATGTTGACAAAAATTTCATTAATTTGTAAATTTTTCTGCATTTCTATTTTCCTCTCCATAGTTTTCTGTTCTATGCTATGAGCAATTGGAAGTTTTCACAGCCAGAGTCAGAATTATAACTAGAAGTTTCTTCCAGGCTTAGGAGCTGCGGTCTGTTGGAGCTAAGGAGTCCAAAGCTACAAGAGACCATGGCTCCTAAGCCCGGAAGAAACTTCCAGTTATAATTATGTTCTATGCTTCTTAAGGAGAATGGGATATCATTTTACTTTTTATTTATTGACTGAATTTTTGCTTTATTTGTTAATATGTTTTAAATAAATGTAAATAATGAAATGAACATGATTAGTTTTAAAATAGAAAGTATTTTGCTACTTAGTATTTTGCATCAGTTAAATATGTGTTCTTTAGTTGTATTGTTTATGAAATTGCTATATTTGAAAAAAAATGGTTTACATTTGTTCTGGATGCCATTATGGAATTTTGTTGTAATTCTTTATTAGCCAGAAATTTATATTTACATAAAAGATGCTGCAAGTAACTTCTATGAAGTGACATCAGCTATTTTATTAGCTTAACTACAAAACCTCAGTAATTTTACATGATAACATTGTAATAATTTTGTATTTTTACAATATTTATGTAGATGTGGCGAGCTAAAATACCTGTATACACACTTGTGGCTGTAATGTTTGGAGTGCTCTGCTTTTCAGGTAAATATATTCTTATCTATGACAGAATATTAATAACTCATATTGATTTTACTGTAATTTATTACTACAGGTGACTAATTAGAGTTATGAGTATATAAATTTTAAAAGGAGCCTTGAATGCAGAGCTCATCAATGTTGTGTCACCATCCACTCAGGTACTATGTTTACTTTCCCTAAAATGTAAATCCCCACCCAAGAAATTACTTAGAAAACATTGACCATTAAGATTAATATGTTTTAACATTCCCTAACTAAATAACAAATTATAAAATATAATTGAACACATTTGTAGACTTCAGTTCTGATCACTACATATCATAAACTTGTTGCTTCAAATTTAAAATTAATTTGGTGTCAGAACTGATCAGTGAAGCAAATAATGTATTCCTAATTAGCTAGTAAATAGATTAATGCTCTTATGCTCCACTTACCATTGAATAATACAGAACATGTTTCACAGGCTTTTGCCCGCATCATGAGCTATAAGCTGACTGCTGGATTCATTGTTGGTCGGATGGACTTGGTATAGCTCTCATGGACATTTAATGAACATTTGGATTAATTTATCTTCTGTTGGGATCTTGAAGTTCATAGTCTTATCTACATATTTTTTGTATTCATTTTCCCCGTATACCCAGCTCAAAAGATCCACCTACAAATTTCAATAATTTGACTTCCATTTCTATATCATGTTTATTTCTCCTATAGTGAAGTGCAACCACTGATTTATCTATCTGATTGTACCTGATGTTTCTCTAGTGTTCCTTTAGCCTCATTCCAATGCTTCTTTTTGTTTTGCCAATATATACTTTATTGCATTCTGAACAGATGATTTGATATATTCCTAACTTCTTCTCATCAGGTATTCCATCATCATCACCAGAATTGAGCAGATTATTTAGACTGAATTTGTTCACTGGGAACTAAGTAATCCCAAACTGTGTGAATAATTTCTGGATTTTTTTGGTAGCCCAAGGATGATCAGTAATTATCTAGTCAATGGTAGTGCCTTTTTGCTATATTTTTACCTGTTTTCTTGTTTGAATTTCTTGTCTACAATTTCTTGGTCATACCCATTGGCTTTTGCCATTTTTATTTGTGAGTGTACTCTTCACTATATTCATATTGAAACTCATTCATGAGTATGTTAATCAGTCTATGTGCTAAGCTGTTGAAAACTGCAGTTAGCATTATTGTGTGAAAGTACTCTTTGCTGTATTCAAACTCATTCATGGGCATGTTAATGAGTCTATGTGCTAAGAATGCAGTTCTGAACCTAATGCTTCATGGCCTTGTCAATGTGGAACATTTTTTCTTGCCTTTATGGATTTCTATACATATGTAGTGTTTAGATTTTCTCATGTTTCTTGATGAACAGGGACTGCCTTTTTGCAGCCATAATTTCACCTTTCTTTTATGGCATATTTCAAAAAGGGTTTGTTTTTCTGAATATTGTGGCGCATTATTCATAATTGCAAAACTCTCCTCTGGGAGGTTGGAAAGAAGCTGATTGCTAATTCAAAGCTCAAAGTTTCTGAAATTCATTGACCATGATAATCTCCTGAGCTTATGCCTGCTTGAAAAATTAATAATTAATTCTTCACAAACACTATTTTGGATCCTACACGGACAACAATGAGATGGTTACCAAAATTCGGATTAGTGATGTACCTGGTTGACTTTCATTAATTAAATTAATGTCTATACAAGTCTCAATACACACACACACACACACACACATATATATATATATATATAAGTGTGTGTTTATATGTTAAAAATGAAAAATAAACACTTTAACAAAGTAACTAAAATAACAAAAACTAGAGAAGCAAAAGTATATTATATATAATATTCTGCTATTTTATATATATACATATATATACATAAAATAGCATGAATCTGTTCCCTAAAGCAGCAAATTGCTTTTGTATACTTATAGTGCAATTCCATATATGTTTGGCATTTCAATCAATATTTTCCATTAATTTTTGCACTTTTTCCATTTGTAGCTCATTTTTTAAGCACTGATCTCAGAGTGTGAACCCTTAAGGAAATGCAATTCCTTCTTTTACGAATATCATATAAAAATTTTGGACATGTAGGAACTTCCTTTCTCACTAAATAAAATTCATCTATGCAGTAGCATATCCCATTCTTGACAAAAATATTTGATTTCACATTTGTACATGGCAGTCTATTTCCTGGAGTAGACAGAGAAGATTCACTAGCTTCAACTCCTTCTCTTCTTACCCAAGTACTTGATCTCACTGGAAGAGCAACATAGTGGGGATACACATAATTTTGATTGTTTAAATCTAAATTTTATTGCCTCCACTCATCACATACAGCTATCAATATTCTGGATTTACTAGAGCTTTACTATGTATACTTTTTCTTTCTTTCATTGTTGCAGTATGTATATATAATTAGTAGGCCAGAATGTATGTAACATTATACACTAACACTTAACTAAAACATGCAATATAAAATGTCCAACTGTTCACTATTAATATTCTGCTTTAGTTAATGCAAAGAGAAGGGACTGTTGTTAGTATTTCAATAGATGATACACATGTATAAAGACTGCATGAATTTAGTTAAAAGTTGTATAAAACACTGTCATATATGCCAACTATGATATTATATCATATACTAGTGACATAGTCAAAAATTTAAATTAGGAACTAGTGTTTCAAATATAAATTGGCTAATTAGTCTTTAATTTAAATTCAATATTTTAAAATATAATTTTTATATATTATATAATATACTATATATTATTATATTTGTATACTGTTCTTTAATATTATGAGATTCAAAGTAAAGCTTGACTCACCAAAATTTGTTATAAAACAAAATCCACTCTTCATCATTGCAGATGAAAGCTGTTCAGAAATCCTCCTAGTATTTTTTTCACTTTCCTGTGTATGTATGTTAAATAATGCCAGTTCATTCTGTCTTTCTTCACTATGCAAGTTACACACATAAGTTTTCAATCTCTAGAGAGTTAAAAACTCTGTTTGGAACATTTGGCTATCATAGACAGAATATATAGATTTTGAAAAATCAGTGAATATTTGTGAAGAAAATCTAAGGGTATGCATTGAGATTCTCAATGGTAGTTGAAGGGAGAATTGTAAGTATAAAAATTCCCCTTTTGTTTTCCAGAGTTCATACTCAGCCTTGATTACTAAAATTGGACTAAATAAATCACTCTTATGAAATATCACTGCTTCTAAAATATTTCCATGAATCCCCAGCACAAAATTTAGTTTATTTGAAACATGCGAATCATGTGTCTATATAATTTAAACTTTTATGAGTGCACTTAGCCAAGGGAGAAATATACACCATAATATTTCATGTGGTTTTCCCTGTTTTCCTGGTTTCCAATTCATAATGACTATTTTCACATATCAACTTCATTAGCTTTACAAAGTACTTTAGCAGATTAAAAAACTGAGTTATTATATTAACTGTACATAGTACTTTTAGTAGCTTCAAAAACTGAGTTAAATTTTTCTTGTGCTTTATATCTGTGCTTCTGAAAAGTTTGCACTATCGTGTCTACAAGCCCCAAACACATCATTTAATCACATTCTGCAGATTGCAGTGGCACTGCAATAGAAAATGGCGGTGAGCGGTGTCATAACGCGAAATATGGCTCTAAATTTATATAAAAATCGTGGTATTTCAATGAATGAGACGAGAAAGAAGAACAGCGAGTAAAGTAGTGGCGATGTGGAAACTGGAGGAAATAAAGGTAGTTGAAATAAACACAGAAATTGAAGAAAGGAGAGAAACACTATCGGTAGCTGGTAGGACGCACGAGGCGGAAGTGATAGCATCCCTTCAGATGATAATCGGGATGTTAAACAAAGATTTAAACAGTGCTCAAACAGAAATTCAATCAATAAAGACAGAAAACGAAGATTTAAAGATCAAATTAAGAGCACAAGAAGAGAATGCACGACTTGCCAATGCAGTTAAAGGAAAATCTGAGAGAAGAAAACATACAACATCCATGCGAGGTGAACAAGATGCAAATTTGGTCAATCCAATACATTATAACATATTTGATGTATTATAGAGTGAGATAAATGATAAGACGTTCAACTACGAAAATTCCGGTGCCCCACTTTTGTGTCTACAAAAAAGTGATGGTGATTGGGGATTCCATGTTCAAGTTCTCCGGAAATCTGTGCCGAGAGAGAGATTATGATGTGCACTGCATGCCGGGGATAAAAGTAAATGAGCTCAAACACAGGTTAGAGAAAATAAACGTTAAGCAATGTAAGCCAAAAGTGGTGGTGATCCATGCAGGAACGATATAAATTGAGGAATAATGGCTGAAGAAATTATGGGGGATACAATGGACCTGGCAGACACAACAAAGGCAGTACCGGATGTGAAAATTATTATAAGGAGTGTGCTAAGAAGGTATGGCGTAAGTGAGAGAAAGATTGCAAGAATAAACAGTGAATTAAATTGGCTCTGTAATGTGAGAAAGCGGGTGATGATGGATGGAACTTGTGGCTGCACAATAATGATTTCGGAAGGGATGGTGTGCACCTCAACCGCAGAGGATCACACAAATTTGGCCGATTGCTGTGTGAAGTTATGCAATCGCATTTAAAGGGAAACTTGCTAAAGTCAAGGTGGATAGAAGATATGAACAACAAAATATAGAATCAAAGGTATATAATAGTGGAAAGGAAACAAGAGTTAACAAATTATGCATACTACATCAAAATGTACAGAGTATAAAAAATATAACAAACCTGCTAGATGTATTATTAAATGTTCATTTGTTAAATGTAGATGTTCTATGCATAACTGAACATTGGTTTAAGTTATAGCAGTTAATAATTACTAACCTCAAACGGTTTAGGCTACTAGATTCCTTTTGTAGGAAAGCCTATAAACATGGGGGGTCGTGTATATACGTTAGATTAGATATAAACACTAGATATGTAGACCTGTTTGAGGATCTCAAGGAAGATAGGAACTTTGAGCCATCGTTGATAGAGATTAGTGATCAGAATGTCGTTATCACGTGCATTTATAGGGCACCAAATACAAAACTCAATAAATTTTTAACTAAATTAGATGCAGTTCTATTCCGCCTAGCTAGGAAATATAAGAATATCATAATTTGTGAAGATTGGAACGTAGTTTTTTTGGAGGAGGATAATATAGGATTTGCTCTCTGTATACAATTTAGTTAATACGGTACGGTAGCGACAAGAATAACAGATACAAAAAAATCATTATTGGATGTAATGATCACCAACAAATCTAAAGTTCAAAAACAATCATTAGTTGAGAATATGGCCCTGTCTAATCATTGTGGACAAGTATTAGAAGTCGATGTACTAGTACCTAAACAAACAGGGAAAACAGGAACATGCATAAAAAGGGCGTTCAATCCAGAAAGCATAAATTTATTCAACTTCTTATTAAAAGGGGAAACATGGGAGAAGATCCTTCAGGAAAGCAATATAAATGTAAAATTTAACACCTTCTTAAACATATTTCTCTACTTGTTTAACATTGCCTTCCCACAAAAAAAATGTATATATAAATAGTCAAACACAAAATGGGTGGATAACGAAAGGAAAAAAATATCAAGTAATAAGCTAAAGTTCCTGAGTAGACTAAAGAAACGGGTTATACAAATAATGCTTTTAAGGTTTATGTACAAATATATAAAAGTATCTGTCGAAAAGTGATTCTGGAAGCAAAAAGACAAGAAAATGAAAGAATCATATTAAATGCCAATAATAAAACAAGGGCACTGTAGAAAATAATAAATCAGGAAACTGGGAAGAATAACTCTAAACAGTGTGTAACAGAACTAATTAATGATGGTAACAAAATTAGAAATCCTCAGCATATAGCTCTCTTTCAATACATATTTCTCAGAAATAGCAGACAAACTTCTTAGTTCAAATCACTCCCAACATTTTCACTATAAAACCACAACAGAGATAAAAAATGGTAATAATTCTATTTTTATAAATCCAATTACAGAAAGTGAAATACAAAAAGTAGTCAATGAAATGAAAGGCAAATATTCGTCTGGAATAGATGAAATACCAGACTATGTGATTAAACAATGTATGGAACAGGTGAAAGTCCTTTGGTTAACATATATAACTCTTCGCTGGACTCGGGAATCTTCCCTGATAAGCTTAAAATCGCAAAAATTATCCCGCTACACAAGAAAGGAGAAAAGACAAAGAAAGAAAACTATAGACCAATGAGTGTACTATTAGTGTTTTCAAAAATTTTTAAAAAATTAGTGTACAATAGATTAATATTGTTCTTGGAAAAATATAACATCCTTTCTGATGTTCAATTTGGTTTCAGAAAAAAACAGGCCTATAGAAACAGCCATAGCTAAATTACTGAATCAAATTCAGCATGCAGTGGACAAAAATACACCAACAATAGGATTTTTTTAGACCTTACTAAAGCATATGATGTATTAGACACAAAATTCTAATATCTAAGTTGTACAAATATGGAATTAGAGGAAAAATGAATAGGTGGATTGAAACCTATCTCACCAATAGGAAACAAATAGTGGATCTACAATATGAAAAAAAACTGAGAAAAAGTAATTATTGCTCAAATACAAAAGAAATTATGAGAGGTGTTTCTTAAGGTTCAGTACTAGGGTCTCTGTTGTTCTCAGTGTGTATAAACGACTTGCCTAATAATATTCAAATGATTGACATGGTTCTTTTTGTTGGTGATGCAATCATTCATGTAAAAGCAGATAATGATACTGTATAGCAAAATAAAGTAAACACAATCATGAATAGCCTCAATAACTGGTTTAAAATAAATGAACTAATCATAAACAATGAAACAACTATTATAATGACATTTCATAGATGGCAATGTAAAAACATTATTAAACCTCAAATTATTTATGATGGAAACAATATTGAGTACAAGGGAGAAACAAAATTCTTAGGCATACATGTGAATGAAAACCTTAAATGGGATACTCACACTCATCATTCAGTGACTAAACTTAGTTCTGTTTGTTGTATGCTTAAAAGTCTAAAAAGAACACTGAATTTATTAAGATTGAAAAAGTATATTTTCCTGATTTTCGTGGTCGATTAAAATATGTAATAAAATTTTGGGGCTGAAAAATGTGAGAGAGTATTTAAAATCCAGAAGAGAGCAATAAGATTTATAAGTGGAATAGATGGTATGACATCCTGTAGACCCTATTTTAGGAAATATAATATATTACCATTAGCGTGCCTCTTTATAATAGAGGTCATAAACCATATTAAGAGACACATAATATACTACCATTAGCCTGCCTCTTTATAATAGAGGTCATAAACCATATTAAAAGACTTCAAGGAGATTTATTTACAAATATAGACATTCATTCTCATAAAACAAGAAGGAAAAATTACCTTCATGTTCAGATATGCAGGACAAATATTTTAAAATATAATGTCACAAATGTAGGCATTAAAATGTTTAACAAACTACCAATAAATATTAAAGAAATAACCAATATAAAACAATTTAATAAAGAAATCAAAGCCTTTCTATTGCAACATACCTTTTATTCAATAAGTGAATATATGAACATTAAATAAGGCATACTGTAAATATGGTATAATTACTAAACTTGTATATTGCTTACATTATATTCTGGGTGAAGCCCATATCATGTAATTGATCCAAATGGTGAATAAATTATTATTATTATTATTATTATTATTATTATTATTATTATTATTATTATTATTACTGACAAAGAATATGTCAATGAGAAAATTTTTTCAGGCATAAACAAGTGATTGAAAAGTTTTCACATAAAATAATGGTTAATAATTGATAAGCTTTAATGGATGAATCTTTATCAAAAGTTTTATATATGCACTGCAGGTTCATTACAACTGTCAAAAAGAGTTCTATAAAGATAGTCAATGCTTTATAATGTGTTTCATACATTCAGTCTAGAGTCTGCAATATATTTACATGTTATTGCCTGAACTATATTTTGAGTTTTCTCTCAGTAAATTAATTCTTTGTAGGGAATTATGGAAAAAGCTTATGGTACTATCAACAATGCCAATGCAATTATTGATAGATGTGATAAAACATAGCTATGAGCAAGCTAAATTACCATATGATTTGCACAACGAATGTAAGGAACCCAAGGGTAGACCTTCTTTAACTGAGCTTGAACTCCTTTGAAGCCATCACTTATAGAACATATGCCATAATAGCCCTGTCCATGAATGTAATTTAAATCTATACCCAAACCTGACAGATTTGTAATAATAGACTCTCCTAAAGTTGAACAACTTGTTGTATTTGTAATTTGGACCAATTTTAAGACATCTTCACAACATTAAAAGCCTCCCTCTTGTTCCAAAACTTAACAAACTTAGAGAAAATTGTTCCTTACCCAAAATATCAGCTGTTTGGTGACCCAAAACTGAGAAGCATTTTGCATTGTTTACATTATCTATTGCTTTATTAACAATTTCATTGCCAAAATTTTAATTACTTTACTTTGAATTTGGGGACTGTATTGAGCATTTAGTAAGCATGATTTCAAATGTTCTTTCAAAACATCATCCCCAATAGGATTCCTAAATTTTAAAAACATGAAAAGCACCATAGTTATTTCTCAATTTATAAATAATGTTTCTGAGTTTCTATATCACCAATAACCAATATTACAGCTGGCAAAATATTGCAGCTTTTTAATGAAGTAATTTTTGCCTTGTTGACTGTGGCTTCATGGGTTATCAGTCAAGTGAAGTCAAACTCAACAATCAGAACAAAAAAGCTTCAAATCATTTTTTTTTGCCTGTTTTCTAAAACTTGTTTTTCTGTAACTGTCAAGACTTTTCAAAATATTATGGAATTTATGACTACATACAGATGAAAAATGTTCCACTGCTGTGCTACAGCTTATATGTTCAGTTTGGTTGTATATGAGAATAGAAACACTAAAGAGCATCCTTCCAATTTGTGAAGGACCTTAACACCAACTTTGCTAGTTTTTGACTTCCCTGCCATCTATTACTGGAAGAAAACAAGACATAGTGTGATAAATATATCCTTCACTACAGTCACTATAGCAAAATTATTTAAATTGATGAAGCCAGTTTCTCTAGAAAAACTTTCCCTTTAGTATTGGAAAGATGCAGTATTCATCTGGAGTTCAAGGCTCCATCAATAAATTTAACAAAGCATCATGATAATTTCTTGGGGGATTTGCAACACAAACTCCTTTGTCCAATTTGTTATCTGGGACCTCTTCACTTTTATTATCAACCATCACAACAGAAGTAAAAGTAGATGTGATGGCTCTGATTATATCTAAGCTTGCATTAATGACATTTGCTAACATGCAAATATTATGAGATATGTGAGGTTCACATTCTTTTCCCTCCACATTATCTGCTAATTTGTCTCTTTTGGTGAAAAAATCAGAAATCATTTTGATACATTTTGGGTCCACTACTAACCAATTGAATAACAGACAAGCTTACAGCTGACTGAGATGCAGTGCTTTGCCACTATTCTGCCACAACAAAACTCTTTGCTTATTCAACAACAATGTAATGCCTAAATATAACTCAAATTCTGCTCTGACTAAAACATAAGAGAAGGGATGCCACTTATCAGTCACCTCAACCAACACTTTCACTAAGCATTATTATAGGTGTCTCACCTAGATGGAATTGAATAACACAAATTTCAGTAATATACCCTAGAAATCAATGTTATCAATATGGTAAATAATTCCTTTGATTTGAGATGCCACAGCTTACAGGGTATCTGCATTTTACATTTCAGCAGTGTTATGGATTATTTGTAACCATTTCAATAATTACAAATTATCATTACATGCTCATTGCATATCCAGCCAGTATCAAAGGAGGCAGCAAAGTTTTATATGATCATGAGTTTCCCAACAATAACATTGAAAAAATCTTCTGCAGCAGTAGGTAATCTGTTATTCAATGCTCCCTGTGTGAAGATTGTATATTGTTAAATCCTAGATTGCTATTGGCTGAAGCTAAAATGTAATTTGTATGGTTAGAGAGAGAATCCCTTATCACTAGACAAGAAAACATTATGGCAACTATAAGCTACTATTAGACATCACTCCACATGGAGTTTGTCTACTAATCCTAAACTGTTACTGATTAAAGGTCAAATATTATTGGTGGATCAGAGAGAGAGAATCTTTAGGCAAATAAGCAATCAATCTCAAAAGGCTCTGAGAAAAGGTGCAACTATGTGCCATTCATTGTTACCCATTCAAAGTAAGCTGGGTGCACACACAATGAGAGTGGCGATGTTACAGAGGTGACAGTTTTATTATTGTTAATAAAATAATTTTTTGTAAAAAGTATACAACTTTTTGCATTGTTGCACTCACAATGCTAGTGATGGAATGTTTCTTCAAGCTTTAATTTTAAGTTAAATAAATGTTTCTAAAAAGAATATGGGGTTCATCGGTATCAGTTCCCCCCCCCTCTTTGGCTATGCCACTAAAAGATACATAGACCAGACTGAAGGTGCAACATAGAATGTAAGGCTGTACCAAATTTATTTCTTGCAGAGTAAACTGTGTAGAAAAGGCAGCCTTTAACCTACTTCAGAAAGTTCTTTGAAGGAAGAATGGCCATGAGCATTACCTGAAGATAATTTAAATATGTCTTTTATTTTTTAAAGCTGTATTTTACAATTTGCTTAAAAAAAACACTTGCAATAAACACATGGACTTCACTATCACCTACAAGAAAGGAAGCCTATATCTGGCACACAATACTCTAATTTCTATATAAATGAAATACAAAAACAAAGTGTATACTTGCTTTCTTAGATCTTGCAAACAGAAGGTCAGAAGGACATTAGCAGAAGTTGGATTAGATTGTACAATTGGTAAATTCAAATGTTTCATTGACAAAGCAGGAAGGAAAAGTTCTTATCAAGGTACATGGTTTAGAAGATAGTTGTCCTATTTAGTTTGGCTCCTGCAGCTTACATTTAGGTTAACATTAATTTAAAATATTTTATATTCTGTAGATCTTCCAGAGAGAGGAGCATAATTATCTAGAACAGAACTGTTCAACATTTTGCTCCATGGATAAGGAATGAAGGTTACTCACACATTTAACATCCTGGGTGGCATTCTTGATAGATAGAGTTGGCTACCTTGTTAGTAATCTGACAAAGTTAAATGATGGAATATAACTGAAGTATTTTCAAGCATCTACTTTTTATCAATTTAAAATTTACATGATCAATACATAGTCTCTATATTGTACAATACTCATATTAAGTGCAATTAACATTTTTTAAATTCTTTGAAATGTAACTATGCATGTATCTATTCTCATTAATGTGAATGTATTTTCATTTTCATTGAAAATGTTAATTGCACTGTTACATTGTAGACCAATACAATGTAGTTATAATTCTGAAGGAACAGAATCAATGTTCACCAAATAGAGCATAGAAATATTTTCAATTTACACTTACATGTTACTATACTCTGGAACCTTGATTTGAATTCTCCACCAAACATATTCAACATATTTTAATATTATAATCTTAATATTAGGAACAGTGAAATTGTTACATATACAAATGAGTCAGTATTAGGTGACACTAAAACTTCACTAACTGGTTAATTCTTCAGAACATGTTTCCAGAGCATTCTCTTTCACCTTCAGGGGGGGACTGAATAACCCTAGCAGGTGACGTAGTGGCATCTGCTGGTTCCATTAGATAACGGAACAGAAAGTCCATTGGTGGAATGTCAAAATTCATAACTCTATATTTATTTTTTAAAATATAAATCTTTTCCCATATTGCCAATTCCTTGGGATTGGCGGTAGCTTTTAACAGTTTGGCTTCTCCTGCAATGTGATGCTTTCCCTCAAAACATGGGGCTTTACCTATGAGCCAGCCTTAAATTGCTGTGTGTATTGATGTATGCTTAATTTGTTTTATTGTTTTATCATCCTGCAAATTGCCAAGATCCAGCTGCTTGCTCACCCATAGGCAAAGCAATCCAGGGGAAAACAAAACTGATTGCATGGTACATACTCATAATAAGAAATTTCAGACAAGGAAGCAGCCTGGTGGAAATCGAATGCCAGATTTCCTGTTCATAAGTTTGTGCATTATACACCTCAACCACCCATATCAGTGTATAGATATATAAAATTAAATCAGTATTTCAAACTGTTATAATATTCATATGAAATAATGTCATAACCTATATATAAAATAATGGCTAAATTTAAAATTACTTTACATAGTTGTGTTATAGTTAAATAAATTATACTATACATTATTATCACAGCCTTCAATTTCCTTGTCTGTATCACACACTGCCCACCTCTAATTTCATCATAGTCCTTATTATAAGTTTAATATCTTTCATGATTGAGCAGTTTCAATTTGCTCACAATTTTAACACATCAAACTTTTAGAATGCCATCCACTTCTATAAACAATAAAAATTGCTATTCACCTTTGAATATGTGCATGAGGAAGAACTTTACCTTAATCTTAATTTTCTTTATGAATAAATCTTGTTTATACCTAAGTGGGTATGTTAATTCATAAAATAACTGATACTGGAGTTTGGAAAATCTAACCTGCTTCACTAGGAACCCCTGCATGGTAAAGGATAATAGGCGATGTGCCATTAGTGGCAAGAGAATAATAGACTATATACTTTTAAGAAACAATTAATAATAATAGGTACATGTAGAATATTTTGCAGATTTATTTTCATAACTAAGTGTGATGGAACATAAGTTTACAACTTTCCAACATGACCCTGCAACTGCACATACAGCCCATGGCTCCTTGAATGCAATTCACGAAATATTTTATGATAAGAGTCATCACTAACAATGTATGGCCCCCCTCGGTTCCTTAATTTAACACCCTGTGATTTTTACCTCTGGAGTACATTAATGGACAAAGTTCACAAGACAAATCCAAATATATTATATGAGCATAAAAATAAATTTGTGGAGAAATTTCTTCCATTTCTCAGAAAGAACTGCAGAGGGTATAGTTCATTTTATAAGTTGATGCCAGAAAGTATGGAATACAAAGGTAGGCAGTTCCAGCATCTTCTTGCTTAATTTTTACCTTTAATGTGTACCTTGTACACTTTAAGTGTTTAAGTGCTAGTAATAGCCTGTGCCACAATCATAGCTGTAAACTTTTTGACTCCCATTTACTGCAATACCAGCTTGAACTGACCAACCAGCTATTATATGTGGAGTGGTTCTGTGTAGGAAAAATCAAGCATTACAATGTACATACTTTAAAACATAGAACAAGTGAAAGCACAAAAAGTTGTATTATATTCATTATATTAACACAGACATTTCAAATTGTTTACAGTATATAAATACAGGTATTCAATAATTTCATGTGCATATCAAAAGGATTTAAGCTACAGTAAAATGTTAGGAACATATTCAATAAGCTATATATTTACTACTTTGTCATGCACCATACAATGAAAATTAGTAATTTTAGACATATTGCCATAACTACTGATGAGCTGAAGACATACGTTCAGCGGGTGTTAAAAAAGTTGTAAAATTGTTTATGTATGTGCAATAATTTGTAATGGATGTAAAAGAGAATAAATATAAATAATTCAATTATTTCATGACCAAATCAAACTACACATTGTTGTGGTCACTTGTTTATATCTAGAAAAAATTTTGCAGTCCATTCTGCACCCTCAATTAATTGTTGACTGCTGGATAATTTACAGGATTTCTTTAGGGACGTGAAGATTTCATATAGGGATACAATCAGGTGCAGGCATATATGGCCCATCTCCAAGGACCAACTCTAGTACAAGCCTTGAAAAATATTGTACAGTCTTTCAGGCAGAAATATTTGCTATCCTAAACTGTGCTAATACAGGATTGAGAAGGGTTACTACCAAAATCAAAACCTTATCCTCTCAGACCGTCAAAGCATCTTAAAAGTACTTTCCTCCAACCGGTGAAATCAAATCTGGTATGGGAGTATCAAAATGCCCTATCTGTCCTAGCATCTTGCAACAGACTCAAACTGTAGTGGGTTCCTGATCATCCAGGCATTCATGAGAATGAGAAAGTACATCAGTTATTGCTTATTACTCTTATTTATAGCTGAATCTTTAGTGCTAGCATTGTTATTGCTTAGTAACTAAACTGGTGAGCCAATTTGGTACTGTTATGCTGTACTTACCTATAAAACTCCAGAGCATGTTTCATGGGATATTGTATACATCATAAATTACAAATTGTTGCCAGATTTCCTGATGTTTGGATGACATTGGTGTGGTTTTGGTGGACACTTGAACTTGGAATCAGTTTATCCTCAATTGGAATCTAAAAGTTCATAATCATTTTCTCAATTTTTTTATGGAAACCCTTTCACATATTCACAGGTTCAAGGGTCTATCAAAACTTTCAGCAATGTTACTTTCCTTGCTATATTGCAGTTATCCCCTCAGGGACCCACATGAGTGGGTGTAGAGAAGAATAACCCCAAGTTACTAGAGCCTCTCATGGCTTGGGATACAACTAGACCACTATGCCCCAGGAAAAGAAAAATATGTCACCTGATCCTCCAAGTTGGGATCTAGGCATAGGGCTTACAATCCCACACCATATTACTGTACCTCAGTAGTTAAAACGGACATTAAACAATAGTAAAAAAAAAACTCAACACAAAAAGCAAGTTTATAAACCAATTGTTGAATGCAGAATGGGTATGATGAACATAAGATGAAACAAGAGAAAGATCATGGTTTGATAATAACATGTGAAGTACGAAGTTTACATACAGTGTAAATGTTAACTCAATTATAATTTTAAATGGAGGAATATATAACATATTCGCGAATATCCCCCACACCCGGATTTAGGAGGGAAATTTGGGGGAAAATGTTGTTTGTACAGTTGAACTAAATATTTATATTGAAAACATTAAAAACTACAATAAATTATAAGTTAAATAATATTACATTTAAGAAATTCGTTACGTCGTAATCTTCATAGTAACATCGCGGATGCGGAACCAGCTAGTACTCTGCAAGAAGAAAATGTGTACACCTAATTCAGCATATTAAACATTTTTATTCTATTTAGCATAAATAAGTGTGATAAGATTATACAAAATACTTTTATAATTACGTGTCGCCTTATTTCACGGTCTCTATTCTCCCACGGCATATCGTCCTTGGTTCAACCGAGGGAATTTGAAATTCCGCACTTCTTGAAGCTTCTTTCCACCAATGGTAAAGGAATTTTGTCATTCTTTTAATGCTACTTTAAACGTTCGATTGACGCAGACATCCAAACGGTTGGAGAATCCATGTAAGTCCTGCAGGAATGACAGCCAAGTCAGTACTTCCCTCTTTCAAAGCTTCTATACTTTGTCTTTAATATGGCAATGGTAGCTATCCACAACAAGCATGCTCTTTGAGTAGCGCTCCTGGACAACGTTGCCAAACTCACTCACCCAGTCGACTACAAACTCATTCACCTTTCAGGATGAGCTCGTATGATGACGCCCTTGACATTCAATTTAGAAAAATGTTTTTTCTTTGTAGATGTAGATAAATGACGGCAGCTTTCTTCCATTTGCAGTTACACACAGCATATCATGCATCTTTGTTTTTTCACTGCCGTCAGCTCTTATTACCAATGTTAAATTTACCCTTTTTATTAATTGTGTAGTTCTACGGCATTTCAAAGTACACAGGCTTTGATCTGCATTATCAATTCGCGACAGTAAATATTCATTTCCCTGGTGCAATTGGATGTTAAATCTGTGGAACTTCACTAACTTCTCTTCGTAATCAGCAGGGAGGGGTTAAACGATGCTCCTTTCCTACGAAAACTGAAGTCATTACATTGGAAAACGCATGTGACCTATACACGACTAGCCTTAAAATAAGCACCGGTTATGTTTAGTTCTCCTGCTATTACTATAGCTTTCAATTGGCACATTTCATTCGTAACGGCACATCCAAGCTGTCTCTTTTCAGTCACATACTCACCCAAATTGTTTTCCAGTTCTGGAAACTTTGCTTTTTGTCCGCGAAATAGCCGCCGGTTACCATTCATCTGCTTAAGACAAGCTTTATTTTTTCGTTTTTTTTAAGGGGTGGCCCCACACCCGCCAACCCCGGAGGCGATCATCCGCAGAGGCTACATTGCCTCCCATGCAGACAGTACCTAAGTATGCATGAGGGGTGCAGGTGTTTGGAAGGTTAACAGGCAGGTTATGGGTCGGGTTCCGCTAATGCACCCCGGTTGGTAATTGTTTGTGTGAAGCGTGCTGGCATGCATAGCATGCTAGCGTATCAAACGTGATTCTCGGGCATCATCCATGACACGACCTGAACGATGCCCGAGGGTTAGAACGTGAGCCTGAATGAACATGTAAAATGAGAATATTACATATTCTTGGTTAGTTAGTTACATAAGTTAGTATTAATGCCATCAGTAATGAGATGAGTAATTGTTATTTTCATGCATGAGTCAATGATATGTATTGGTGGGGGTGGGATTTTCGTCGTATTCTTACCGTAAGAAGATGAATAGTCCATGGGGAGTAGCTTGCTGTTTCATTGTTGTAGATGAATCTTGGTGAGTCTTACAGAAGAGTTTGGAATCCTGAAAGATATCTGAGATGTGTGTTAATCAATTCGGAAGCTTGGCAAGGTAGATTCTCGCTTCTATGGCTGAGTCATCTTTGTGCAATGTCCGGTCAAATAATGAAAGCGGTCTCTTATGCTTATGTGGGAAGTGTCATATTTTCCGAGATTCATAATTAGAGAGCTACGGTATTTCTCACTTTTAGTGTATGTGTCAGCGGCAAGTTTTTTAATGAAATCTTCAATAGTGTGTACGTGCAGTTGCTTGTGAATTATAGAGGAAGGGGCAAGTGCTGGTACCTTAGCTATAATTTTTAGAACTTTATTTTGGAAACTTTGGAGTTTCTTCATATGGCTGGGTGCAGCATGCCCCCAGACAGGGCCCACGTATGTGAGAATGGGTCTAATGAGTGTTTTATATAGTGTTAGGCCGAGGTGTAGTTGTAGTGTATTATTGTAGTTTATAAAGAGGTAGAGTGTGCGAAGTTGTGCATTGGCTTTGTGGCGTACGGTATCTACGTGTTCTTTCCAGGTGAGTCCCTGGTCCATGGTGACTCCTAAGTATGTAATTTTGCGCGCTGCATTGATTGGTTTATCAAATAGTTTTAGTGGTGTTAGCTGATTTGACTGTGTGCGATACTTAGTGCGCTTGGTGAATAGAATAGCTTGGCATTTGTTTGTGTTGACTAATATGCGCCATTTTGTTAACCAGGATTCGAGAGAACTAAGTGCGTGCTGCAGGTTCTTGTGCAGGAGATGGGAGCTACCTGATTGTGCCATGATGGCTGTGTCATCTGCGTAGATGTAATAGGATGCATTTGTTTCCAAGGGTATGTCGTTAACATATATGTTGAATAGCGTGGGCCCTAAGATACTGCTTTGGGGGACACCTGCTTTGATTGGGTGCATGCTAGAGAGTGTAGTGTTAGCGGAGGATCGAAATTGCCTGTTTGTTAGGTAGTTGGCAGTGAGTTTTATTATGATATCAGAGAATTTGTAGTGGTGCATTTTACATAGAAGGCCTTCGTGCCATACGCGGTCGAAAGCATGTTCTATATCTAAGAAGACAGCGCCTGTGGATTTGTTTATATTAAAGCCTCACGTTATGTGTTCTGTGCCTCTGAGGAATTGCAGAGTGGTGGAATGTTGGGATCTAAAGCCAAACTGTTCGGGTATTAAAATGTTATGTCTGTGTGAGTGGGCGTTGATGCGTTTTAATCTGATTTTTTCAAGCAGTTTGCTTAGAGTATTAAGTAGGCTGATCGGGTGGTAGTTTAGCGGATTTGAAAGGTCCTTGTTCTTTTTGGGGAAATGCAGCACTGTGGCATTCTTCCAGCAGGAGGGATAAATTCCAGTTTCAAGGACAAAGTTGAATATGGTCGTTAAAACTTTCAATGCGTGAGGTGGCATTTTTTTTAGTGCAATGTGAGGTATTTGATCACGGCCCGGGGCCTTTTTATTGGGTAAATGTCTAATGAGCCAGTTAATTTCCGAGGGACAGTTTTTTCGGATTTTGTTGTGAGTTGTGATGGAGAAAAAGTTTTTAGTGATGGCCAGTGCTTCCGCAATGAATGGAGGAGACGAGGGAGCCATGTTAGGAGTGAGAGTGTTTTGTAGGGCTTTGGCTTTCTCTTGATCTGTTTGAAACAATTGTCTGGTTATAGCGGTGGGGAGGTATGTGTGTTTTTACATTTGTAAGAGACTTCGCAATGTGCCATACTTTATGTTGTTCAAAGTCAAGAGTTTCTAATGTGGCATTCCATTGGCCTCTGATGTGGGACGTCAAAACTTCTTTTAGTTGTTCATTGCGTCGCTGCAGTTCGTCTTTAGCAGCTGGGTGCCTGGTAGTCTGCCTGGCGCGACGAGCTTTGTTACGAAGTGTTTTAATACGACTTATATCAGGTTTTAATACGGCTTATATTATGCTTTGATTTGAAAGTTGCAATAAGGTTTCAAGATCAGTGATGGCGATGTCGCCTGGTGGGTTGTAAGTGGAAATTAAGGTGGTTTGAAGATTATTTATCGTTATGCGTACAATAGTGGCTTCGAGGCGAATGAGCTGCTGCTGGGTAAGCACAGCAGAATGATTAATTCCGTTTTGTATGGCCACCGCGGTACCCCCTCCATGACGGTCTCTGTCGGAGCGATAAATAGTGTAACCTTCAACGGATAGCCTGTCTAACGAGCATGGATGTGTTTCTGTAAGTAGTGCTCCCTGTATATTGTGCTTATAGAGGAAATCTTTAAGTTCAGTCTTACGGCGAAGAATCCCATTTGCATTCCAAGAGATTACCTTTGATCTTGCTAGTAGTCGCCATAAATGATTTCTGGGACGGCAAACACTGCAAAGAAGTTAGCATTGTTCATGATTATTCTTTTGGAATCGAAAGGATAAGCCAAAAGATTGGTTAAGACATCAATGGCCTGTTCCCTGAGTCTAGACCAGGGCATCTGAAATAGGCCCTTAATCCCCATGAGAGTGGCATGTCTCCCTAAAAGGGTACGGCTCTTGCGGAGCATTACTAGCTGCTTGCTGATTTTGAGCATCATTATCAGTGCGTTCAGAGTGTTGATTATTCTGCTCACTGCGTTCAGAGTTCCCACGTGAACACAGAGCGGTGGCGCCACGTACGATTGTGTGCCTGGTTTAGGGAACTCGCGCTGTTCCCTTGGAGCAAAGTGTGCCTGGGGGACATAACTGGGCGCAATATTGCCCTGAGTAGGAGGTACTGTCGTAATACTCCATTGTGGGTGTGTCCACAGAGTCTGGGCCGAGTTGGGCACGATGCCGGTAGACTGCTGGGCCGGAGCAGATGCCCCGAAGTTTGTGGTATGCTGGCGTCCCTGTAGTCGGGCAGCAGAGTTGCGAAGCACTGCCAACTGTCTTTTGTACTCAGGGCAGGCCCTATACCTGGCACCGTGGCCCCGTTGTTTGCATAAAGCATACCTGCGCTGATCATTTGTGGCAGTGCGCTCCCACGTATCATGGGGGCCCATGCATCTTGAGCAGACAGGTCTCGGGGCTTGGCAATTTGCGGCCGTGTGGCGCATTTGCTGGCAGCGATTTCACTGCACTGGAACAGGCGGGGGCATGAAGTCTTCAATGTTGACCTTCATGTGAATTAATGCGTCAAGTTGTAGGACTTTGGCTCTGTCCACATCAGAGGGTACCTCCACTTGGTAAATTGGGAGGGGCGTACGGTCTTTATTGAACCGGCGCAGTTGAGCTACTTTTGTAACGCGGATGCGTTTCCGGGAGAGCTCGTCCTGAATCTCCTTCTCTGCCTTATTCAAGAATAAATTCTTGATGACCAATCTGTGGCTTCTGGCAGGTCCGGGAGGTGTCATTTGAAAATTGATGGCCCTATCCCTGAAGAACAAGGCGCGGGCGCGATAGCCTGCTGGTTCAAAAGCTCGAACTTGGAAGTCCCTAGTCTGTGCTGCCCTAGTTACTCTGTACCCATGAGAGGGATAATTTGCATCAAATTCAGCCAAGATCTTTGACAGATTCATGTCATGGCTTTTCGACACGTATAAGGGTGGCTGGAGCTCAGTCATAACTGCTTGGGCAAATGAAGTCGGAGAAGTGCAAGCTTTATTTTTTCGCCATTCACGAAGTCGTATTTCATTCAATAGTGCGATTGCCAATATGTTCTGCCTCTTCAATAATGTGGAGATTTTCTTTCGCCGTGAACGACCTTTAACGTTGTTTCACAATAGTCATCCTGAACACGTGCTTTCACTTCAACTGACGCTAAACTAATGATCTATGACGCGGTTCTTGCTTGTGACGGAAGTGTGTCAACTTCTGGATTTTGGTTTGTAAGCAGTGTGGTACCAACCCTAACGCGAAATACCCCCATCCCAACTTTTCGCTGTTAAATATTGGAAAAAATATGCTGGGATCATTCGCCTATATACCTTTAAATAGATACTATACAAGCTTCAAGGAATGTGTTGGAAAGATAACAGTGTATTATAAACAGGCATTTTACATGTTTTAATAGTGGATATCTCAATAATAACTTTGATACAAATTTGTTGATAAATTGAATGTATAAACTTGCAATAATTTATTTCCAGGCCACAGATTATCATCATCATCATCATCATCATCATCATCATCATCATCATCATCATCATCATTATTATTATTATTATTATTATTATTTACAAGGAAATTAAACAACATGTCAATAATTTATAGTATACGCTCCTTTCAAAGTAAACGGACATGAAGTTAAAATTGCTTCTTATGACAAAATAAATGCAAATGTCTACAGGTTCCAGTATATAATATGAAGATGGTAATAACAGATTTTAATGCTAAATTCTCTGTGAAAAAAAATATAGACCAGGAAAGAATAGTCTTCATTAAATGAAAATAGAACTAGAGCCATTGATTTTGCTATAAGTAACAATATGATCATTAAATCACATCTTTTCAATGTAAGAGTATACATAAACAATGTTTCCTGATGGATATACAAGCTCTCAAACCGATCATGTATTTATAGGCAGAGAATATGTTCATAGTCCAGTTTCTAGATACTGTTAATCAACCATGCTTATAATTTTGCAGGCAAATAATTATAATTCCACAGTTTCTGAGTCAGATACAGTAAAGTTTATTGTTGTTACCCCATAAATTGCTTATAATAATAAAATCATAGAAGTTATGAGTGACAACAATTCCAATGCACATGTATATATGTGTCACATGCTATTATTTTGCATTAACAATGTTTGATTTAAATCTCTACCATTGGTAAATATAAGTTGGCAGGATTCTATCTTGTGAGTCTGCAGCCATATTGTCAGCAGTGACCAACATCTGATTAGTACTAATGTAAGATGATGAGAGCTTCAGAGAGGGTAAAATTAATCTTCTGTATTTTCTGTCATGTTTCATAGCGAATAGTGAAGGAAAAGTATTATTCATACAAAAAATGAGCATTTTGGATAGCTATTATACAATGGAGAAACCAGCACTAAGAGGGTCTAATGTAGGTAACAAACCAAAGACATCTCCTGGAGAAAACATGAACCTTATCTATAATAATGGCAGAAAAATGTCTGCAAATATGCTTGATGTGCAGGTAAATGAATATATATATGTCTTTATTTATTCACTTTTAATGTTAAGTGATGCATTTTCATATACTAAATTAACCAGTTTTCACAATCAGTTTATTAATACCAAATGAGGCATTTTTTAAAACAGGTTTTGTGTTTGTGAACAGTAAAGGGCAGATTCAACCATCATGGGAGCAACAGAGGGACCTACAATGTCATTGCAACTGCACTTCAAAATTAATAGAGGAGGAGAAAGAAGACCTCTTTTTGCATTAAAATGATATAGATATCAGTATATGCAAAGGATACATTGGGCATATATCTGTAAGCTGAATACTGAACACTAATCTTGTCCTATTTATTACATTCATACATTAAGCATTTTGGACAGATTGACTTATTCATATTCAACTTATTTATTTACTTACTTAGTTGCCTTGTAAGGTTTGAAGTCAACATTAATAGACTGTTAATGGTGACCAAGAAAGGAAAACCACTATTCTATATAACATCCCTGTCCAATGCAAGGGATTCATTTTCATCTGCAAGAAAGTCTTTCATATTAAGATTGATGCCTGAAACAAAAGACAAAACTGTGGTCATTCTATCACTGAATCATGTGGCTGCTATTTGCCTACCATAAAATCATACAGGATTAAATTTATCAGAAAGTAAAGGATTTTCTTATGAACTATCTATCCCAAATGTGAGATAGAAGAATAGGAGAGTTTAATATTATTTTGCATCTGATCTAAATGTTAGTGAGCTATATATACAAATCTTGGAACTACATTCAGAATGCAGCGGCACTGTAAAATGTTGGTTCTTTCACAACATATTCTTGTGTAAGTTTAACTTGCATTTTCGATTTCCTCACAGTGACAAAGAGATACATATGAGAAGTATGAAAGAGATGTCTTTTCTGTCTACTGTGTCAAATGAGAAACAGAAGTATTGCTCATAAAAAGAGTCTCTATGTCTACATGGACAACATATATATGTATATTTTTGCATTTTGGAAACATCTGGGAAACACAAAATTTGATAATATTCATCTCTACTATTCCATGCTAGATATAAGTTTCATACCCATTGACAGGGAATTGGCCAAGATTGAGAAATGACACAAATACAGAAAGTTACAGTGATTACAATGTGGATAAACATCATAAAGGAGACTAAAACATGTTTAACCATTTATGTACATGTGAAGCATCCAGTCAAAGATCATATGTTAACATGATGCCTTCTGTGATAGACATTTGTGATTTCTATAAATGCTCTAAATTCTATCATATGGTCAATTTACGACACTACACAAGTAAGAGGTTCTCGAATTAAGTAATGAAAAGACTATGTCCACCATGATGTTTCATACTTCTGCAAATTTAAGATAGGATGAGGGAAAAATTTATTAAGTACAACAGCCCTTGCAACACATTGCCATTCCAGATATTGTAACATTCTGTGATTTGGCATTCAGATGCCAAATAATTCACTAGTAGAGAAGGAATGAAATTGGGAAAATTTTGTTTCTAATAAATAAATATAGCAATTAAATATGCCTAAATCTCTTATATTTCCAATATTCCATGTAAAAAGTTGTTAGTTCAAAATATTAAAAATGTGTTTTCTTGGTCTTTATGCATAAGAAAATTGCATAAGAAGACCTGATAACACTTACTTAAGAAACACATATTCAATAAAAAAAAAAGTGTTCTGCTAACAGTATTTTTTTTTTTTAACTTTTCAACTACTTCTCCTAAAAATGTGTAATTTGAACTTAACAACATTAGGCTCTCATTGCTTCCTGGTGGTGTAATGGAATTTTATGTTTTACTTCCTTGAATTGAGATGCAAATATTATATTCTTTAAATATGCAGGTAAAAGATTGAATCATTTTATTCTACTATATTTCAAGCAGGATTCAAATAGTTTTGTTTCATTAATCTTTTTATGCAGCTTGTTCTCATTACATGAATTATACGATTGTATTTCAGCATTCAATATAACTTTTGCAGAATGGTTCTTTGCATGTATTAATATATATTCAATATGTAGGACAAGAGCGGTATATCCAGTTAAAGAAATTCTTATAACTTTTTCCTTTTGAGATTTTTTCCCTCCCTTTTTAAAATTTAAATATTAATCTACTATTGATACAGTCTCTTCACAGTGGAGCTGATATATCTTCAGCAAATGAGCATATTAAATGATATGTGAGGCTTTAACTGGTAACAAACAAAGCACACTCTGCTTAGTTTTGCAATAAAATTTTATATAATTTGTTCCAGCTTATATTTATCAAACCATAATCATAAAAATTTTGTTTCCTGCTCATTCTTTATCAATTTGGTTCCAATTTTGATATTAGGATTTTCTAAATTTTTACATATTTATGTTCGAGGTTAGTAGAAGTCATTTCTTTTTACTACTAATTTATTTATTTTCAACAAATTCATCATTTTATTCACAAGTGTTATGCTTTCTTGATGAATATCATTATTTAGTCTAAAATGCATATACTTGTACCGTCTGCAAATAATATTATTATACTAGGCAATGCAATGGTAGGCCATTACTGTATATTAAGAATAGAAGGGAGCCTGAAATGTTCTCTGGGACATCCACAGATAATATAGTTCTTTTGCTTAAGGATTCCTTTATCAGTCATTTTTATCTAAATCCATAAAATCAATTATAAGTAATTGTTCTCTCTGTTCTAAATATGTTTCAAAACTAATCATATGCCATTGCTCTGACACTACATTTATAAAATTTTTAAGAGAATTCTATTCTTCACCATGTCAAAGACTTTGGACACGTCTGAAAACACTCCCACTCCTATTTCACACCTGTCTACCATGTGATAAATACTATCAACAAAATTTATTACTGCTAGGTAGTATATTTTTTGCTTTGTAAGCTGCATTGATAACAATAATTTATATTATATGTTCATCAGGCTACTTAGACTGGAGAAGAAAGCTATGGGACTAATATGTGGCTTTTCTATGCCTGTAGATATTGCAGAACAAGTTTTAAAAATCTCTTCTAAGTTAAAATATTTAAAACCCTCTTTATGGTTTCACTCATATGATATAAAATCAGAACTCGTTTTGTGGAACCTTTGTTTACATTGTCAACTGTTAAACAACTGACAGATCATTCATTGAAGTTGGAATGGTGGGTATCTGGATGTACTCTGGTGGTCTAGTGATGAACTTAAATAAAGTGCTGTCTACTTTCAGAATGTCAAAATTAATAAGGTTATGTTCATATTTTTTATATAAATGTTTTCCCATATTCTTAGTTCTTTTGGTTGTTGAATGGTTTTTAACAAGTTGATGTCTTTTTCTATTTCATGGTGTTCATTGCAAAAATGTGCTGCCATAGCTGATTTATCTATTTGTTTATAAAGGATGTTTCTTCAATGTTCCTCTAACTAAATACCTATATTTCTTTTTGTCTTGCCTATGTAGATTTTATCACAATCTTTACAATTAATCTGGAAAAAATTGTTTCCCTGATAAATCAATCAAAGTTGTGGTTTGTTAGTTCTTTTTTGTTTCTGGAATCTTTTAATATTTTAGTTAATCATTTGTTTGTCAAACCCAATGGATATAGCTACTTCTATTATGTGCACATATTCTTTCTTGTATTCCTCATAGTACAGTGTAACATTTACTAATCTATATATCAATCTATTAAATGCTGCTTTCTTATGGGATCTTGGATTAAAACTATGGGCTTGGTATAATTGTCTGTATGCGTGTTCTTTCTGTAAATGCAAAATTCAAGTTTGTTATTACATTTTATTGACTTCAAATCCAAAAAAAGGCAATATAATATATGTTTCAGTTTTAACTGCAAACTTGATTGTAGACTCTTGCAGATTTAAAAGTTTTAGAGCATCTTCCACATGCTTTTTATTTATAATGGTGAATACATCATCCACATATGTGTCTGTTTAAATAATTTGTCCCCATATATAAAAAATGCTTAATTTGTGCACAACTTAGTGAGTTCAATGTATTCATTGATGTGCTCTCCTGTTAGGTTGGCTGATTGTAACCATTTTCTTAAAAAAAAACTAATAATTTACTCTGTGGTATACTAGGAAATAAGGCTTTGACATCAAAAGAAACTAGTGTGTTGTATGATAATAATTTTAGATCTTTAATTCTATTGATGAGGTTCATGGAGTTTCTTAAAATTAAGCTGTCAAATTTAGGAAATAAATGGAACTGTGATGATAACCAGTTTGCTAAGCAGTAGATAGGAGTATTAACATTGTTGATAACTAGCCTCATGTGCATAATAACAAATTTCAAAATTTTTTCAAGCAGTAAAATATTAGCTTAGCTTCTCAAAACTGATTTAGTATTAAAAATCTATCGAAATTAAACTAAATAGATTCCAGACCTAAAGATAAAAAGTCTGGTATTTATCAGATTAATTGTTAGGATTATGCTAAAATCTACATAGGCAAGACAAAGAGAAATATAGGCATTAAGTTAAAGGAACATTGGAGAAATATCTTTTGTAAACAAATAGATAAATCAACTGTGGCAGCACATTTTTGAAATGAACACCATGAAATACAAAAAGGCATCCATTTGTTAGAAACCATTCAACAAGCAAAAGAACTAAGCATATGGGAAATTTATATAAAAAAACATGAACATAACCTTATGAATTTGGACATCCCAGAAGTATAAGTACTTTATTTAAGTTTTTCACCAGACCACCAGTTTCCACAAGATACCTACCTTTACAACTTCAATGAATGATCTGTCAGTTGTTTAACAGTTGACAATATGAACAAAGGTACCACAAAACATTCTGATTTTATATCATATGAGTGAAACCATAAAGAGGGTTTTAAATATTTTTAATATTTTAACTTAGAAGAGATTTTTAATGTTTGTTTCACAGTGTTTGATTCCTAATTGATTTTATTTTGAAAAGGACAAGTTTTGTTAAGTAAGGCATTACAACTGTGGCTGCTAAATTTGTACTTCAATATCTTCTGTATATTAAAAAAAATTATCATAATTATGATGAGCAAGGCATGTAATATTATTACAACATTAGAAATATAAACAATTTAGACTTATTTAGATATAATAATGGTAAAATTCAGAACTTTTGTTATATTTCCCTAAAATTTTTCTACATCCTTTCCTATTCTATACATAAGCTCCATTTGAATATTTTTAACACTAGAATTAAGCAGCTACTTACCATTTATTATAGCATACTATTGATGAATTTTTGAAATCTATGACTAAGAGATTGCTTACTTTTAAATGAATGTGACTTTATTTTCTTCTTTTTAATGATGACATTCTTACTACTTTTGGTTATTAAATAATGTGAATGTAAATAAATATTTTGTGTATGGTGATTGTAATGCACTTTATGTTCTCAACCGTTTTCCGCAATAAATCTATCCATCTATGCATCCATCCATCTATTTCAGACTTTCATCAACTTCCTATACATAATTTTATCAAAAAATTTTTAAAAGGCTGAGAGTAAGACTACGGATCTGTAATTGCTAATTTTCTGAAAATCTGCATTTTTAAAGATTGGCTTTATTTCAGTTATTGAGAAATTTGATCATTTTTTGATTATTCCCCTATTACATAATAGAGTGTTCTACAATTTTCATGATGCACTTTTTGATAATATAATTAAAAACCTAGCAAGTCTCCTTTTTTAAAAATTAGCTTTGTTTCTGTTCTTGAGGATTACCATTTTTTGATTATTTACTTGCTACATAACAGGGCTATACAATCCTCATACTGCTCTTTTTGATAATATAATTATAAACTTAACATCTAATGCTTATATATTTCAGTTCTCTAATAACAGTTAAAAACTCGTTTTGGAGATTGGATTTATAAATAATGATTAACTAGTTCATGAGTCTCATTATCTACTAATCCTTGTAAATTGCTTATATTTTTTCAATATTTTTGTAATTCCACAAAGTACAAGTTAAAAATGCAAACTTGGAATTTGTTTTAATACTATCTCCATGCTTTGGTTCAATATTTTTATGTTGAGACATTTTTATTACTTTCCTTTATGATAATGCTCTCATGGTTTTCTATTTGTTTGTAATTTTTCAATCTTTCTACTGTTTTCCTGTTTGTTTGTACAATTTTCTATATCTTTTGAGCATGTTATAAATTTTTAGAACTTTTTTCTTTTTTACCAAAATTACTGAAAATTTTTAATTTTATACTGGATCTTCTTATACCCTTATATACTTTTCTATATCTTTTGAAGCTTATTATGAATTTTTAGAAACTTTCCCTTTTCTGGTTTTATCATTGAAAAATTTTAATTTTACAGTGGAAATTTTCATACCTTTAGTTATCCAGTTTGGAGATCTTTCCTTTGTTTTAATTTTAATATAAGGAAATCTAAGTCACTACAGTATTTAAAAGTATTCAGAAATTTGCTGCATACTTTATCAGCTATATTTTTCATATAAATATCTTCTCAAGTTTCTTGTCTTAGCATGTAATTAAAGTATTCTATATTTTCCTGGCTATGTACATGGACTGTTTCATTCATTTTTCCTAAATTGCTTTAGTTTTATTTACATTTTCAGTTTAGTACATTAGATCAGGCAAGATGATCAGAGAGGCATGTATCAAATAATATTGTGAACACATTTAGCTAGTTTCCCACTAACAGCTATCTGGTTTACTGCAGTTTTAGAATTATTATTAATGCTTGTTGGCATATTTATCATAATTGTAGCCTACAGAAGTTTAGTAGGTTTAGGAGTTTCACTTAATCATTACTGTGCTTTATAAAGTCTATATTGATGTCTTCCAGTAACACTACAATTTTATGTCACTTTTGCAGATGACAGGATAGCCTCTAGTCTTTCTATTAGAATTTCATGTCACTTGTTGCATTTCTGTAACTACAAACTATTTTCAGTTCAATTCAATTTTTAATATAACTTGTATTACAAATATCAAGCATTGTCATTAACAATGTATTAATATTTACATTATTTACAGGTTTAGTTAAATTGGTACCCAAGTTGTATCAGCAATTAAAATACACTAAAGCTCTTAGGCTTTCATGGCTGGTGTCATTACTAGTCACAGTATTTTCCAGGCTTGTTGTCCCTGGTCTACTTGGCTCCTTCTTCTTCCCAAATGTTTTGTTGTCCACATCATGTTTTGTAGACATCTTCAGTGGTAGTAACAAAATCCAAGCGTTCTAGTGGAGGTTGAGACAGCGACAGGAAGAAGAAGGAGCCCAGTAGACCCCGACCCACAAACCCAAAAAATATTCATTTAAAACGTTCCAAAAATTAGACTTTTTAAAAAATTCTGTTGGAACTCACACAGTGAAGCTTGTTAAATGTACATTATATTTAATAAGTTAATAATTAATCTGACAAGCTTTTATCATTTTTGAACAATTGGTTAAAGGAGATAGGAATTATTGAAACTCACAGGAAAGAATGCGTCCACCTAACTAACATTTGTATAAACCAGTCATATTTTATATTTGCAGGAGAATTCTATAAAGAGAAAACAGGACTCACAATGGTAAAAGTTTTGTCCCCCTTTCTGGCAGATTTATTTACAAGTACATTTGAAACTGACATAATTTCCTCCTTCCCACATTATTTTAAATGTTGGTACAGATACGTTGATGACATTTTTAGTATAGTGAATAAAGAATTTGTTCAAGATGCTTTGAAGCTTTTAAATATATAAGATAGGAATATATTCTTCACACTGGAAACAGAAACAAAGGGAACGTTGCCATTTTTAGATAAAAAAATAATAAGAATCGTGGAAATTTAGAATTTGGAATCAATAGAAAGGATATGCACTTAGATAACCATATAAAATCAAATGGGTTTAACCCCATAGCTCACAAGCACTCAATTTTCAACAGCTCAATATATAGACAGGTGAACTTACCAATCAGTAAAGAGGAGTACAAAAAAGAATTTGGAAGATACAGGAGATTGCCATTATAAATGATTTTAACAAAAATTTAGTAAACAAAAAACTTTATATATTCCTAAATAAGAAATTGATCAAATTAACCACCACACTATTAACTGAAAAAGAGAGACGGGTTTTTAAAAAATTCACCTACCTTCCAGTAGTTTTGAATAAATTCCAAAAAAAAATGTAAAGATATTGACATTAAATTGGCACCTGTTAACAGATACAGTTTGAAAAATGCTTTAGTGGGCAACAGTTTTAAAAAAATTCCACAGGAAAAAAAGTAACATGTAAAGAATGCGATAAGATATACGTTGGAAAAACTAAAAGAAACATAGGGACACGGTTAATGGAGCATTTCAGGAACGTTAAGTACAAACAGATTGATAGGTCAGCAGTGGCACACCAATTTTTGGAAAGATAATCACGACATAAAAAGAGAAATAAAGCTATTTAAAAAGTACACGGACATACAGAATTGAACACATGGGAGAAGATTTACATTCATAAACATAGGGACATCTTATGAATTTCGACATTATAGGAGAATATAATACCAATTTCCAGTTTATAAAGAAAAAAACAGAACCAGGACGGAGTCACAGGTCCTCATAGATGTTGGTTTCTCGTACCAGTCGTCAAGTTGGTTGAAGATGGAGAGGATGTCTCTTCAAAAGCGGTCCCATGGTATTTAAAAGTAAGTGAAGCAAAAGAGTGTGTTAGACGACAGATTAATTATAATTTACCAGAAAATATTGTAGCTAGTAATTGAAATACATCTAAAATATGCCACTATCTATTTTATAATAAGAGTAATTTTATTAACAAGTTTTTCAATTGGTATGAGCATTTATCAATGAAACATTTTTTCATTTCTTTCTTGAAAGAATTGTTTCCCAAATTATAATTTTTACTTTTTAGCAATATTTTATAAAGCATCATTCCTATGAAGAAAGGTTTATTTTTTGTGGACGATATGTTTAAAAGAACTCGATGATAATTTTCATTTTCTCCAATGCTATGAGAATATACTTTCTTATTTTTGTAGAAAGAAGCTTTTTGATGAATCAATGCAATTACTTTATATGCATACTAAGGGCTAGGGAGTGATAAAGGAAATATATTAGCTAAAATAAAAAAAATCAGTTGCCTGAATGGCTTTTCAAATCAAACAGTTAAATACTATATATATGAGATTACTGAACCTTTAGCACATATTATCTCACAGTATTTTAGGTTGTTGATTTCCAGACTTACTAAATAAAATCAAGGAGTATGTATCACATGGATGAAAAATGGAGTCCTTAATACTTCTGTTTAACATTATTCATCTAGCAGAATTAATTAAAACAATAGGTGGACAAGTAATTAGCTATGCAGATGAAATAAGAATAATGGTGAAAATCACTACAATAGCAAATATAAATAAAATAATAAGTGAGATGCATGGATATTTTAATAGTCTGGATATGGTTTTAAATGTAACAAATACTGCATGGATGCAATTTCATCTAAGAGGTGTAGCTAAAATAGATGCTGAAACAAAAGCATAAAATGAACAAATATCAATGCAGAAAATATGAAATTATTAGTATTACATTGATAAAAATCTTAATTGGCACCTACATGTAGCTATAAGCACAAAAAATAAATAGTGGAGTATATGTCTTAAGGGAAGTACAATAGGTGAAGAAACAAAAGCAGGTAAAACTGATATATTTTGCACACCTAAATAATAGTGCCACTTAATGGAAGAACACCACAGAAAAAGAAATGCAGTAAATGGATAATAACTATAATAAGAAAACCAGATTCTTGTTAAGTTTAGTTTCATTGATGTGAGAATTCTAATCTTGCCCACTATGAATATATGCATATGTGTTCTAGTACTACAACAAATGAAATAAATACAAATGTTCACTTACATACACACACACACACACACACACACACACACATAACACTAGTGGTACATATAATTATATTCAGAATACATTAAGAGGTTCATTCCACAATAGAGATGTAAAAAACAATTGACAATTCTTCAGATGCCATTAGAAAGATAAAAGGTAACACATTAAATTTAAAAGAAGTAAAGAAATCTTTAACTAACTTATTTCCAAATTCTACTGACACAGAATGAACAGAGATGTACTGGATTGATAAATACCTTGTACATATGTATATACTATCATACAAAACTTGTATTATAAATTAGTATTATCATCATCATCATCATCATCATATTGATGAAGCAATCTGCACTTGTTACTTTTGGCATATAATAAAGCAACTATTAAACTATGATTAATTCTGTACATGCTACTTGTGCCCTCTTAAGTAATGGGCAGAACAATTGGGTAGTAGGAATTTGATTTGTTTTAAAATTTTGACATTTTTGGAATAAAACAGCAATCAGAAACTCAATTGCTATTAACAAATATTTACACAACTTCAGAATGCTTTTCAAGATGGGTTTTATAAATTTTAGTGCATAGAAAAAGAAATTTGTCTTTTGGTAACTCTTTTGCATTGAATCTGGCAGAAGCTCTGAAACCACTTCAATTAGAAATGATACATGTACATAATATATTTATAAAGGGGCAAATTGGCCTTACATTATATAGGTCTTTGTCCAATGAACTCATTTTATTAAGTTCGTTTGCTAGATGTATACTTTGTATTTGCTTCAACCTATACATGACAACAGTTATTTTCTAAAATGAACAATATCTGAAATGTATCCCATGCAAACATAACTGATTTCCATTTGGTTAGTGTTTTGAGACTAAGTTCAAATAGTCTCATACTCAACATCAATAATTTAGTGAGGGAAAAAAGATATCAGAAGTCATGTTAATTATAATTGCATATTTATTTTGGGCATTAATACTTTTATAATTGTTTAATAATAGTTACTCCTTATCTTCATGTATGAGATGCTAATTATTGAATTAAAGTCTAAAAATAGTCACCACATTTAAGACTGTAGTGAGTCTATAACTAGACACCTAGTGCTGTGTATTATGTCTTCTTACTGCAAGTAATCATAAATAAATTGTGGTCATTGAAAACAAAGTGTGACCGCCAATGACAGTAAATCAAAACATGATTTCTATCAAGCTTTTCAAAAATGTCCTTAATTGGTACTGTCCATTGAAATATGCATGACATGAAAAAGTTGAGTAATTCTTCAGTATCTTTCATTATAGTTTTTCCCGGTTAAGCAGTTCCAAGGAGATAGGCTATTTCTGTTGTACCCTCTTTATTATACTGTTTGTTTAGCTTTGTTTATGAAATACCTTTCATTTTTTCATATGAGCTTTATTTAAGTTTATTCTGAAGCAAAAGCAAATGCTGTTCAAAATGCCAGAGAAATTATAATGAAATGGAAATAAAGTTATTTCCATTTTTATTTTTACCATGAAAAATTTACACCAGAGAATATCATGCATAATTTTATTTCTGTTCAAAAGTATCAGTATGCTAGGTGTGGTGGGCAAAATATATGACTTAAAACCATCATGCTTTTCTCATTTCCTTTGAATGGCAGGGAACAAAAATAGTTATCTGGCTACTGAGTAGGATAAAAGTTGTGTACATTTCTGATCTTCAACTAATACAGTATGATTTCTGTAATTTCATAATAATGTGCAGTATGTCTGTATTCAAAATGTCTGCACTTAGCTGAATATTTCATAGTACACATGCTGAATGCCATACATTCACCAAATAATTGCTTAAAGATTTTTAACTGGATAAATATATTTATATTTTAAAGTGTTACTATTTGAGAAAAAGAATGCTCCTGAAGTGATTGGCAAATATTACTTGAACCCATCGGAAAAGGAAGTGTTTATTGCATCACTAAAAACTGTGTCAGAGTCAGCAGTGAGTAGAGAAATTTTATTATTATTATTATTATTATTATTATTATTATTATTATTATTATTATTATTTAGGGTTAATAATTAATATGAATCAGAAAGGAATAAACATTTAAATATCATATAAATTTTATTTTTTACAGAGCTAGAGGACAGTTAAATAAGATATTGCGTCAGAAGTATTCACTTATGCTGAGTTCAGAATACATGTTTTTAACACTTCCCCTCAGTTCTTGTTCAAGTATACCATAAAGAGGAAATGCATTTGTTTGGACTGTGTCCTCTGATGGCTGAGCAGATGAAAGTATGTGTCTAGTAATAAGAACTACTAAATTTGAAATCTCATTTTGCTTGAATTTTTTATTTTTTAGCTTTTGCAAGTAAAATTTATGTTTAATATATGGCAAAATATATATATTTTAATTGCAACAATAATATATAATTAAATTTTAAAATATAAATTCATCATCTTCATTTTCAAAATAAATGCCACATTAATACATATTCTAAAGTGAAAAACTAAAATGAAAAAATTGTTCATTTATTACATTTAAAAAATTTTGAGGAGCTAGCGTTAAAAAACATACTTGTCTACAAAAGTTAATATTGGGAAAAAACACAAATGATTATAAACTCATATTTAAATTTAATGTCTGGCATGTGAAAATGTTCTAACTTAAACAGTTTTTAAGTTATCATAGGAAAAAATTAAAAAAAAACAACTTTTCCATAGTATAGCTTTGCTGAGCAAAGAAATGGCATAAGAAAACAAATAATCATGATGTCAATATCATGTGCAGAAATCAGCAGCTAATACACAACTAATACACTTGACCTCTCTTGTGAATTATCAGAAAGTGAACCACACTTTTATGGCTGTAGAAAAACAACATCACCCTTTCAGTCATAATCACTTTGATTGTTTTTTGCTTCCTCATTATATTCAGAAGAAACAGGTAGATTTATGTACTATTCCAAACCTAATTCTTTATGTCCAGTTTATTTTCACGTCCATAACAATGCAAAAGCCTTAGCATATCTTGTCTCTTTTCTTGCAAGTTTGCATGTTGCAAGGTTAACTCTTGAATTTCTTAACCTTCAAAGGAGCAGCCTCATTTTATTAAGTTCCTCTACAGCTTAGATGGATAATAATTTCAATAGCCAGAGTCCATCTTCATCTTCATCTTCATAGCTGTTGTGTGGTCTCTTGATAATATATTATCCTTCTTTATATCAAACCTGGTGATCTAGTGGTAACCATACTTACCTCATAGACCCAAGATAGCGGGTTCAATCCCAGCCAGGATCATTGGATTTTTTCAGGAGTAAAAGTCCTAAGTATGGCTTCTTTCACCAGGAAAGGATAATAAAGCTGTGGGTCCAATGTTATACATTTATGGCATATAAAAGAATCTCAGGCCTGAATGAAGAGGCCTCTGAGCAAAATTTATCAGCAATTTCACACCCTGAATTGACCGGGATGCTGGTGACATGAGATGATAAAGAGCATCCGTAAATGAACTAAATACCAGTACTATGCTACTTTATTAATGCATTTTTATATTTGAATTGCCTTATTAGATAAACTATTAAAATAACAACTATAAAATTGTAAAACATTAAATTTTTTAGCTGTCATTGTTATTGTAGTCATTAGTATACTAAGGAACAGGATTTATGTGTAAATAAAATGGTGGCATTATTATTATTATTATTATTATTATTATTATTATTATTATTATTATTATTATTATTATTATTATTATTATTATTATTATTATTATTATTATTATTATTATTATTATTATCGTCATCATCATCATCATCATCATCACTACTATTATCACATCCTGATAAATAGCAATGAATGTACCTCCTTGTATCATATCAGCATATTTATATAACTGCTCATTATTAACTTCTTGTAATTTTATTTGTTATTGTAAATATTTAAATATTGAGGAAATCAGATTTATATATAAATACAATGGTGGAATAAACAAATATTAACATGAACATATCTCCTATACCTGCTATCTTTTTGCATGAATTATAATAGATTTTTTATATAATACAATTTTCAATTATTACCAAAGATTTTTACTTCCCCTACTTCAATGTAGATTTCTCTGTATTTCTGAGAAATTAGTATAGTGCTTTCTTTACTTTTAAGCTCCTTAACTCATCTAAATATACAGTCTGCCAGTAGGAATGAATGTTCACAGAATGGAAATATTATTAATTGATATCATTGTATGATTCAGTTGAAATACACACTCTTAAAGCTTCACTTACTTTTCATAAATATATCAAAGAAACCACAACACTTTTGGCAAGAAAAGATAAGCTAATTTTTAAAAAGTTCACATATCATCCATGGGCTACAAAAAATTTTTAGAATATTCTTAAAGATTTTAATATGAGGTTGGCACCGATTAATAGATTTAATGTTAAAAACGTACTGCTAGATAATGTTAGTGACAGTATTCCACAAGAGGAAAAAGCAAGTATTTACAAAATAAATTGTGCAGGATGTGAAAAAATATGCATTGGAAAAACAAAGAGAAGCATAGGCACATGGTTAAAGGAGCATTTCAGGAACATAAAGTACAAATAAACAGAGAAATCAGCAGTAGCATATAATTTTTGGACACAAAATCAACATAGTAAATAAAGCAAAATTATTAAAATGAGTACAAGGACCTATGGAACTAGCAACGGGGAAAAAATCTACATCTACAAATACAAAGACAGTCTAATGAACTTCAACATTTCCGGAGATGAAAACATAAACTACAAGTTTATCACACTGCCACCAGAGCAGAATACACACTTCCACAGCTCAATGAAAGATCCGACAGTTGAACTTTAGCCTGGCTGAAGATGGGAACTAAATGTTCTCGAAACTGGCTCCATACTTTTATGAAAAGTAAGTGAAGTTTTAAGAATGTATAGTTTAATTGAATCATACAATGATATCAATTAATATGATTAGCTTCACTGTGCAAGTTGGAATTTACATTTTAATTTAATGGAAATATTAGTTTAATTTCTTGTAAATTTTCAGATGAGTACTTAAACAACCTTCATGACAGCATAATGGCACAAATTATCAAGATTGTTAAGACACAAACACACAAGTGGAAGGTCAGGAGTTTGAGTCCCACCAGAACCATCCTCCCTTACTGAGGTTTTTACCAGGTTTTTAGTGTCCACCACCTTAGCAGTGAAATGAGCGTTAAACACTATTCAACAACAATGATAATGCACGGAAAATGTGCACATTTTTATTTTGGCCAGAGCATCCATCAGCAAAGAATGTAATTATTTTAGTTTCCCGCATTGTTTTCACGGCCTAAGAAAATGTAACAATGCAGAGTCTTACTTCATTTGGTCCTCTTGCAGCTTAAACTTCTGTTCAGATATGAAGCCCATTCTGAATACAGTAGAATCTTGATTATCCATCCTATTGAAGATGAAGAGAGGAGGGATTAATTGAAAAAGATGGCTAATCCATACATTTGTTTTCTTACCTTATTTTTATTCATTTGCAGAAGTATGTCACATTTTTCTGAACTTTACTACCAGTATTTTTTTTTTTTCCTGATGTACATTCTAATTCTATGAAGTAAAACATTGACTATGAATGAAGTGTCAACTTGTTGCTCCAAAAATTGTATGAGGGACTTTGCTGATTTAATGGTGTTTTGTACACTGATACCAAATCCATTAGCTAAGTTAACAAGCATTTTACAATTATCAAAATTTACTATAATTTTTTCTATATGCAAAACTTTGTGTTAAATGATAGTGAAAACATCATGGGGAAAAATCCTATAATAAAGTGAAAAAATGACTTATAAGCTTCAAGTTTACTGTATTTTGAATAGTGGAAGTGTTAAAAGAAGGGGTAGTTGTACATGATTTCTAATTTTTCCATTATGCAGTAGCCTTGAATAAAGTTCCTTGTTAGACCCATAACATTAAAGCCCATAGACCAAATTTTATTTTGAATTTTATGATTAATTACAGAAAAAAATATTGAATAGGAAGACTGTCAGATAATCCAATGAATGGTTAATCAAGAGGCACATAATGGAAATGCAACTGTACCTGTAATGCACAAGGAGTAGAAACCAAGGGTTCTGGCATAAAATGTTTCCTGTATAGATAGCTCAGTCTTTGCACTGAGCTAACATAGTATTGAAAACAAGCAAGTTAAGGATATACAAGATTATAAAAGAAAAAGTAAACAAAAAATATTAATACCTTTTTCTTCCTGAGGTAAATACAGTTTTGGCCACAATAGTTATTTCCTAATGCATAATCTTCTTTAATGTGCTCATTCCAATAGCTAACTCATTTTTGTCCATAGAAAGACTTATGTGATTTTGAATGCAAGACACTCAATTATTAATTTCCTATATAGTTTAAAAACAAAAATTATTTTCAATCTTCTTTTTGTTATCATAAATGCCTTAAAATTCAAATAAGTCTTTGCAATTTTTAGTTATATCATCATGTGTTTACTAAACATTATTTTACTTGTAAAACATAACAAATAAAACAATTCATGCATAGGTGTAACTCAAACTGTGAACATCTGCCATGGAGAGCTCAATGTAAAGGTGATTACAGAGTGAGGCTGAAGGCTGTAAGAACTGTATGCAGAGACATGCTGTGAATTGAGTGCTGAGCCAAGCAGAACTTAGACAAATTAACACTTTGCTCATTTTTTGTCTTAGAGTTTACAAACGCATGTACTGAATATGGCAGTGGAAACAGAGAGAAAAAATGGTTAATGCTATTTTTATATATAATCTGTAAATAATTTATGATATATTGCAATGGAGAGAAGTGAGCATATTCAAAAAAATTTAACTGGATTTTGGAAACTATGACAAGAGTAATATTAAATGACAGGGTTCATTGTACTTCAAGGGAAGAGAATTAACAACAGCTATAAAATGTAAGCCTAATGTTTATAACAGCAGAGATAAAAGAAGAAAATCTTAACAAACAAATATATATGGAGAAAGATCCAAATATAATGATTTATATTAGCTGACAAAACATTAGGACCGAACACAGCCAAAAAATGTACTTGCCTTCTAGAAAATAACAGATTTTTCTACTTGAGGAAGCACTTTGTGATTACGAAGAAAGATTAAATATTTTGTCCAAAAATATCCATGTGAAAACTTGGAGAAAAGCTTATTTCCTATTATATATCTAATGATGCCATCTGTCATATCATTGAAGTACAACTAATAGTTTTTCATACACCATTTTCTCCCAAATTGATGTGATATGAACAAACAATGACTCCTGCCCTTTCAGAGGATATTTTGAACATACCTATCATAAATGCCTTTGGTCTTTTCAAATTCCAGCTCATCTTACATTTCTGCAATATAGTCTAATGCTCCAGGACTTTCAGCTCTGCTTCCCATAATTTGCAACATCTTTGTATTCTCCAAGTAACTTGAGGAATAATTTCAACACCTTCACAAATCCTTCCATGAGTTTCCAAATAATATCATTCTTAAATATTCTACTTATGAAGCAGTTGACAATGGAGTGGTATATATCCTAAACTTAGGTATTAATTTTTTACACTAAATTCCACTTATTTACATAAAAGTAAGAGGCATTTCAGGAGAATATTTCCCATCTTCTGTTGTTCACTGAACTTCCATCATTTCCACTAACTAAGTTTAGGAAATGTCATTCTTACTGATTCAGCAAAGTACCCCTGGTTGCTTTGAAAGTCATCTTGTTTGGAGAAGATGCACAGCCATTTAATGACAGAATGACTGATGTACATCTCTGTTTCATAGTGCTGTTCTACAGAAAGAAACTTCTATGCATTAGTAACATAATAGATCAAATTTATTTTAAAACATAGAAAAAGATTTAAACATGTATTTTTTTCAAATAATGTAAAAATTAAACAACATGTAGAACTTTTCATACCAGCCTCAGCCTCTGTCCATTCCACTTTATTCATTCACAGACATACCCTTCTTCATTATATATATTATTCTTATACTCTGCTGTTATTATACCAACTGAGGTGGCTATTTCCAAAACCTGATATCTAGCTTCTTTTTGGAAACTAGTTTTGATTAACTTCATACACCACTTGGGAATGAAATAAGTATCCAAACAATCCAGGGTTCTCCTTTCGTAGTCTGAATTCAACTTGAGTATATCACTTTAGTTACAAAATCAGCATGTTTCATGTTAAATAATTTCCAGGATAATATGACTGTTTTTCTAGTATTGCTATAGTAATAAATCAAAAGGACTTCAATTACTACAAATTTTTATTGCATTATTAATGTTTTGTAGATAAAAGAGCTGTAATAAAAAATATAGAGAATGTGAGTGTGAATGTTGTTAGTGAACTTATCAGGTGATTTGAATATAAGCAAACTATGGAGATGCTGCAGTAAGTCAGTTATGAGTTAAGACAGTTTATTTTAAGCTTTATTTCTGCAGGGGTTAAACACAGCAGTAACAGATCTTTATCCCTCAATACTTAAAACTCTTGATGATTATAAGAAAATTATGGGAATATTCCTCAACCTGTTTAAGGCATTTGACTCAGCGTCTCATTCAATATTATTGGAAAAAGTGGAAAAATATGGAATTCAGGGTAAAGTTAGAAAAATGTTATAATCATATTTACAAAATTGCAAACAATGTACAGAAATTTACTATAAAAATGAAGATGTAATTATGTCAGCTAAATCAAATTATAAAATAGTTAAAGGTTGGAATACCTGAGGGATTGTACTAGGCCAATGATTATTTCTGATATATGTAAATGATTTGCCTAATCTTTGCAAATATAATACTATATCATATGCTGATGACACACCCATGCTATTTTCCTGTAAATTTCTTACTGGATTAGAATAAATTATAGCAGAACAAGCTAATCCCCTAAGTCACAATTTTAGTCTTGAAAATATAAAATTCTTGGGAGTCTTTGTTGCTAATAAATTAACTCTCAAACACCATGCAGTGAGTAACAAAGTGAGCATTATTAAGGAAATTATCACAATATTTAAATTCAGATGGTGTAATTTTGTATATTAAAGTTTAATTTACCCATATTTTTATTATACAATTAAGGTCTGGGGAAGTATATATGTATAGTTTACTAATCCTTCAAAAATGTTGTTTGATATGTATATATAAGGTAAACAGGAGAGTATCATGTAGAAGTATTTTTAATGAATATAAAATATTAAATATAATATCATTATATGTGTGTAAGGTAGCTCTATTTGTTGTTAACAATGAACAAGACAAGATCCTAAACATGGACTGCCACAACTGCAGCACTCCAAATCATCTAAATGTAAACAAATGAGTTGCTGAAAGAGATTCGTGAGTTATTGGTAAAATTTTGTAAAATAAACTGCCAATAACGATTAAAAGCCAACACGGGAAAAAGTTTCAAACAGAATTGAAAACTTCTTATAAAATCATTATTATTGTTATTATTATTTTACATTAAATGCGAACTAAAAATATTAAAGATTTTAAGTTTTCTCAGTGTTGATTCTTAATTACAGTTTGATACCAACCAAGTAAACTCATCAAACTGCAGCATTTTGACCATATTTAACAGAATACTAAGAAAGGCCAGATAGTAAAAATGGCTGAAAATTTGAAGTTTGATGCATTTACTCAACTGTAATCCATGCAGCTATAATAAACTAAAATTTTATTACATTTTCTAAGAAAAAAAAAGCAATAAAAAACCACACTTAAGAGTATACAGAATAAGAACAAAGGGTATTTATGAAATTCTATGAAAATAATAAATTTAAGCTATTACTGCCATAAAAATGTAACAAGACCAATATTATCAAATTATTTGCAATTTAGCCAAATGCACATATACAACTTTTCAGTCTATATAGGGGTCATCTTATGAATGACAAACAGGATAAACTTTCATACAAGTGGTTCAAATCTTCTCACACTAAAGGGCCTAATAAAAAAGTATTCTGATTTATGACCCACTAACTCATCTTGAACATACAAATAAAATAAAAATGTATTAAAAATGGAACAGTTGGTCCCATATTTGTAATATAATGATTTCTCATAATACTTTACAAAAGTGGAAATGTCCCGAGCAGTTGTCCTTCTTTCATGCCTGCTGACTGGTTTCTGGAAGGATTGATAAAGAAATCAATGTATGAGACACTATTATAAAACCCACACAATGAAATTAATTTTTTTTTAAAATGTTAGCTTGAAAAATAATACTTGATTGTTGTTTATGACTGGAAGAGTAGTTTTGATTCTTCTTTAAAAATTTCAGGACCATGGTACTTCAAAATTCTGGTTTAGGAATGAAAAATCCATCAAGGGGAGCAACATTACAGCAAAGTTTAGAGAAAGGGAAAATAATGATATTTAAAAAAAAATTCTGACTGGTATCACAGTTAAGGAGAAAAGATTAAGAAAATGTTAAGTTAATGGCATCATAATTAAGAAAAGGGGGAACGTGATGTAGGTCCAAACCATCACAAGGATGCTATAAATGAAGATAATAATTTTGAAGAAGGTAGAACAGATGATGTTGGTTTGAGTCAAGTTTAAACCCCATACACTGTGATCTTCTCATATCTATTCTGCTTTCTCATCTAAATACTCCATCAATCCAAAAGTTTGTTGTTATTAATGAACTGAATCAAACTATGGATTAGAACAGTTGATAACTCCTCAAGTCATGAAAAACCTCACCCAAAGATACGAACTGTTTAATGAGTCAGAGCATAACACTCACATAATAGATGAGTAAAAGAATCACCCCCCTGCTGACACCCAATGCAAGTGGGGTTAAATTACAATCTCCCATCTTGTACAGGCATCCTGTAAATTTTCTGTTGGCCATGAGAACTTTCTCCTGCTCAGTTTTAGCAATTCCATCAATCTGTCTTTATTAAGTCTTCATATGAGAGCTTAGAATGTCTGAAATTCTCTATAGAGTTCCAGTATATTAATGTTCCCAGAGTATACAGTCTCTGATAGGCAGATTAACTAAAGACAATCCCAGTGCTGGTTTTAGCCCAATAAATTGAATCTCACTTCTTTTCTTGGCAGCCTTTTCTGCTGTTTCATTACCTAGAATCCCTACATGTCTGGGAATCCACTTCAGTTTAATTGTGTTATGTTCAGTCAGTGTCATGAATGACTTGGCATTCCAAGTTCAACTTTAACTTAACCAAGAAATGTTCAAGGGCCTTCAGCCCAGCTTGACTATTGAAAAGTATACATTTATACCCTTGTAGCTTCTCTTAATGCTCTCCCTAACACTAGCTAAGGTAGCAGATATCTTGGTCTTAAAGATTAAGATATATTAATTCAGATTAAATGAAAATTTGGCACCATTTCCATAAAACTAAGTGCCAATTTCTGACTTAGTTTCAGAACCATCAGGGTACCAGATTAGACTATAATTTTCCTCACAATTATTTGCCCCTCTCACTTACTGTGCACTGAATACATAACAGTGAATTTTTGTCAAAGTATGTGGTTTCAGCATGTCAGTCCTGATATTCTGTATCTGACAAATTTTCTTTTTCCCAGGGGAGTTTCAGAGAATCTAAATGTTAATTACTGGACATGTTTGCTTGATGTCTAATTCAATGAAATGCCATAAAAGCCTTAGGTTAATCAAAATGGGTAATGGGGTGAGTCCAATTAGTATTTCTATAGCAGCTGTAGGTGTTGTTGTCTTTTATTGTACTGCATAACTCTCTTTGCAACTTGCTAAGTTCAGTTTTGCATTTTCATAATCCAGTTCTTGGCTACCATATAAGTGCAGTGCAGTGATTAAGGTCTAACCATGTTGGGTACAACAAGTAGATAATACCAGGTATTATATTCCATCCTGAACTTAGGTATTCATGTTCTTAATTACCTAGTGAGTCGATTTAATAAGAACATAATAGTCGCTTCACTGTATTGGTTCCGACATGAAATTAAATGTTATATTAGTATTCATTTTTTACTCTAAACTGCACTTACTTACATAAAAATAAGATAAGTTTCTGGAGAATCTCTCCCATCTTCAGTGGCTCACTGAACTACCATTACTAGAAATAGGCTAGGCACCTGCTAGGCACCTGAATGTTCCTGTGGTGGCCTCTTACAGGAAATGCATCTTATTTTTACATAAGTGGAGTTTAGTGTAAAAAATAAATACCTAAATTTAGGATATATTACCACTGCATTGTCAACAACTTTATAAGTGCAATAATTATACTCCATGTTTTACCAAGCAGGCTTCTGCAAGTCCAAAATACATGTAAGCTTTTGCAATAATATTACTTAAATGCTCTTTCTAAATCAATACCTTGTCCAAAATGAGCCCAAGATATTTGACTTGTTGTAAATAGGATACCCTTTCACCAAATAGATTTGGTTCCCTTAGGTTGCCTATATTTCTCATTCTGATGAAATATACCACTACTGATTTGCCTGAATTGAAAGAGAGTTTAGTCTTGTAATACCAGGCATCTACCTGTTTCACTGTAGATTGAAGTACCTCTGAAATTATACCAGGAAAGTTTCTTCTTACAATAGCAGCAATATTGTCCACAAAACAAATAGTAAGATAACTAGCCTTAGTGTAATCCCACAACAGAGTGTGCATAACTAGGTTCCAAGGCAAGAATTAAAATAACTTCACCCTGTAGACAGCCTGTAGCAATGGAAACTCTCAGTTACTTCCCAAAGAGACTCAGCTCCTTGTTTTCCAACATAAAACATATCCACCTACACATAATGGGTGACATATTATGGTCTTGAAGGCCTTTCAAAACTGTTTTACAAAAAGTTTTGTCAAATGCACCTACCACATGAAGAAATGTTCCAATACCAATTCCCTAAATAATACTTCTTAATGGTTGATAAAACATGATGAGGTGCACGCTCCATGAACTTCAACTGATAGGCTTAATTGGTAACTGTGTGATGGAAAAGTTCTTAATTTAATACATTGTCCCTGATTTGAATATCTTCAAATCTTTAAGTAAGTAGTAGGAGAGATTTGTTGGACAATATGCCCAACAATATGCTTATAAAGATGATAGAGCATAACCATCGGCTATGGAAACTCTACAAATGCTGTAAAGGGGACTGCATAGTGTCAATCCCTTGTTGCATTAGTGCAGAAAAAATTTAATCAGGTCCTGCTGCTTTGTATTGTCCAAATAAATTGATTGCCCCTCTTATTTTGGTCACATTGATCATAATCTTGATCATGTTTCATTTCTCTATGGTAGGCATATGTCTGCTCCTATCTATAGGTTTATCATTTACCACCTTTGAGTCCAGAAAGTATACACTAGCTAATTGAAGTAATGTTATTTTCTTATCAGACAGATATAACTATCATTAAGGAGTTTAGTTGTGCTAGCAACTTTGTCAGCACTTTTATCCATTAGTTTCATCAGTTTTGCACTGCCAGAAATACTCCCCATTCTCTAGCAATGTTCCCTCCATTAATGTCTTTTGCCCTTGTGAATCGTTTTACTATATCTGATAAGTGCCACCTAATAGGAGGCCCAATTCCCAGTACTTTTTACAGGTTCAAATAACTTCCTTGTTTTTTTCTAAGTTCACTTATCTCTTTAGACCACCAAGGAACCTGCATTGGCAAGCAAGGAATCTTAGCTTGACAATTATGGTAAAAAGTTTGGAGAGTGAACTGTTGCAACCAGTAAACTGCCTTCTCCACATACAATACCAAATGAATGTTTTCAGACATACCTATTACTAAAGCTGATAGGTGCCATTTATAATCATCTCTAACAATTCTCCTGATGTTCCTGCACATCACTGGTCTAATAATCAGTAATTTAATTTTAAAGCAAATGCATCTATCAATTCATGATAAAACATCTTAGCACACATGCTAATTCAAACTATGTCTTGAATTAATTTAGTCCCTAGTATAGAATAGAATATTCATTTCAATCTTTCATTACAAAAATTGTAACAAATGATTTATATATTTCTTACAAATGAGTACAAATTTTCTTGAGGTCCTAACTTGTCATGATCTGGTCATTGACATAAGTTAGGGCCCTGTTTGGCCTACTTTACTCTTTTTCTCTTTTCACTTTCCTAATCCATTTGCCACTTACTCTTCCTAAATATTCACCCATACTCCTACTTCTTTCCTATCCTCTAACTGTTAACATTTTAATTGTTACAATATTTTTTTCATTTTATTCCATTTTGGATTCCATCTATACTCTCTCCAATTACTTGTTACCTTGTACTGCATCAAATAATAAAATATACCCTCTGTTTCCCCACACATAGCACATATTTCCATTGTGCTGTTTCTAAATACTTTAAGATACAATGCACCTATTCACATACATGTATATTCCTCCTTCTCTTACTTATTACAGCTGTCAATACACTTCTCCCCACCTCAATCTTCCAATAATATCTTATACAGGCAAAAAGAACTTTTATTCTCTAAACTTGACCATGTCTCTTTTATTCTTTATCCTTCTTACTTTCTTCCAGAAATGCAATAAATTATTTTCTCCCTTCTGCCATACATACTCATACCGATATCTTCCAATGTTTCTTTCAATCTCTTCTATCAGTTATTATACCAACTATTCTTTGAACTTTCGTAAAAGTTTTAATTATATTATCATCCTCTGGTTTTAGACTCCTATACTAGTATTTTAGAATTCTTTCAACCACCATTCCTCTTCTACCTGTTCTACCTAATTCAGCCAATGCTACTCCTGTTGGCAATGTTTTTGGTAGCCTCAATGACTCTTTACAAAACATCCTGATTACATAAATTTTGTTCACAATATCTGATAATCCCCAAATTTCCAATCCGTATAATATCTTTGATTATACAATGCTTCATGCAAACTCTCCAACCAAATTATAGACATTTCTGGCATCTTATATAAACATACTGTCACTCTTTTCATTGCTAATTTTCTCTCAGCTATCAGCTTCTTACCATGTAACTCCCAGCCTTCATTACTACTTAATCTATAACTCCTAAATTGTCAAATTCTTTCACTATTTCATACTCCTCTCCATTATAATACCATTTTTCATATTTCATATTCTACTTCCTATTTTAAGTGCCATTATTTTATATTTCCTAATATTAATTCTTATGCTCCACTCTCTGCAGAATTTACTGATTTCCTTAGTTCTTTCTGTAACCCTGCAACTGTTGTTGCACCTATCATTAGATGATTCACATAATGTAATCCTGGTCTCTTTTGTTTCCTATCACTGGACTATGTGAGTTACTTTTTATAACTCTTTTAGTCCCTAATATCAAATTGATATCCTCTCTCACAGGTGCCAAAAAGTAAGTTTGATATCTTTATTTAGAATATTTAGTATTGTACTTACAAAATGTTGTGCCAGATGTTCACCTTTCAAGTTAATCTTAATGTTTCCTAACATAACAAGATGAGCATTAGCATCAGCCTCTAGGATGGTTTCCTTGCCTGTGTCATTGCAGTGAACTACTAGTTCTCTGATTGCATCCAATGGCGGGCTGAATTCATTATATGCCAGGTATGATGCAGATGAGAATACCATAGTCCTATTTCTGCCCCCTATCATTTATAATGTTTCAATAGTTGTGGATCCAATGTTTTATAGTAGAGCTATATCTAGCTTTACCTAGCTTTTTACATAAGCTAGCAGAGATCAGTTTCCAATGTTGTTAAGATACTCTATACACTTTTCATAGTTGATTGACATACAGCTTATCTTGTATAGAAGCCTAAGCTGAAAGTTCTCCAGAATCCTCAACAACCATGGGCTTCAAAGTCCTTCCTTCCTCTGCGACTATCTCTTGCTCTCTTTGAGTTCCATGAACTGCTTTCTTACTGGAATCAGACAACACTTTAAAAAGACCCTTGTCCACACCAGTGAAGGTAGTCACACCATTTTAATATGTGCTTAGCTGACTTCCTGTCAACTAATAATGTAAGTAACTGTGCCATAGGGTCTGACTGCCTATTTTCCATTGCTTACTTATGAGCCCTGGATTATTTTGTAGCAATAGTGAGTGTATCTTTATTGTTATAAAATTCTATATGTTACAAATATATTTGATGCATGGGGCATTGACCATGCATACTTAAGTAATATACACAATTAAAAGAGAAAATTTGTTTAAAAAAGATAAGTAAATAAAAAATGGGATAAAGGTATTTACAGATATATGTGGAAACAACTTACATATTAAATATTGTACTTATGAAGCTGTTGACAATGGAGAGGTAATATAACCTAAACTTAGGTATTCATTTTTTTAACACTAAACTCCACTTACTTACATAAAAGTAAGATGCATTTCGAGAGAATCTCTCCCATCTTCAATTACATATTACTCACAGTTATGTTAGTTATTGCATTTTAACTATAAAATAAATTGCTTCAAGCTTTGTGCACTTTGGCTCGGAAAATGCCCATATTCATTCAATTTGTGTAATTCACAAACAGGTACCAGCATGCCAATCTATTTCAAATTGCCTTAAGAACATTTTCTGGTTACAGCATTTTTCTGAAATTATTCCAGTGGGTACATTCAGCCAGAGTATGATTCCATTTCTCCTCCCTTTGACAAAATGGGCAGATTTTGACAAGAGGTATCTATTTTTTGAGCCTTCCAACCTCTCAGTCTAAACCTGACCATTTATAATCTTACCTTTCTCCCTAGAATGAGCATGTATACTTCTTTACCCAGCTAAAGCCCAAGGAGACTTTCATGTTACACTCTGACTTGATTTCCTGCTAATTGATTTTCTCCAGTCTTATTCTAACCTTTTTCCATATATTTTATTATTTTCATTACTAACTGCTATATTGAACTGGTGTAAATTTCTTTTAGTTTTCTTTCTATCTTTGCAGTCCAAAACATTGGTGTTACATTTTGTGCTTGGTATTATAGCATTTAGCTCAAAATGTGGACTGGCCTTCCTGCATTAGTTTATACTAATAGTTTACCATCCTAGTTTTACCATGAACTATATCTTCATAGTAACCCACCTCCCTTGTAACCCCCGAGTTTTGATGTTCCCTTAGATAGACCAAAAATCCTTTTCAAAATTTGACTTGAATTTTATTTACATGTTCAGCTCTATCATATTACCATTTTTCATTTCCATGTAGCAAAATATACTTAATCGTAGCATAGTACATCCTCTTTAGTGTATCTATTGGCATTTCTGGAATGTGAGTCAAAACACAAAGTAGCTCATTTAGTTGGCCTTATGCTTATTAATTAATGACAGATAAATGCTTATTTCATTTCCCATTCATATTAAAGAATACTCCCATACAGCAAAAAGGTTTAATCTTTTCTATTTCTTGTCCACTATAGCACCATTATTCATCCCTGCCATACATATAGCCATTTTTTAATGAAATGTTTTTTTTGGATTTTGCTAACATTTACAATCAAACCCCATTTCAGGTAATAATCATCTTGGAATTGATGTCTTTCTGCTAACCCTTTTGTTAGAGATAAGATAATTATATCATAAGCATAAAAATACCTGAATGCATGCACCATTGAATACATCTAAAGAGCACTTTGCGATCTCCAGTTGTTAGGTCCTGAGTCTTTAGTGTACCGTGTATGATATAGGAAAATTCTTGGCTTCATTACCTTAGGGAAATGTTTCCCTTCAGTTGAACTCCATGAAGATTTCTCTGGAGCCAATTATAAGAGTCCTGATTCTCACAAGAGTAAACCAGGGCTCCATCCCAAAATGAATTAGTATTAAGTAAGGATAGAGATCTGCAAAAGTGTGTCTTCTCTATTCTTCTCAGAATTGCTGCTTGAACAAGCCTTGATGTCTTAATTAGCTGGACCTCTGGATATGCATACCTCATACTGACCATCTTAAGTGAAGCTAAGGCTTCTTGTGAAATACCTTAGGCTCAATATTTTTTGCTTTTTAAAAGGTTTACTTTAGCAGAAGGTGGGATATCAACACTGGTCCTGGTTTTTTTGGAAGTCCCTGGAGTCCCTGGCCCAGTTTAAGACTACTAATATGAGAAGAGGCTCCCTGTTGTGTATCACCTCCACTTCTTTCCTAGCTTTCCTTAGTTTTCTCCTAGCTGTACCTCAGTTTTTTGGTATGTGCTCAGGTTCAGCTGAATCATGGAGAAGATAGTTTACCCATTTCCTTAGCAGATGATTGCTTCATATAATCCCTCATTTTTATAGCTCAGAGATCACTATATTAAATTCCCATAAATACAGAGATATATAAGTCAACCAGTACTGAGCCCCCACTGGACTTTACAAAGCACTTTGTCTGTCTAGATGTAGACTTACTTATGTCTAAATTATCTGTCGGGTATTAGGGGATTATGGTATAGTTGATAAAATGATATATGATAAATAGAAAACAGTTGGTGCAGTTAAAAATAAATAATGATGAACATCTATCCTAAACACAAAATATAATCCATGGTGTACTGCAAGGATCCATTCTTGAACCGATATTATTTATATTATGTACACACAAAATCAGTGACAAAATACAAACTGCTAACATGACACAGTATGCTGATGATACTACAATTACCATTAGTGACTCAAATTTTGATGATTTGGAAAGGAATGCAAAGACAGTTTTGAACTGAGCTGTTAAAAATTTCAATATATTAAACTTAAGTGCAAATCCTGCAAAGTGCCAGGCAATCAGCTTTGCTTTAAGAATCCTGGTAAACAATTACAGTTAAATATACTGATGAGGCTAAATTATTAGGATTATATATTGACAAGACATTTATTTATAATGCTCATATTAAAAAACTAGCAACAAAACTTAAGTCAAAATCTATTTGTTTTGAGTTACTTGAGCAAGCATCTACAAACATTCAGGACTATTTACTTTGCACTTATCTATTTTCTCATAATGTGGATTTGAAATATGGGGTAATACTTCTAAACTTAGCAAAAATATAATATTCATTGTGCAAAAAATGGTTGTGCGATATTTGCATCATTTAAAACAAATTGAATCTTGTAAAAATATATTTAGGCATCTAAAAATACTTACTACATCCTGTTTGTGTGTGTGTATATATAATGAAACAAGAGTTTATTGAATGTATTGGATCAACCACAATTTTTAATATAATCAGGAAGTTTTTATATATATATATATATATATATATATATATTTGTTATAATATTTGTTATAAGTTTATATATATATATGTGTGTGTGTGTGTATGTAATACACTTCCTGATAATATTAAAAATTGCAATTGATTCAGTAAATTCAAGAAACACTTGTTTCATTTTCTTATAGACAAATCTTACTAAGATATTGAAGAATATGTAAGTTATAATTAACTCTTTTATGTTACACACTATTTATGTATTACACCACTGCATAATATATGTGTATATGTGTGCGGGATGGGATTTAGGTGGTAGCCATATTGAAATAGTCATAATGGTAGCGCGGCGATATCGGAGTGAACACGAAGTGGTTAAACACCAAAACTATGGAACATCGTAAGAAAAGTTGGGAGAAGAACGAGGAAACCGGGTGAGTATTAGTAAGAAAATACCCATAAGTACCTCCTATCTACACAACATTATACGCAACCGAAATATAGGTACGCTGATGACCTGAGCTGTTAAAGAGCGTCCATAAATAAATATATATATATATATATATATATAGGTGAGGTTATGCTATGAGTGAGACAAAACGAGATTAAACTGTACAAGTTTGTTAGAAACCGGAAATGACACAAAGGAAGCGACGTGTCACAGGCATAGAAGAGTTCAGGAAAACCTGCCAGAAGCACCAAGGACAGGGGAAAGCGAGCACAACGACTCCTAGCATAGAAGAGCGACATCAACAAAAAGTCATCAGTACTCCTTTACCCGTCTACCCTGGAACAACACAAAAGAACAACTTCTCAAGGGGGAGAAGACAACCAACCACCACAGTAAGCGAAATCAAATCACAAAACAACTACCCAGTCAAAACCGATTCTTACAATGACCGAAAAGAAGCCCGGACATACAAAACCACAGAGGAAAACTAAACAACTAAGCGACAGGGAGGATGATTCCAAAGAAAGGCAAGCCATTCAAATTTTGTTCATGAGCACCTTAATGGAATTAAAATACCTAAGAAAACTGATCTGAGGATGTTAAAACATAAACGAAAAAAGAAATAGCATTTCTGCAAGAGGAAATAAGGTTTTAACAAGTTAATGACAGAAAAATGTAATAACTTGCAAAATGAAGTATATAAATTGGACAATACTATGGCAGGGAAGACCAGTAGCATAGAAAAAAAATACCTTTACTTGAGAAGCCGGAGGAGAGAGGACAGAGGAGGAAAGGAAAAACAACAACAACAACAACATAATAATAATAATAATAATAATAATAATAATAATAATAATAATAATAATAATAATAATAATAATAATAATAATAATAATAATAATAATAATAATAATAATAATAATCTGAAACTGGATAACCATGGAAAAATGATGCGCAAAATAAAAGAAATATTAGCTAAAATAGAATTACATAAACCATACATTAAACCCATGCACATGTGTAAAAATAGTTTAGGCCAGAGGAATAGTCAGAGTCGAACTTGCCTGCTCGGAAGACAAAATGGACATAATGACGAACAAACACACACTAACGGGGGGAGAATGTCACATCGATGAAAAGATGACTGTCCAAGAAAGGCTAATACAGAACCAACTAAGGATGTTAGCAAGGGGGGAGAGAGCAAAAGGCAACAATATGAAGGTGAGATATGAGAAAATCATGCTAAAGGGACAGTGGGCAAACTGGAAAATAGTTCCTCAAGTACCAAAACCATAATGACCGCAATAACAACAACAAATCATTCACTCAGAACCATGAATAAGAAATCCAAACAACAAACCGAAAACAGTAATTTATAATAGCAACATGAAATCTACAGACCCTCAGAACAGAAGAAAGAGAAGACGAACTAGAAAATGCACTACAATTGATCAAATTCAACATTTTAGGTCTAAGTGAAGTGAGAAGGCTAGGAGAAGTCATTATTACAAAAGCAAATGGCGACCTATTTAATTATAAAGGAGAAACAGCTGGCCAAAAAGGAATGGGTTTCATAATCAGAAAAGTCTTAAAACACATGGTACAAGAAGTGATGGGAATTTCAGAAAGAATTGCCATAGTAAAACTTGCCATGAACCACTACACAAAAACAATCATACAAACGTAAGCTACAACAGAAGCCAGCCAGCAATGAAGAGGAACTGGAAGAGTACCACAAGAAGTTAGAGGCAGCACTAAAAAAGAACTTCATTGTGGGAGATATGAATAGTAAACTGGGTAAGAGAAGTCATGAAGACAATGAACCTGTTGGAACACATGGCTTAGGGACTAGAAACAAGAGGGGAGAAAGATTGATACAGTTCGCACAAGAGCATAGATTGAAAATAGCAAATATGTTCTTCAGAGAACCACCTCACCTGAAATGGACTTGGCGATCACCAGGGGGCAAGACAAAAAATGCAATAGATTACATTTTTTATGGAAAAAATTGGAGATGTGACAGACGTTCAAGTGATGAGCAACCTAAAATGCATTTTAGGGATGATACAGACAAAAGTAACGATGAAAAAAAGAAGCATACAAACACATAAATTGAGTGTAGAAAACGTAGGCAAGGAAGATCTACAATACAAGCTGCAAAAACAATTCACAGAAGCCAGTTTTCACACGGACAAAGGGATCCAAGAACTATAAGATACCCTAGAGAATTGCATAAAAAAAGAGAGTAGCGAGCCCTCAAGATGACCTCAAACATGAAAAACAGGGAGAAAAGGAAAATATACACTATACAGCTGATCAAACGCAGGGCACAATTACAACTAACTAGAGACACACCAGAACAAAACAGATTAGAGTACACTGAATTGGATAAAAGGATAAAAGAGAAATAAGGAAAGATATTTGCAACAGCCGCACAAAACAAACAAAACTCTTTACGGAATCATCAAAATCAATCAAGAAAGCAAATGGCAATTATAACAAATGAAAGAAATGGATACTTAGAGCAATGAGTCCAGAGGGGAAAAGCATAACATCAAGAAAAGACATAATCAACTCAGTTACAGACTACTAAAAACACTTGTACTCAAGCTCCATTCCATCTCAGTCCAGGAACCAGATACCAAATATCTCCAACACACAATTTTTACCTATCCTGCACAGTGATGTTTGAACTGCCGTTAACAAGCTGAAGAATGGGAAGATCCCAGGTGCAATTGCTAAAGCTTGCAGAAGACCAGTTAATACCCAAAATCAACAAAATGTTCAATGCAATTCTAGAAACAGAAGACATACCTAAACAATGGAAAACCAGCACAATTGTTCTTCTATACAAAAAGAGCACTGGAGGTGATATAGGCAACTACAGACCTATAAAGCTGATGTCAAATATATACATACATACTGTTCACAAAACTCTTAACTAGAAGAAAAATAAGGTTCTAGATGAAAATCAACCACCAGAACAAGCGGGTTTCTATACAAAAGTCGGCACAATAGGCCATCTCCAAGCCACAAACTAGCTGATAGAGAAAACAGAGGAATTCCATCTAGCTCTATATATAACCTTTATTGACTGTAGTAAGTAAGGCCTTTGACTCAGTCAAACATGCAAGCATATTACATGCTTTGGCAGCTCAAGGAATAGAGACAAAGTACATTCATATCTTACACAACATCTTTAGTCAATATTTTGCTAAAGTAAAAATAGAAGAAGAACAACCATCCTGACTAGAAAGAGGATTTCACCAAGGAGATCCAATTTCTCCCAAACTCTTCATTTGTATAATGGAGCATATGTTCAGGAAAATGAACTGGGATAATAATTTTGGAATCAACATAAACAGCAGTCAACTAACAAATCAAAGATTTGCCGACAATGTGGTCTTAATTGCCAAAACACTGAAAGAATTACAAACTATGCTAGAACAAGTATGTGAGCATACCAAAAATGCAGAGCTGTAACTTGACCAACTGAAGACGCAGTTAATTTCAAACGGATCTGAGACCCCAATAAAAATAAATGGAACAGTCCTCACATATATGAGCGAATATACATAACTAGGACAACAGATTTCCTTCCACGATAAAATGAAAAAATAAGTACAAAGAAGGATCTCATTAATTTGGGGAGCATTTTTGGCCCTTAAGTTTATATTGTTCAACCAAACACTAAGAAAATTAGATTCCAGATGCTCAAAATCTGTGTATATCCTTTATTACTTCATGGATGCCAGACGTGGTCAATAACATAAAAACAAAAGAACAAAATATGCCTAAGAAAATTGCAATGCAAGATCCTGGGAATAACTTTGAAGGTCAAAATGCCTATAGTATTAATGCATCAGATATCTCAGACAATAGGCATCAAAAAGTAGCTACCAGAAGCAAATGGCAATGGGGAAGTCACGTCACAAGAACAGGATAATAGATGGATATACAAGATCTCTATATGGGACCCCAGGATAGGAAAAAAGAACACAAGGTAGACCCAGAAGAAGATGGACAGACCTGTTGAAGGAACATGCAGGTCCGGATTGGTCAACAGTAACAAGAGGAAGAGAAAAATGGAAATTTCTTGAAAAAGAACTAGTACAGTAAGAAATGGAGTAACCAAAGAACAAATCAGTCAGTGTCTTAAACAGCATGCAAAAAAATAGAGTGGAATAGTTCACCATGTCAGAAAAAAGTGAGCTTTCCCTACTTGTTAGGAGACCTTTGCCCTTAAGGGACGTAATAAGCCCTCTTTATCTTTTATATGTGTGGGGAAATTGGGTGATTTATAAGTTGTTACTTTTATTATAAATTTTGTTATTTTATATATTGACATGTCTGAATTCTGTGCAACACCATATTAGGCTGAAATAAATGAAATGAAAAACTATGTTGCAAAGGCTACATACAACAGGTGTCACCTGGTGCCATGTAGATACTGTACAACAGAAGTGCCATATAGTTCTGAACACATGCGTCTACACTTTGGTTTGGGTAGACCAGAGCTCTTAATGCGGTGATTCTCCAGCAGGGAATCTCATTAAGGTTTCCAACTGGGAGACCCTATGTGTTCGGTTTTCAGATGCAAAGGTGGATTTTATTCTGGTATGTTCCCCATCACTTCCCTGGCTAGAATAACTCTGCCAATGATGATTCACTGCTAGTAGAGTCCATGGAATCACAAATACATGAAGGTCCCACCCACCCATTTCAAGGCCATGTGGCTTCTAAATCCATTGATGATATGAGAATTTTATTTCTCTCTATTTCTATGTTTAATGAAGTAATTTGATGTGCATTTGTTAATTATCAGTATGTTTCTGTACATTCCAAAATATACAACATTTATTTCCAGAACTCAGCATGTTTACTATTAAATGCTTAGTTCCAATTTTCTAAAGTACATGTTACACTTATACAATATGTATCATATATTTGTGTATTATATAATCTGTTATTTTTTTCCCATCAGTAATGAAGAAAATGAAGATGTTTGCTTTGGAAATAGATATCTCAACTATAATTATATTATATATTTATTTTCTGAATAATAAGCAAAATACAAAAGAAATAATCCTATAGTTTCTGACGCAAGTCACATTTCCTATAGACCGCCACAATATTTCATATAATCATGCATCAAATCCTGGTAGGCTAGTGGTAAACCATACTAGCCTTGTAGACCCAAAATTGCAGTTCAATTCCAGCTGGGTTGATGGATTTTTTTTTTTGTGTAAAAATTCCAAGTATGGCTTCCTTCAGAAGGGAAGCAAAGCCATGGGTCCCATGTCATAGGTTTATACATGTAAACAACTTCAATTCTGAAAGGAGAGGCCACAAGCAAAATTTATTGGCCGTTCCATGCCCTGAATAGAATGGGATGCTGTTGGCATCAGATATTAAAGAGTATCCATAAATACACCAAATTAAAAATACAACCATGTGATTAATCGGTTGACAAATAGTAAACTATGAAATTACAAATGTCTCTATCTTAGCAACCAGTATTGCAGCTTTCAGATGGCCGGAAATCAGAAACACCAACCACTCATCAATGAGGGAAACTGCACCTCTGGCAAATATCCCTTTCTCCTATTCTTATAACAAGAAAGAAAATAATTATATACATTATAAACTCTAGACTAAACTAGTGCTTAGTACATACAAAGTTATTATTTGATTATGGATGTAAATGGATCACTATGTTGCTATAAATATATTACAATCTATATTTATGGATAATATAAACATAGAATGCAGAAATTCAGGCTCTTCAAACTTCTTTTTGAAAATATTGTTCATATCATTTCCCTTATTTTCATTTACCTTGCTTTCCAAAGGCAAGGATGGGAACTCAACAAGGTCTTAATTTTAAATCCTCTGCTTTAAGTTAGGTACCATCAAATTTGCACATAAATCCATTTTAATCAAGAGATGGATTTTTATAATAGTTTTCTTAATTTCACTAACACTAATTAATTATTCACATCTTTCAAATTGTAATAGGCTACTAAAGTCTTCACAACACCTAATCCTTATTTCAGCATTTCTTCTTCAGCAAACTGGACATCCTATCTATATGGAGGTAAGAACAACCTTGTACAGAAAAATGATGGAAAGTCCAGAGGAGTGATTTTACAAAAGACAAACTACTTTTATAAGAACAGCTTGGAATTTTTCTCCCCACAATTCTATTTTTGCATGAAGAAACCAGTAATGGCAATCATCTAGGAAGTATGAGAGAATTGGGGATTATCTATTAAATGGGTCTGGCTGATTTCCCACCAAAATATAAAAGAGAGCCATTATACAAAGAACATAATAGGCATCTTCCTTGAATATTACCCATTCCCTAATAAAATATCATGGCAAAAAATTAACCTTTAAAAGTCAATATAATTTGAAGTAATAATAATAATAATAATAATAATAATAATAATAATAATAATAATAATAATAATAATAATAATAATAATAATTTATTTACCTACTGTCAGTAGATATATTACAAGTGTCTGACATTGTCAGAAATTATTCTCAGGGTGCAAATGATTTACAAAACACATACAAAAAATAATGCCTTATAACATTACTATAGTTTATCTAATCTGTATATACATAATCCCCATTTCATTACTATTTATTGTTCATCTAACCTATATATACATTTATATATTAGGTGCTATTTTAACTTACATATACATTTATTTCCTATATGCACCTTAATTGGCATCGGTAATTTATTATACAGTATCAAATTTTTTATTCATGGATCTTTATAAATATTGTACTTACGAAGCTGTTGACAATGGAGTGGTAATATATCCTAAACTTAGGTATTCACTTTTTTTTGGAAGTAAATGGTGTTTAGTGTAAAAAATGAATACCTAAGAGTAGGGTCTTTATAAGTTGATTTAAAATTTATGTGACTTCTATGTAAGTTATCCTTAACTCTAGTATTATAAATATACATATCACTATTTATTATATTATTGATTTCCTTCTTCAAGGTCATTAAAAATTCCATATATACATGAAATCAAACCACTGTAAGGATATCCTTTTCCCTAAAAACATTTTTGCATGACTCCATGCTAGCTAATCCACACACATATATAATATAAAAGAAAAATAAAAATAAAGTAACACTATTAACAATGTAACAAATTAACAGCGATCTCAAGTGTGACTTTTACTTAGTGTTTTATCCTTTTCTGCTGTTATAATTACTGTTAATATATACATCATAGATATTTCTTTTGTAAAACTAAACATTTATTTATGTTAGTAATACCAGTACTTCCTCGTACTTATATATTATATGATAAAAATGGATAAACTCTGTCATGATATACAGTTAATAGTACATTATCATCTAGATATAAAGATAGATATTTTAACATACATAAGCTTGAGCTAATTTTTTTACATATATACTCGACATGGGAATCCCAAGTTAGTCGGCAATCCTAAGACCGTTTCGATTTTTGAATTATTTAATTATACTACAATATCTGTCTCCGTATGTAAGTGGGAGTGTTCCAACAGAAGTAATTTACGATTATGTCATTTAAGTAAATTGCCAATTTCTCCAGGCAATCATTGTTTCCCATAAATTGTTTAGAGGTTTATTGGAACAAATCATTGAGGTGTCATCAGCATATGATATAAGAGTATGAATGAATGAATGATTTTATTTTCATTTCAGCAATTAATTATATAAGTTTAGAATAACTGAGTCACTTTGTAACACTTACATCACTATTAGTTTTTAAAAGAGGAAAACTAAGTTTCTGGAGCTAATCGCTCCCATCTTCAGTTCCAGTTCGACTGCCGGCCTTGTTCTTCGTGGTGGTTTGGTTTGTCTCTGGTGGCGATTGGATGACCTTCTGTATTAAGACGTCACTTGGTGGGATTTCAAAGTTGAAAACGCTACATTTATTCTTCCACATATAAATGTTTCCCCAGACGGGGAGTTCTGTTTTCCCTGTAATGTTTTTAGGTAGTTTGGGATTCCTGTTTATATTATGTTTTTCGTTCCAAAAATGCCAAGCAAATGCTGATTTTTCTTCCTGTCTTTGTTTTATGTTCCTGATGTGTTCTTTTGCTCGTGTTTTTATGTTTCTTTTAGTATTTCCTATGTAAATTTTTTCACAGTCGATACATTCCATCTGATATATTCCTGATTTGTTCTCTTGAGGAATGTTCTCTTTTAGCTTAGAATTTAGTATATTTTTTATGGAGTAACTGTTTTATGGAGCTAAAATAATGTTTTGTTTTTTGAAAATCTTTTGGAATCTGTAGAAGGTTGATGGATGGTACGTGAATTTTTGATACATTCCATTTTCTTCCTTGTTAGGAATAAGAGTACTGATGTCTTTGATTCTATTTTTGTTTCTAGCTCTGTTTATTTTCTTATATAACACTTCTTGTTTGAAACCATTTTCTATAGCTATATTTATTATATTGCTCAGTTGTAAATCATATTCTTCTCTGTTCATGGGGACATTTACCAACCTGTGAGCAAGACTATTTAGTACTGCATGTTTATGAGGAACTGGGTTATAACTTTTATATTTAATGTAGCTATTAGCGTGAGTAGGTTTTCTATATATGCCAAATGTTAAGTGATTTTTTAACTTAATTATTTTAAGATCCAAGAAGGGTAGCTGTCCATTGAATTCTCTTTCCATAGTGAAGTTTAAGGATTTTTTTTGTAGATTGAGTAACTTTAATGCAACTTCTAGGTGTTTTTCCGGAACTATTGCAAAGATGTCGTCAACATAGCGATACCATGCTTTGAACAACCAGGGGAAACCCTTCGTGATTGTAATTTCTAATGCACTCATGAAGAGATCCGCTAATAATGGTGATAATGGGCTACCCATTGTTAAGCCAGAATTCGGTTTATAATATTTTTTATTGAAAGTGAAGTAATTTTGCTTTATGCACAGGTTAGTTAAAGTAATGTATTCTTCAGTTTCTTCTATTGTTTTCCCTGCTTTTAGCAACCAATTTTTTTTACATAGTTGTGTAGATTTGTTGTAGGGATGCTTGGAAAAAGAGCTGTGACATCAAAAGAAACCAAGGTATCTGTTTTTTTTCTATATCTTTAATTCTTTGAATTAGTTCTGAAGAGTTTTTTATGCTTCTAGTTTCAAATTTTGGAAAGAAAGAAAATCTGTATGTTAACCATTTGGCTAATTTGTATGTTGGGGCATCTATGTTGTTTATAATGCATCTCATTGTTTTCCCCGGCTTGTGTACTTTTGGAAGACCGTAGATTCTAGGCATTGTGGCGTTATTTACTTTAATTTTGTATTGTTTCTTTTTATCTATTAATTTACAACTATTAAACACTTTATTTAATGAATTTATGCACATGTTTAGGGGATTTTTGTTATAGTCGAATATTCTTTGTTTTCTAATAGTTTTTATATTATTTTATATTAGAAAATATTTTATATTAATATTTATATTATTTTATATTAGAAAACAAAGAATATTCGACAATAACAAAAAATCCCCTAAACATGTGCATAAATTAGTTGAATAAAACGATTAATGGTTGTAAATTAATAGATAAAAAGGAACAATGCAAAATAAAAGTAAATAACCCCACACTGCCAAATTAGTCAAATTACAAATTAGCCAAATAGTTAACAGATAGATTTTCTTCCTTTCCAAAATTTGAAACCAGAAGCATAAAAATTTCCTCAGAACTAATTCAAAAAATTAAATATATAGAAAAAAACAGATACCTTGGTTTCTTTTGATGTCACAGCTCTTTTTCCAAGCATCCCTACAACAAATCTACACACCTATATAAAAAAAATTGGTTGCTAAAAGCAGGGAAAACAATAGAAGAAACTGAAGAATACATTACTTTAACTAACCTGTGCATAAAGCAAAATTACTTCACTTTCAATAAAAAATATTATAAACCGAATTCTGGCTTAACAATGGGTAGCCCATTATCACCATTATTAGCGGATCTCTTCATGAGTGCATTAGAAATTACAATCACGAAGGGTTTCCCCTGGTTGTTCAAAGCATGGTATCGCTATGTTGACGACATCTTTGCAATAGTTCCGGTAAAACACCTAGAAGTTGCATTAAAGTTACTCAATCTACAAGAAAAATCCTTAAAATTCACTATGGAAAGAGAATGCAATGGACAGCTACCCTTCTTGGATTTTAAAGTAATTAAGTTAAAAAATCACTTAACATTTGGCATATATAGAAAACCTACTCACGCTAATAGCTACATTAAATATAAAAGTTATAACCCAGTTCCTCATAAACATGCAGTACTAAATAGTCTTGCTCACAGGTTGGTAAATGTCCCCATGAACAGAGAAGAATATGATTTAGAACTGAGCAATGTAATAAATATAGCTATAGAAAATGGTTTCAAACAAGAAGTGTTATATAAGAAAATAAACAGAGCTAGGAACAAAAATAGAATCAAAGACATCAGTACTCTTATTCCTAACAAGGAAGAAAATGGAATGTATCAAAAATTCACGTACCATCCATCAACCTTCTACAGATTCCAAAAGATTTTCAAAAAACAAAACATTATTTTAGCTCCATAAAACAGTTACTCCATAAAAAATATACTAAATTCTAAGCTAAAAGAGGACATTCCTCAAGAGAACATATCAGGAATATATCAGATGGAGAGTATCGATTGTGAAAAAATGTATAGGAAAGACTAAAAGAAACATAAAAACACGAGCAAAAGAACACATCAGGAACATAAAACAAAGACAGGAAGAAAAATCAGCAGTAGCTTGGCATTTTTGGAACGAAAAAGATAATATAAACAGGAATCCCAAACTACCTAAAAACATTACAGGGAAAACAGAACTCGCCGTCTGGGAAAACATTTATATGTGGAAGAATAAATGTAGCGTTTTCAACTTTGAAATCCCACCAAGTGACGTCTTAATACAGTAGTTCATCCAATCGCCACCAGAGACAAACCAAACCACCACGAAGAACAAGGCCGGCAGTCGAACTGGAACTGAAGATGGGAGCGATTAGCTCCAGAAACTTAGTTTTCCTCTTTTAAAAACTAATAGTGATGTAAGTGTTACAAAGTCGACTCAGTTATTCTAAACTTATATTAAACATCACTGTTACAAACGCGCACCATATTTAACTAATTATTATATATTCATATTTACATTTTTACTACCTTTGCAACCATTTACATACTTCTAACTTCATAAAAGCATCAATTTATTGACTATACATTTTCAATCCATATTAGTACATCACATTACAATTTATTTTACTTAAACATACAAGGACTCTAAAAGTTTGGCAGTACCAAAACTGAGGTTCTTCCATCTCTTAACCAGCAGATATGGTAAAGAACCACTAAAATAATTTATTAATTTTCTCTACTGCATGTGCCATCAAGCTCCTTCCTCATACTTCTCACTTATCCATTAATTTTCCTCAAAATTCCTCTATCTTATTCATTCTATTCTTATATCTGATAACATTTTTGTTGCTACTATTTCTTGTTGTATTTTTGTCCCATTTTCCATCCCAAATACTCTATCTCTACCATTTTTATGATTTTGCATTCAGTTAAACAATGACTTTCCACTTCCTCAAACATAATGCATCCTAATTTATCATTAATTCTTTTAGAAATAATACCCCTGTATGCATCCAAGCAAAACCCTTTCTTTCAAATTGGTTACAAATGTCTATATATTTCTCTCATACTCATTTTCTTTTAACTACTTTATATAGATCTAATGAACTTATATCCTCTAAGATAACCTCGATCTCTTGCCTCTCTGTGTCTTCTACCATCTGTCTCACTCCTTTCCAAAATCCACAAACATTATTTTCATCCAATTGGCATACATCTTCCATTCCTTCTAATAGTTTTCCCACCTATCCAAGTCAATACTCTCTTCACAATACATTCTTAGGTATGTAAGATATTATTGTTCTTTAGTTTCAAATATCTATACCAATGTTTTAAGATTCTTTACACTGTTATTCTTTTTATTCCTACTCTTCTTAATTCTACCATGCTTACCCCCTCCCCCTTGACCCCAAGATCGCGGGTTCGAACCCGGCCAGGACCGATGGATTTTTTCGGGCGTAAAAATCGTAAGTATGGCTTCCTTCGGAAGGGAAGTAAAGCCGTGGGTCCCGTGTCGTACTTTTACGGCACGATAAAGAACCTCAAACTTGAAAGAGAGGCCTCTGAGCAAAATTTGTCGGCCGTTTCACGCCCTGAGTTGAATGGGACGCTGATGACCTGAGCTGTTAAAGAGCGTCCATAAATAAATCAATCAATCAAACCCTCCCCCTTGGTGAGCTTTTGGTAACCCTGGAAGCTCTCTACAAAACATTCAATGCAATACATCAACCTTTGTCTACACCTTTTACACTCCCTAAAGTTCCACTGTATACATCATCTTCAGCTCAATCGTGGCCTCATAAAGTCTTTCTAACTATTTCATTGATAAAATTATACCAGCTTTTTCTAACAGCTTTTATAGCTAATTTACCTTTGGCTTGTGCACATTTAGATTGGATCTCCCACCTTCCATTACTCATAAATCTCAACCCCAAATAATCATATTCTTTCACTACCACCTTGGATCTCTATTTATAAATCATCTCCTAATCTTTTCTTAATTTTGTTCTCTTTTTCAATACTATTATGTTTAATTTATTATCATTTATCCTCAGGCCCCATTCTGCACAATATCTAATAATTTCATCTATGGCATTTTGTAATCCTATCACAGTTACTGCCCATGCTATAAGATCATCCACAAAAATCATTCCTAGTACTTCCTTCTTTTCAATGTCTACTTTTTCCTTAATCCTATCTAGGATATAATCTATAAATAAATTCAATAATATCGGACTCAATTTATATTCCTGTCTTAAGTTTAAATTTTGAATTGTATAGCCTGTGGATCCACTACCTTCACATCCAACACAATGCCTGCTTCTTTTACATAATTTTTCAAGTTATAAAATAAATTCAGTAGTAACTCCCTTATGTTTCAATTTATATATCAGTACATTCCTATTTAAATATTTTACTTACAAAGCTGTTGACAATGGAGTGGTAATATATGCTAAACATAGGTATTCATTTTTTACACTAAACTCCACTTACTTACATAAAAGTAAGATGCATTTCTGGAGAATCTCTCTTCAGTTGCTCACTGAACCACTATAACTCGAAACGATGGCTAGACAACCGGATGTTCCTATGGTGGCCTCTGTTGGTTGAGGTAGGAAGTTGCTGGAGTCCTATGGAAATAGGAGGAAAGTTGAAATTCATTAGATTTTCTCTATTTTCTTGGACTTGTTGTGCTAAATTGGATGGTAGGTGAAACTTTTGAATTTGTATTCTTCTTTTGTGTTTTTCAGTGAGGAAAATTTCCTTATATCTTTTTGTCTTTTAGATGTATTAATAATTTTTATCACTGTGTCGTTTTTAAATTCATTGTCTTTATTATTTGTTTGTATTCTATTTTGTACTCTGTTTCTGTGAGTGGAATATTCATCAATTGTGTGCCAAACTGTGAAACACTGCATATTTATGTGGAATGGGGTTACAACTCGCGTTTTTATGTAGTTTTCTGTGTGTGTTTCTTTTCTGTAAATTCCAAAATTCAAACGATCTCCCCTTCCTATAATTTTTATATTTGGAAATGTTAGCCACCCATTTCTCTCTTCTTCTATGATAAACTGTATACATTCATGTTGCAAATTCAGAAGCTACAGGGCATCTATGGAGTGTTTCCTCGGTATTATTGCAAAAATGTCAACCATATACCTATACAATGACTTGAAAATTAAAGGAAAGGCTTTTGTGATGTGTATTTCAAATGTGCTCATGAATATCTCCGCTAGAAAAGGGGACAAAGGGTTTCCCATAGTTATGCCTGAAACTTGTTGGTAATATTTTTTGTTTAAACTGAAGTAATTTTGTTTAATGCAAATATTAGTATGGTTTAAGCTGATGGATAAATCTGAAGTAGCAGCTCACTTTTGGACCAAAAATCATGAAATAAAACCAGGAATTAAACTGCTATAACATCTTCACAACTCATTGGAGTTATCCACTTGGGAAAAAAGTTTCATATTAAAAAATAGAGAAAATCTAATGAATTTTGACTTTCCTCCTATGGATGAACTCAGCAACTTCCTACTTCAACCAACAGAGACCACCACAGGAATATCCGGTTGCCTAGCCATCGTTTGGAGTAATGGTGATTCAGTGAGATACTGAAGATGGGAGAGGTTCTCCTGGAACATGGCTTACTTTTATGTAAGTAAGTGGAGTTTAGTGTAAAATATGAATACCTAAGTTTAGGACATCCCTATTTGTTGTATCAATTAACATCTGTAAAGAAAATGTATGCCCTACTCCTTTTATTTCTTAAATATTTTCCCACTATAGTATGAACTATAATTATATTATTTATTGTTCTTCTTCCTTTTCTTAAACCTGCTTGAAGTTCTGATAATTTACTTTCCATTTAAGCTCAATGATGCAAACTTTCTGCTAATATATCAGTGTATATTTTACTTATTATTGATAGTAGACTAATTCTTCCACATTTTCTTGGGCTATTTTTACCACCTTTCTCTTTATATATTGGAATGATCATGCTAATTTTCCAACCCTCACATATTACCTTCTTCTCCTTAATTCTATTTAATAATTCTGTTAGCAGCCTTATACCTCCTTCCATTTCCCCAAAAGCTTTCCAGAATTCTCCTGGAATTCCATCTATTCCTGTTTCCTTTTTCTTCTTTAATATGGTACTCTATCTCATTCATAGTAAACTCTTTATGTAAACTTTCTATCCTACACATATACTATGTAAATTTAATTCATAACTTGGGATATTTCCACCACCTAACAGGTTCCTAACATAACTTTTCCATTCCTTTGGGATTATCTTTATTTCCTACCTTTCTCTTCCTTAAGAAATACTTCCAAACTGATCATATATATTTACTGTCTTTAGCTCCTTTAATTTTTTCTCCCATTCTCTGTTGCCACTCTTTTCTTTTATCCTGCACTTTTTAACAAAACATTTGTCTATCATCTTCCTATTTTGACCTTCACCAACTTATTAATTCCTTAAACAATTCTTCCCTTATCTTAACACATTCTCCATCATACCATGCATTACCTTTTGCATTTCCTCTTTGATTTAATTCCATCTTACTTCCATTGACTCCATCTTTTCCAATGCTCCCTCATCTTTCCTATTTTCAGTACCTCTAGAATTCCATACTATCTTATTTCTGCTATTTTGAATATCAAATTCTCCCAGAAAAGCCCAGCATACTCCTCTTTCCATTTAAAAAAATTATATATTTCATTTTCATTGCTTCTTCCCCTCTATAGCATTTCCCTAAACTCAGCCTTATTTTAAGTGACAAGTGTACACAATCGATTTCCTCACTACATACCATATAGACAATCACACTTTAACCATTTATATCCATAAATGTCAATTTTCCTTCTTGATTGTAACCTGTTAAAACATTGCACATAATTAAATTATTCAATTCACAAAACTTGATCAATTTTCTACTTTCCTTATTTAGCACCTTATCTCCACTTTTCCTTAACTGCTCATCTCTTTTCACCCACACACATCCATTCTCCATCACCATAAATTTTATATCTATTCATCTACTCTGGTGTTGAAATCGCCAACTATAATAAATATCATACTAGGGTACTGTCTACTTAATTTCTCCATACAATCATTAGCTTTAAGTACAAATTTTCATTGTAAAACTCCGATAACACAGGTGGGTTATACACTAAACCTAATCCTAAGCATAGTTTAAATCCTTTCATCTTATATATCTTTAACCACATTACTGGCCCTTCTTCTACAAGCAACACTTTATTTCCAGTTGCTCCATAACTCTTATTTATAAATACCCCTATACCACTAGAAACCCTCCCTCTGTTACTCTTATCGCCACTCGTGGTCGAGGTCGTTAAGACGCGGACTTGTGAGCGGGAGGTCTTGGATTCGAATCCCGCCAGGACCGTCCTCTCTGACTGAGGTTTTTTCCAGGTTTTCCTCAGTCCTCATAAATGGCAAATACCGGGGAGGTACCTTAAACTTAGGCCTGGAACGATTCCTTCCATAAAAATAAACCCTTTCCCAATATATCATTTCATTTCATGTATCATTAGTATTCATCGCCTGTCGTGCCTCTGTAGCAATAATGGGCATTAAACACTATTCATTCATTCTATTACTCTTCCTTACACCATGATCACCTATATAATCATAACCTTCTACTTCTATCTTTTCATCTTTGTCCAACCATTACTGTCACGTCTCCTATCTTTAGCACTTCAAACACCTCACCTTATCATTTTTGGTCATAAACTCTCCACATTCCACAACACCATCTTCCAGTCCATGTCCTACCTTGAACCACTTCATCCTCCCTTAAATTTCTCCATATTCGCTCCTTACCTGATTCTTTTTTCATCCACAGTCACATTTTCCTTATCAACTATCTCCATCAAGCTGCCCTCGGGAGTTGACACCACTTTAAGCCCAGTGCTACCGACACTACGATACATTCCCTCTCGACTGATGATAAGGCTATTACTTCTGCTCTTTCACTCTCGTATGTTGTACTCGCCTCCTTGGTGACGTCATAAAGGTTTACTCTTCCTTTTCCTCTCTCCTCATGCCACCCATTTGTTGCTTGTGTGTCTCCTCTTCTTTCCTTACACTCCAACCCCATTGGCACTTCTAATTCTGGATATTTCACTGACTCGCCATTTCTCATTGTCTGTTCTTTCATGTTTTACCACTGACTCACTTCCTATCCTTCCATCAATCCATAATTCCATACCTTTAACAAATGTTTATTTTCCCTCTTCCCTTGGCAGTTTCATTTTCTTTATTAATGAGTTCCTGATCTCTCTCTCTCCTTTAACGTAGTCTTGATCTGTAAAAATTCCTGTTCCTTTCAGTTTCCTACCATTTCTCAAAATTGTCCATTTAATTTTATTCGTTGCCAACCTAACCACTATTAGTCTGAGTTTGTTTCTACTTCCTCACATCACAATTACTCACCCAGCCAATTTAACCTGCAAACTTTTCTCAATGATCTCTTCGACTATTTGCAGCAATCTTCTTCTTCTACTCTCCTCAACTCCAAAAAAATATCAGATTATGTCTTCTTACCTCTGTTTCCATTTTTCTCTCCATCCTCTCCATTCGTTCTTTAAATACATGAAACTCTTCGTACACTCCATTTCCAAAGTATGTAATAAACTTTTAACTTCTTCCATCATTTTATATAATTTCATCCCTATCCAATTTTATGTTTTCTTCAATTCGACTATGTCTTTGGATATAGTTTTCAACATGTTCATTATCTGACTCATGTCCTTCGGACCTAGGTTTATCTCAATAACCCAACAATCAACATTACGGATAATATAGCTAACAACCAAAACTGATCGTACTCATTAATACGTCTTTCCCTTCATATATGTTTCCTTTATTTACATAACGTGCAATATATTCTGCCCCAATATATTTCTAGGTTATTGCCCATCCCGAACTTTCTATCACATGGAGCAACACTCGCACACATCTTCTCACTGTCACTGCTCGAACTGAACTCCTGATTTAAAAGCATTCTTTATGTCATAGAGCAAGTTGTTTATATATATTAAGAACAATATAGGTCCCAACACAGACCCCTGTGGTACGTTCATATTTACAATCTGTTGATTTGAGATAAATTTACTTGTTTTAGTATGCACTTCTGTTACACATATCCTATTACTAGGATCACATTAAGTATTTTCTCCTTATACCATATTTATTTATTTATTTAAAAGTATAGAATATGACACACAGTCAAAAGCCTTAGATAGGTCAACAAGTATGCCTGCAGTACTCATGTTTTTATCTAAATTTTCCAGTAATTTATGTAGTAAAATAAATAAAATAAAATCCACGATAGTGGTTAATTATACTGTACTTATCTAAGAAATTAGAAATTTAACTAATAAACTTTTTCAAATAATTTTCCAAATACAGATGTCAATGATATAAGCCTATAATACCGCCTGTGGTGCCTTAGTAATAAAACAGGCATTAAAAACCATTAAAAAACCAATAATTATTACATTGTGTGTACTGCCCTTTTATATAGGTTCAATTATACTTAATTTTAGTTTATTTATGGAATAATTATTAAGGTGATTTAGAATGGAGGCAAGGGCATCTTTGCATTTTTTCAACATTTTAGAGGATATATCATCCCATCCAGAATAAAACTGATTTTTAAAACTAATTATTATTTTGATAATCTCTTATCAATATTATTACTAGTATCACTCAAAAACATGAAGTTATTCATGAAATTTGAATATTAATGTGATCATCTGATTTGTAGTTCATATTACTCCTAATATTTGCAAAAAAAGTCATTAAATAAAAATATTTTGTTTGGGTTATTAACAAATTCACCTTTAGGTAATAATGTAATACCTTCATTAGTGTAGTTTAAATTCTGAGTTTTATCATGAACTATTTCTAAACTGTCTTATTTATGTCAGCATATTTATTAATTTATTCCTTATATTGATGGAATTCTCAAATTGTTTAACACTTTGTTGTGTGCCTTTTCTAATTGTGTGTACCAATTTTTGTGTTCAGCTTTGTATGATTAAACAATTCATAGACATATTTCATATTGTTATTTAAAACACATGTCATTAGCCAGGGGAAAATTCAATTTACCAAGTCATTTCTTTTTACTATCTTTCTTTTATAAGGACATGCAGAATTAAGAGAGAACATTACTTTTTACATAAATATATCCCATTTTACATTACTGTTTTGTGCCATGTAGACTTGAGACTGTGTTTGCTTTTCAAATAAACCATTTAACTTATCTACATTTGCATCAGATGTCATTTTAGATTGATAAAATGATTCTTCTGTTTGTTTTACTGTGGATTCATACACATTAATATATATGTCATGATGGTCAGAATGATGAACATTTTCTACATCTATTGAAAAGTAACCAGTTTTTACATTTCTATAAATATGGTTAACTGTGGTAGCAGAATGTTGAGTGACCCTTATTGCTTGTTTTACCACATCAGCTAAGTTATATGATTTTGCAGTTTCAATTAAATTATGATAATCCCTATTTGTTGAGTTTCCATTAATAATAATGTCACCTAAGATTATAAGTTTTGCAGTTTTAGTAATCAATTTATTAATAATATTATTGTGTTATTCCAGAGATACAAAACAGATGTACTCAGCAATCTGTAAACTCCTAAATTAATGGAAATTGCACTGTCAATACTAACCCTAACTATGGCTACTTCTGTATTTTTTTATGCGTGAGTTACAGACCTATTTTAGACTTTAAAATTTACATTATTCTGTACATATATTGCAATAATTACTACTTTATGTTTTTCTCTACAGAAACTACATACTATTACAAAATGTGGGAAATTATACAAGTTTATATTGCTATCATGAAGTCCACATTCTGTCAGTACTACTACTTGAGTATTGGGAGGTTTATCTTTTACTTTTGTTTGTTTGGGGTTTATGTGCCAAAGTTAAAAATTTTACAGTCTAATTCATAATATTTTGCAGCTTCAAGAGTTAAATGCTTACTTTATACATATATGTGTTAAAGTCACCAAATTTTAGAATAAATCCAGTTCAAAAAATGAAATGGAATAAGTACTTCTTTGCTTTCAAAACTTTCAAAACTAAACTTTTATACATTTAAAAGCTATTGACTCAAAGGCCTAATGAATAAATAGAATTTCTGACCCTTTAGCCTTGAATAAATATTGTCTTTAGCAGGGGCAATTTAGGTAGAGGGCTCATAGGTTCCTGTTTACCCCTAAACTGAATAAAATTTGTATTTTTCTATTTTAAGAAAATTCTGTAACTTGTTCAGTAAAGAGACATTTCAATACACAAGTAATGCACAATTACAATATTTTATAATACATTTCATTCCTGTTGGGCATACAGCCAGGCATGCTCTTATTGCAAATGTTTTAGGAAAATTTCTTGGGTAAGGGAACTTTAAAATTTAATTGTAACCATATTTTTATTGCTCTTATGCACCCTCCTGCAGAAAATATTATAAATAACTTTTACTAGTAATGGGAATAATTCTATTCAGGCATGCCTACTATTGCAAACACTCAGCTGGCAAACTCTGTTTCATTTAGCTTTACTGAAGGCTAGCTGTCATGCCATGTATTGTCCATATAGTTTAGGTAGTTAGGTAGTTAGCTGGCTACCAACTATTGGTTATTTCCCAATGTTTATTAGATTTAGTGTTTTATTTTAAGTTATTTTATATTGTTTATATAAGTATAATTATAAATTATGATCTGTAAAATTATTATGTACAGTGGTAATTACTTTATTAATAAATGATAAAATTTGGAAATATATGTCCTGGTATGGGCAAAAAGTTGCGGGGACAGAGTATTGCAGATTATATTTTCTTTTTTATTTTTATATGTCCACTGAGATCTTATACAATAAAGATGCTGACAGCATGAGGGCTTTGCAGGACTGTCCACAATCTGTTGTATCTGTTCTTTGGGGCAAACATTATCCCATGTTCTTTGAAAATTTTCTTGAACTTTTTGTGCTCAATTGGATGGTAGGTGAAACTTTTGAATTTGTATTTCTCTTTTGTATTTTTAAGTATGGAAACTTCCCTTATCCCTTTTTGTCTTTTAGATTTATTGATCATTTTTATCACTGTGTCTTTGTTGAAACCGTTGATTATAGCTGTTTTTATTATTTGTTTGTATTCTATTTTGTACTCTGCTTCTGTGAGTGGAATATTCATCAATCTGTGTGGAAGGGGGTTATAACTCTCATTTTTATGTAGTTTTCTGTATGTGTTTCTTTTCTGTAAATTCCAAAATTCAAACAATATCCACTTCCTATAATTTTTATATCTAGAAATGGTAGCCACCCATTTTTCTTCTTCTATGATAAACTGTATAGATTCACATTGCAAATTAAGAAGTTTCAGGGCATCTATTGAGTGTTTCTTTGGTATTATTGCAAAAATGTCATCCACAAACCTATACCATGACTTGAAAATTAAAGGAAATGTTTTTGTGATGTGTATTTCAAATGTGCTCAAGAATAACTCCGCTAGAAAAGGTGACAAAGGGTCTCCCATAGTTAGGCCTGAAACTTGTTGGTAATCTTTTTTGTTGAAGCTGAAGTAATATTGTTTAATGCAAATATTAGTAAGTTTTAATAGGTGTTCTATTTCTTCCTTTTTTAAATTTATTGATGTAAACCATTTCTTTGGCTTATGCTTATGCTAAAGACTTATTATTTTTTAATAATCTTAGATACTGATTAGATCTTAGATTTGAAGATAATAAAAAATAATAACAAATTAGAATTTGGCATATACACACACACACCGATAATTACATAAAAGCTAAAGGTTTCAACCCTAGACCTCCCAAAGAAGAAGCATTAAAAGTATGATTTATAGGTTGATTAATGTACCACTTAAAAAAGAAGAATATGAGAATGAATATTCACAGCAAAAGTTAATCAGTTTAGTAAATAAATGATAGATCAAAAAACAAAAAGTTTCAAAGGAAAAAATCAAACAAATCACACACTCAGCAATTTATATAAAGAAAAAAATTATCAAAAGTTCATGTACCACCCCTTACATCAATCACAAATTTCAAAAAATATTCAAACAATGCAACATCGCTTTGGCACCCGTAAATAGATACAGTGTAGGCCAATTACTGAATCTAAACAAAATTGAACCCAGATCAAAAGAAGATAAATTGGGCATATATGGGATCAACTGTAAGGAGTGTGATAAGGTATATATAGGCAAGATCAAAATAAGCTTGGGTATTAGATTGAAAGAGCACTGAAGAAACATCAGATACACACAAATAGAAAAATCGGCAGTAGCAGCACATTTAAGGAATGAAAATCATGAAATAGAAAAAGATATAATACTGCTAAGAGCAGTTCAGCACCCGAAGGAACTTTGTATATGGGAAAAGATTTATATAAAAAATATGAACATAGACTTATGAATTGTTATATACCAGAAGCAGACAACATATTGTACAGGTTCATCAACAGACCACCAGAGCACACACAGCCAAGTATACATCCTACTTGAAGAGATCCATTGGTCATCAATTGGTTGACAACGTGAGCAAGTGACTCACAAAACTAGTCCCAACTTACTTTTTAATAACAAAAGTTTTAATGTCAAACGTCAAGAGAGTTTAATATTTTGACATGATTTTAGAAGTTTTACTTTTAATTCAACAAAATCAAAATGGAGTTGATCAAACAAGTGCAGGGAGTGATAAAAGTGTGGGTCTGCAGGTATTAGATTTGAACGTTAATATGGAACACATTTAAGTTAATGTTGAAATAAATATGGATTGTTACATTAATGACCAAATGATTTCGGATAGGTGAAATAATTGTGTAGCCCTTAGGCACCTGATTCAAAATATGAATTCCCTGTGAATCATAGCAATGGGCATAATAAAAATTTTTAATTGAAACACATGAAAGATATTTTTTTGTCTAACTTATAGTGCTAAAGGTAATGGTGAGTACTATCAATTTGGTGTGTTATTCAGCAGAAGTGAGAGGGGTAGAGTTGACCAAAATCTTGTAACTTTTTCAGTAAAACCATTAAATCAAAATTAAAATGAAATACAGGTATTCAACAACCATTCTGCACTACAGTATCACAAAATGACTTTTCTTGAAACTACTTTTTTTAAGAAATTAATGGATGGAAAGTGTCAAAATGTATCCATCCATAACAGCCATTTAAGGAACTAGTAGAAGAAAACAGACAGCATAATTGTAAAAACTGTTTTTTCTGCATCTGTTAAAATATTCTCTCAGGGAACATAAGTATGATGTAAAAAGCATTCCAAATTTAAGTGCCACATCTAAAATTGAAGTGGAAGGAAATTTCTGCACCCTCCTTAGATACCAAGTAAGTGGGCATGATGCAATATTGGAAGAACTTTTAGAAACGGCTCCAAAAATGCAACCTCTATCAACAAAACCATTGAAGATGATTTATTTGTTTGCTGTAGGGAATTAATAATTCAAAAAATTGTAGTTTGTGCAAACAGTAGTCAATATTTTACATAGCAGATGAGATAATTGACAAAAGTGTTTGTGAGCAATTAACTTTGTGCATTAAGTATGTAGATTATAAAATTATACTGGAAGATTTTGTAGGATTTTTAAATGTTAATAACCTAAGAACAAATCAAATAGCCAAATTCATAGAGCTAACACTCCATTTATGATCCAATAGTGTACTACCATACTGTAGTATATATTCCATTTTTAAATCATGTGGTGTTACAGTTAAAAGTACTTTTTCTAAGGGTATTTTTTTTAAGTCTTTTAATTGTTCAAAATCAGCTGTAGATGTTGCAAAGATTTAGAGAAATATGAGGTTAATGACAAACCTAAAAACAGCTGCTGATGGGCTCTCTTGGGAATGGATTATGTCTTCTCCAAACAATTTCAACTTTACCAGTAACTATATACTTAGCAGAATAGACATTTTCTTCTTTTAGAAGAGTGAAAATTTATCTTCATTCAATGATGACTGATGAGAGGTTAAGTGCCTTGAAACTTTTACATATGCACCAGAACATTTGGGATTACTCCAAAAGAAATAATTGATATCTTTGCCCTGAAGCATTGGTTATGAGTGTTGCCTTTACTCATAGTTTTTACTTATAATGGAACATTTTCAAAATGTATCTACTATTGTAGGGAATATATGGATTTTATGTATTGGCAATATAGTGATAAGGATAGTTTAAAATTGGATGCAGGAAACAATGGATACTTAAGTCTAGTTAGGTGTGATAAAAAAGTGAAAATTTCCAGTTGCTAAAATTGATATGTGCATACGATGAATACAAATCTATAGAATGCCACATTTATAAGTTAAAAACCATAAATTATATTTTTTAATGTATCTAGTAAACTGTATCCGCCCCCCCCCCACCCACCTTAACGTTTTTCTTAATCTACCTCTATCACAAACTTTGATTTGTTTCTTTATCTCATAAATAGCACTATCTGCTTTAATTGTTGTTGCATTTTCAAGCTTCTTTGTGAAGATGGAGGAAGGAAAATGGTACATATAGGGTACTGATTGTTAGTAAATCTTGCCTAAAAGGATCTTAAAAAATACTAGTATTATGTCTTCAAGGTATGCTTTTTTATTTGACTTACAGTACATTAAAGAGAGACTGAGTGAGATTAAGGGCCCTCTCAAGTTTCAGATTTTCATCAAAGCTTCTTAGATGTGAACACACTTATTAATGAAGAAAGCAGTCTATCAAGAAACTTTATTTGGTTTGAATAAGAGCATGTTTAATCTTCTTGATGTTTAGATGGTACTTCAAACTTCATTATATATAAAAAAAATTTAATTGATAGATTAATAATGTTAAGAATTACATAAAAGTTATAATAACAGGAATTAAAAAGGGTGGTTCAATCATGAATGTGCATTAGTTGAAGAAATAAATTTATTACCTTTGCTATATTTTTCCATTCCTAATAATTGATTAATTCATCTTCTTTCTGTATACATTACTATTCTCTGCTTTAAGTATCCATGATTCCTTTTATGTCACTGGAAAGTATATCTTCATACCTTGAAAAAAACAGCAGCAAAGCAATACTTAAACACTCAGAGCCTAAGGTAAAACATTACTTTGACCAGTAATTAATTGGGTTTCCTTACTTGTGACAGAAATATGAGGTTTACCTTTTAAGTTTAAAAAAAACTAGGAGAGAAAAAAGATTTTTTCAAAGTATTCTTCTTTAAGTTTTATATACTTTTGCATGTGTTCAAACCATTTCTCAAAACATTTTTTTTCACTCTGAAATTGGTATCTCAAAAAAATTTTTTTTAAAGGCTTCAACACCTTCTTGAGGTGATGAAAATCACTGTCCACACATTTTTTGTTTTACACTGAAAAAAAAAAGACATTAGGCAATTAATCAGGTGAATATGGGCAATGAGGCATTAATATAATGTTTTTCCCCTTCAAATAATCGATTATTGTGAGCACTGATATTGTCATGATGAACACTGATGCAAAGTTTTTGGTTGTTTTTCCTGATTTTGTCGATGACTTCTAATTGTTGTATACCATTCAGGATTAGCTGTTCTTTGTTCCTCTTAAGGAATGGTTATGAATGGTTATGACATGTCCAACTGAAGAAAAAAACTATTAATATCTTGGAAGTGCTTCATGAACTAACAACTTTTGTGGGATTTGGTTCATCTTGGAACATCCAAACAATGGATTGTTGCTTAGTTTCCAGTTCATACAAATATATCCAAGTTTTATGAACTGTTACAATGTTGTATACAGATTTTTCAGTTAATTGTTAGAATATTTTAAGCATTTCATTTCATTTCACTTACATTCATCCTCAGTTCATTTATACAATTGCTATCACTTGTTGCTATTTTCTTCTCACTCTCACAGGTGTCTGATGACCTCTATTAAGTCATTCTCAGGTGGATTTTTAAAATTCATTATATGTTGCTTATTTATATGTATATTTTATTTTTCCTAAATGGTTAGTTCTATATAGTTTCTTTCTGCTTCTAATAATTTCATTCAGTATCTATTTTATGGTTTCTTTACCAAAAATGTGCGGCTACCACGGGTATTTTCTTCTCCTTAATTCTGATGTTTCTATAATGTCCTTTTGTCCTTTAGCCTAAATGTTGTTTATCCTTGCTGATATGTCCTTGGTTACATTCTTGGTAGTTTATTTGGTACATTCCTGATATATTATTTTTTTGAATTTTATCTTTTTGTGATTTTTTAATAGCTTAGGCTAAATATGTTCTGCAGAGCTAGGGTAATACTGTATTGCTTTAATATTTTTGTCTGTCAAAGGATTGTATGTGAATTTTTTGAAAACCTATTTTTTCTCTATCTTTCCCTATTTTCAAAACGTTTGTTTCTTTTAGATCTCTCTGTCTTTGGTATATTTTGTCTTTTAATTCTTTTTTTGCAATATTGTTTATAGCAATCATGATGATGTGTCATTATTCTGGTTGGTGCTCCTTGTTGCTGAGTAGTATGTCAACCAGTTTGTGTGTTAGGCTATGAAAAACCGCATGCTGGTGCAATCTAAGGTTGAAGCTGTCCTTTTTTTATGTAATTTTCTGTAAATTCCAAATTCTAAACTATTGCATTTTCTAATTATTTTTACATCTACAAATGGTAAGTAGTCTGATGTTTGTACCTCTACAGTAAAATTTAGTGATTTTTTCCCTATAAATTTAGTAATTTAACTGCCTTTTTATATGAGTTTTGTTTATTATGCAGAAAATTCATCTACATATCAATGCCATAATTCTATTGATCCGGTATAAAAAATTCATTCAAATATAATAATTTAAAGAGTTTCACTGCTAAAAATATTCCTAAGCAGCAAATTGAAGTAGTGTAATATTAGGAAAATGCAGGATAATCTGCTTCTCCATATAATTATGTTCATAATATATAATAGTAAATAAGGGATAACTGCAATTCAAATAGACAATGGAACTTGCCATTTTTTGGATGAAAGAAGTTTTTTGAAGAATATCACTACATCTAAATTGTGCTTTACCAATAATGAAGAGCTAGTTATCATTTCAAACCATTTTTATGTCCGTCATTAGTAGGCCATGGCTGTCTCTGCCACTTATAGAAAAAGCAACTGTTTACCAATAAAATATTAACACCCAAAGTTGGAGAATTGTGGTCTCTAATGAACCATTAAATATATTCAGTACAAATTTCTTTAATATTAGTACAAAAAAGCCAGTTATTTAAATTTCAGGTAGTGGATAGTTTATAAAGATGCCAGATAATTCATTAGAGCAAAGGTTTGCAATTAATGGAATTACTGATCAGGTATACAAGTTTTAGAAAAAGCCCTTGAAGCAGAGGTTTTCAGAGTCAATTTTAATTTCTCTCACTAAATTACACTATATTCCCAATGTATTATATAATGCAATGTCCCCATTTTCAGTAGAATGTGATTCACCAGCCAAAGAAATAATGGATCCATCTATTTAATCATCCCATCACACTGTTTGCCACCATATATGTCTATTCTGTGCCCTTGTTTTGTGAAATACTTCTTCTAATGTTCTATTCTATATCCTGAGAATGTATTTAGGCACAATACAAGTATGGGGCAAACAAGAGCTCAAAACAAAATTCAATTACAAAAAAAATAGCATGAGAAAACTGTACAAACTTTATGAAAACTTATATAACATATTCTGTCACATAAATCAGCTATTATTTACTTTAAATGCAAATTACTGACTGAAGGGAGCATGTAAAACAAAAGATGATACAATTAAATGTACTTACGAAGCTGTTGACAATGGAGTGGTATATACATAAACAATGTAATGCAGTTTTTTTTCACAAATATTTCAAAAATATTACCAACAAGTCTCGGGACTACCTATGGGAAACCCATTATCTCCATTTCTAGCAGATTTTTTTATGAGTTCGTTTGAAATGCATATCACCAAAGCCTTCCCTCTAATCTTCAAAACATGGTATAGGTATGTGGATGACATATTTGCAATAATTTCGAAAAAAAACATACAACAGATGCACTAAAACTTCTGAATTTGAAGCACAAATCTATAAATTTCACCATAGAGGAAGAAAGAAGTGGATATCTCCCCTTCCTAGATGTAAAAATCATAAGAAATGAAAACTATCTTACATTTGGAATTCATAGAAAGGATACTCACACAGAAAATTACATAAAAATGACAGTTTTAACCCCATTCCACATAAATATGCAGTGTTTTGAAGTTTAGCACACAGATTAGTTAACATTCCACTCACAGGAACAGAGTACAAATTGGTATACCAACAAATCATAAAGATAGCAGAAACTAATGGATACAACAAAGACACAGTAATAAAAATCATCAATAAAACCAAAAAACAAAAAACAATAAGAGATGTTTCCACACTTAAAAGTGCAAAAGAAAGGTACAAATTCAAAAGTTTCACATACCACCCAATTTACCACAATAAGTTCAAAAAGATATTCAAAGAACAAGGAATTATGTTAACCCCAAAGAACAATTTTAATATAAAGAACTTATTAGGTTGCAGAGTAAAGGACTACATGCCAATAGAACAAAAGTCAGGTATTTACGAAATAGAATGTGCAGAGTGCGATAAAAATACATTGGAAAAACGAAGAGGAATTTGGGAATCCGGAAAAAAGAACACTTCAGAAATATTTGCTTAAAACAAATTGATAAATCAGCAATAGCAGCGCACTTTTGGAATAAAAATCATGAAATTAAACCAGAGATAAAACTACTTAAGCAACTTCATAACGCAATAGAATTTTCCACTTGGGAAAACATTTCCATTACAAAAAATAAGGATAATTTGATGAATTTCGATTTCCCTCCATTGGATGAACTCAGCAAATTCCTAATATAACCAACAGATGCCGCCACAAGAACATCAAGATACCCAACCGCCACGTATAACAACAGTTTATCTACAGGCTGAAGATGGGAGGGATCACTCCCGAAACATATGTCCAAATTTTATGTAAGTGAACCGAGTTAGTGTGAAAAAAAACCGTATTACATTGTTTATATAAAAAGATGATACAATTAAATTTATTTTCTCTACAAAAGGTATGAGATCAAATTCAAAGAACTGTACTGAATCAAGCTGTTAAAGTAAGTTATTTGAATGAAGGTATTTATCTTACGATAACTAAAATATATTATTTTATATAGGCATCACAGATTTTGGTTTTTGCTAGTTTAACTCAAAAATAACTTTGGATAAAATAAAAATAGGATATTTATGGTCATCTCCAATAAATGAAAACAAAATGCCCATTTTCATTGTGCCAGCCCTTACCTTTTATATGAAAGAGATTATTTATGCATACATTAAATACAAATAGAAAATGTATAATTGACTAATGTTGATATACAGTTGATTTGGTGATACTTATACTTCACTTACTTGATTTTTTACTTGGACATGTTTTGGGAACATTTACTACCATCATCAGCAGCAGACTAACTGGTAGAAGCACATTCTGTAGGTTTGTGGAACTTATCAAATATATTCCATGATGGTGTTTCAAAGTTCATCAAGTGGCTCTCATTATTTAACTTTTTCCTAAGTCATTAGTTACACTTGCATTTCAATAATTTGCTTTTTTATTATTAATTTTATGGTTTCCTGACCAAAAGTGAGCTGCCACTGCTGATTTCTTTATCTATTGGTAATGAATATTACTGAAGTGTTCTTTGGTATGGTTTTCCAAATTTCTTTTCATTTTTCCAATATACACCTTATCAAAGTCTTAATAATTGATTTTGTAGATACCTAGTTCCTGTCAGAAGATGTAGGATCTTTACGGGGAGATTATAATAAATTTTTAATACTGTGGACATTTTGAGGAGATAAAATTATTTTTGTTTTTTAAATATATTGAGCATGCTATCTAAAAGGAAATCCACTCAATAATTTTAATTTATAATGTAAACTGTATTGATCTATCCAGTAAATTTAATAATTTGAATATATTGTTAACCAGAGTATTAAGTATAATTGCAAATAAGTTGTCCACATATCTGTGCTAAGTTTTAAAAATTAAAGAAAAAGCATCATTTGGCAAATTTCAAAATCACTCATACACAAATTTGCCAAGAAAGGTGAAAGGGGGTTACCCATAACCATTTCAGAATTTTGTTGGTAAAATTTACCATTAAAACTAAAATAATGCTGGTTGATACATAGCTATTTCAGTATAGAAATTGAAAAAATGGGTGGACTACCTTTTTAGATTTGAAGATTATAAAAGATAATAACAATTTGGCCTTTGGAATATGTAAGAAGCCTACCTACAGTGAAAACTACTTTAAAAATAATAGATTTTATCCCTAAATAATCCAGCATGTCATCTTAAATATTCCTATATATTGATTTGTGAATGCTTTAATCTGTAGAAAAGAATACAAAGAAGAATACCCAATGCACTATCCGCACAACACTACATAATGGTTTTCATCCAAAATAGTAGATAAAATTATTGAAAAGTTTAAAAGAAATAAAGAGGTGAAAGTCATAAATTTGCTATTATAAAAAAAATATGGAATTTAAAAAATTGACGTAGCACCCCTAGCATGTTCAATAAAGGTAAAAAATTTCAAAAAAAGTTAAAATACTTTTGACTTCTCAAAATGTTCAGAGTATTAAAAATGTAAAACAATCAAGATCCTATACATTCTGGCAGGAAGTCATGTATCCATCAAATCAATTACAAAGACTGTAATCAGGTATATTGGAAAAATGAAAAGAAATTTGGAAATTTGTATCAAAGTATATTTCAGAAATATCCATTAAAAATGGATAGAGAAATCAGCCATAACAGAGCACTTTTAGTCAGAAAACCATGAAATTGATTAAAAAAAACAAAGTTATTGAAACCTTTGAAACTATGAACATGGGAAAAAGATGATATCATCAAAAATAAGAGCCACATCATGAACTTTGAGACACCATTGTTGGATATATTTGATAAATTTCTCCCACAGTCTACAAAATATGCTTAAGCCATTAGTCTTCTCTTGATGGTGGAAGCAAATGTTCCCAAAACATGCCCAATTGAAAAGTCAAGTACATGAAATAAAAATTTCACCAAGCCAACTCTATACCAACATTATTTTACTAATTAAATGTCAATAGCTTCAAGAGTGTATGTTCATACTATAATTGCCTGCTTATATCCCAAAAGTAAATGGTGAAGGGAAGGCAAAATATTCATATATGCTTTTTCTTTATGCAGACTGTAAAATGAGTGTGCATCAATATAGTACTTGTCAGAAAAAAAATGATCAATTTATATGTACAGTTATGCAATACAATGTAAATACTTTACCATGAAGTACAATTAATAGTAAGGTATTGATAAGCATAGCAAGCAAATATATGTATGATTAATGTATTCATGCAGAAAAACTTGTGACCGCCACGGGTGGCCGAGGTCGTTAAGGCACGGACTCGTGAGCGGGAGGTCTGCGGTTCGAATCCCGCCAGGACCGTCCTCCCTGACTGGGGTTTTTTCCAGGTTTTCCTCAGTCTTCAAAACTGGTAAATGCCGGGGAGGTACCTAAACTTAGGCCTGGAACGCTTCCTTCCTTTAAAAAAAAAAAAAAATATCCTTTCCCAATTTATCATTTCATCTCATGTATCATCAGTGTCCATCGCCTGTGGTGCCACAGTAGTAAAAACGGGCGTTAAACACTACTCAAAAAAAAAAAAAGAAAAACTTGTTAGGCATGTACTGATTAAGATTTTTTAAAATTTGTGTACCAGTAGTATTGTTCCAGGTACAAACTGAAGGCAAAACATTATGTTGTACAAGATTCAAGCAGTTTATTTAAAAGAAGACATTTTTTGAATAATACTAAAATATTCTTTTAGGTTCACATGCCATCAACTGCTATACTTGTTCATCATATAATGGAAGTGATGTTAACTGTCAAGATCCATACAACCCAGCCATGTCAACATATACAGAAAAATGCATGGTTCCAAAACAAGGTCACATAGGAACTTTTCCAGCCAATTTCTGTATAAAAATAGATGGAACAAATGGTAAGTTTTATAATTCTTCAATCTTTTTTTTTTTTGAAGGGTATACCCTAAGAGTTGAAGGGGTTGGAAAGAAATGTGCATTTAATAATATAAAAACAAATACCAAAATATACATTCTGTTTATAACAAGATTCCGTTCAGCTTATAGTTTCCCCATGTATTTCCATGCCCCATGATATGCTTAAGCCACTTAGTGTTGGTGCAAAATGATTGAGGTATTTTCTGAACTCTTCATCACTCTGAGAAAGCAAATGCCAGGTAGCTTTATATGCCAGCTTATTCTGGGCTCTTTTACACAGTCTTTATAATTCACTGCATTCATTGTTCATTAGATCTAAAGCAATTATTATTGCACATTAAACACTTTTATTTTCAAAAATAAATTAAACATTCTTCAATTTCAAATAAGTGTACTTACGAAGCTGTTGACAATGGAGTGGTATATATATAAAAACAATGTATACAGTTTTTTTCACACTAACTCCATTCACTTACATATGTTCCAAATTTATGTAAGTGAATGGAGTTAGTGTGAAAAAAACTGTATACATTGTTTATATTCTTCAATTTATTTCTTGTATATTAAAAATGAAATGCAAATAGTGTATTAATGCTAAGTTGGTTGTTTCAAGTAGTAGACTTATTAACCTTGTCCGTCAGAGGTTGTGAAATTACTCATTAGCTAACCTTAAATAAGAAAAAATCTGCAATAGCAAGTTTGGTGTTATACCTACAATAAATTCAGTTCCTATGCCTTATAATCAGGTCTTCAAAAGGATTATTCATATTCATTTATTGCATCCATTTTATCATACCAATTTTATAGAATAAGTCATTTATACTAAAATAGTTATACAATTATAATGAACAATGAACAATACAAAACATATACATAGAAATTCCAAATAACACGTAATTACATGTGGTACATACTTCAGTATTCGAATAACTGCAATATTAAAACAAGTTTAAATACAACATCAGCTTGTAGAACTGCAAACATAAGATGACTGGATGAGAAAAGAAGTAAAGTACTTAATTTAAATCTAATTTTATGTCAAAATTAATACGATAAAGCAACTAATATATTTTTAAAAAGCTAGTGAGTCGCTTTAATACTCTTATGCTCCACTTACCATTAAATTATACAGAACAGGTTCCACAGGCCTTCTCTTGCAACTATCAACTGAGATGACTATCAGTGTAGTTGATAGTTGGATGGATTTGGTGTGGCTCTCATAGACATTTTATGAACATTTGGATATTTGTCTTCTCTTGGGATGTTTGAGTATATCACCTAAAGTTCATATTTTTTATAAATTTTTATTTCCATATTGCAACCTCCTAAGGTCTATCTACAAATTTCAGTAATTTGAGTTCCATTTCTATATCACGTTTATTTCTCCAAAAGTGATGTATAACTGCTGATTTATCTCTGATTGTACATGATGTTTCTCTCATGTTCCTTTGGCCTAATTCCAATGCTTCTTTTGTTTTGCCAATATATACTTTGTTGCATTTCAAACAGTTGATTTATAGATTCCTGGTTTCTTTTCATCAAGTATTCCATCATTACCAGAGTTGAGCAGATTATTTAGGCTAAATTTGTTCAATATCTTAAATTTCCTGATGAGTACTTTCTGGAATTTTTGGTGGTCTGAGTAAATAAGTAAATTTCTTATAAATGGTAGTTTCTTTTCTTGCTGTCAATGTTGTAACCTGTTTTAAACTATTCTCTTGTGTGAATTTATTCATTTTCATGTATAAAATTTCTTGGACATACCCATTGGCTTTTGCCATTTATATTATGTGAAAGTACTCTTCTCTGTATTCAAACTCATTAATGGGTATGTTAATAAGTCTATGCTAAGCTGTTCAGAACTGCATGTTTGTGTCCTGTGGGATTAAAGCTACTTGCCTTTATATAATTTGTTATTGTTGTTGTTGTTGTTTTTGTTGTTGTTGTTGTTGATCTAATGTGCAGGATTTTGATCCATCAATTTTTCCCTGGCCAGTCAATATAATTTGTGTATTTTCCAGTCAGGTGCAGCTTTCCTCAGTTCTGTGCATTCCAATAGATATGCTGTGTTTAGAATCTTGTCAATATTGCAGATCTTACATGCGTTATCATTCATAAAACCAAATCTGTGTAGATGTTCTGCCAGACAATCATGTCCAGTGGCCAGTCTAAAATCAGCAACTGCTTCCTTCCTTGATAGATTTTTTATTTTTTGTACTGTTTCTTTTATATTTGAATAATTTTTATTATATATTTCCACTTGAACATTATGTTGATATTTTTGTTCTATGGTCGTTTTGATATTTTTTAATTTTATATTTAATCCACAGGGCTTTTTGAATATAGCATTGACCCCTTTTTGGCCAGAAAGTCTGCCTTTTGGTTACCTATCACTTCCACATGTGCTGGTATCCACAGTAGTATTATTTGTTGAAATTTTGTTTGGAGTAATCTATAATAAGATCTCATGTCCCTTACATTGTAAGATTCATATGAACTATCATAACGTTCTATAGCTTGTATAGCTGAAGCTGAGTCTGTAAGAATCACTACTTTATTTTCTTTTATATCAGTCCTATGATATATCTGCTCCAATGCTTGGATTGTCTAGGCAGTGTGAAATAATGAGAAAAATATTTACAAGGTATACCACCTCCAACATTATTTCTCTAATAATTGAAATCATTTTATGATATAGTGGAACTACACACTCTTATGCTTCACTTACTTGTCACTATTGTAGACCGGTTTCGAGAACAGTTGTTCTCATCATCAGTTCAAATCTCCGACTGCTGGATAATTCATTGTGTTGTGGGTATTCTGCTCTGGAGGAGGTGTGATGAACTTAAAGTTTATATTTTCTTCGCCGGAAGTGTCAAAGTTCATTAAACTGTCTCTGTATTTGTAAATGTATATTTTCTCCCATGTTGCTAATTCTGTAGGTCCTTGCACTGATTTTAATAATTTTGCTTTATTCACTATATCGTGGTTTTCTGTCCAAAAATGAAATGCCACTGCTGATTTCTCAATTTGCTTGTATTTTATGTTCCTGAAATGTTCTTTTAACCTTGTGCCTATGTTTCTCTTTGTTTTTCCTATGTATATTTTTCCACATTCTTCACAACTTATTTTGTAAATGCCTGGTTTTTTCTCCTGTGGGATACTGTCATTAACATTGTCTGTGAGAAGATGTTTAACATTAAACTTGTTAATCGGTGCCAACCTGATATTAAAATCTTTAAGAATTTTCTGAAATTTTTTTGTAGCCCATGGATGATATGTAAATTTTTTAAAAATTTGTTTATCTTTCTTTGCTGAAAGTGTTGTGGTTTCTTTTATAAGCTTTTGCCTCTTGAATTTCTGTACCTTTTTGTATACTAGTTCTTTCTTAAAACCATTTTTAATTGCTGTTTTTTCTATATGTTTGTATTCTTTAAAGAATTCATCCTTGCTAATTTGTAGGTTAACTAGCCTGTGTGTTAAACTATTGATAACTGCATGTTTGTGAGAAGTGGGGTTAAAACTGTCAGCTTTTATGTGATTGTCTGCATGTGTATCTTTTCTGTAAATTCCAAATTCTAGACATCCTTGATTTTTCATTATTTTTATGTCCAAGAATGGTAATATGTTATCAATTTCTGTTTCGTATGTGAACGAAATATTTCTGTCTTGAAAATTCAAAAGTTTTATGGCATCTTCAATGAGCTTATTGCTAACAATGGCAAATATGTCGTCGACATATCTGTACCATGTCTTAAATATGTATGGGAAAGCTGTAGTGATGTGTGTTTCAAATCTGCTCATGAAAAGGTTGGCTAAAAATGGAGATAAGGGGCTGCCCATAGTGAGTCCTGTTTCTTGTTTATAAAATTTGTCCTTGAAAGAAAAATATGATTGGTTTATGCAAATTTTGGTCAGTTTCATGTATTCTTTTATGTGAGCATCATTAATTCCACTTGTTTTTAGCCAATCATGTAAATAAATCAGTAGTTTTTCTTTTGGTATGCTTGGAAACAACGATACTACGTCAAAAGATATTAATGTGTCTGAAGGTTGCAATTGTATGTCTTTGATTTTTTCTATTAATTGAAATGAACTGCTTATGCTTCTGCTATGAAATGAACAAACATGCAGTTATCAATAGTTTAACACACAGGCTAGTTAACCTACAAATTAGCAAGGATGAATTCTTTAAAGAATACAAACATATAGAAAAAACAGCAATTAAAAATGGTTTTAAGAAAGAACTAGTATACAAAAAGGTACAGAAATTCAAGAGGCAAAAGCTTATAAAAGAAACCACAACACTTTCAGCAAAGAAAGATAAACAAATTTTTAAAAAATTTACATATCATCCATGGGCTACAAAAAATTTCAGAAAATTCTTAAAGATTTTAATATCAGGTTGGCACCGATTAACAAGTTTAATGTTAAACATCTTCTCACAGACAATGTTAATGACAGTATCCCACAGGAGAAAAAACCAGGCATTTACAAAATAAGTTGTGAAGAATGTGGAAAAATATACATAGGAAAAACAAAGAGAAACATAGGCACAAGGTTAAAAGAACATTTCAGGAACATAAAATACAAGCAAATTGAGAAATCAGCAGTGGCATTTCATTTTTGGACAGAAAACCACGATATAGTGAATAAAGCAAAATTATTAAAATCAGTGCAAGGACCTACAGAATTAGCAACATGGGAGAAAATATACATTTACAAATACAGAGACAGTTTAATGAACTTTGACACTTCCGGCGAAGAAAATATAAACTTTAAGTTCATCACACCTCCTCCAGAGCAGAATACCCACAACACAATGAATTATCCAGCAGTCGGAGATTTGAACTGATGATGAGAACAACTGTTCTCGAAACCGGTCTACAATAGTGACAAGTAAGTGAAGCATAAGAGTGTGTAGTTCCACTATATCATAAAATGATTTCAATTATATGATTGGCTTCACTGTGAATGTTCCAATTAACATTTTTAGTTTTTTTAATTATTTCTCTGTTTGTCTGCAGATCTATCTGTGTAAATTCTAAGCCAGTCTGTTTCAGGGAATTGGTTGTGTAAATGTTCAAGTGCTATAGTTCTGCATACCTCTGTTGAGTCTTCTTGTTTATTTAATTGTTCTGTCAGTTTTTATCTGTTACTATCTTAATATAATCCATTGGATTAGTTCTTGAGGGATATAGGATGTTCTTCTCTGCCAGGTTTAAATAATTGTAATTCTACTTTAAGTAAGCTTTATTTGTGATCTGTGTTTTTAATTTGTGTTCTTTGGCTAGTTGATGAAACCATTGATGTTTACTTGGGTTTGTTTTTAATTTTATGTATTATTGTGCCGCTTGTGTTTCAATGTTGGTTTTAATTGGATTATTATTCGTTCCGGCCAGAAGTGCATTTATTGGTGATATTTTTACGGCACTTGTTATCAGTCTTAAACATTGATTTTGGCATTTCTCAATCTTATTAAATTTTTCTTCTGTTGCTGTTAATAGTAGCTCACATCCAAGTTTTAGTGCTGGTTTTATATATCTATTATATGTTTTATTTAAAACTTCCATTGAGCTGCCCCATTTAGATCCAGCTAATCTTTTCAATGTGTTACTTCGTTTTATGGCTTTTTGTGTGGTTTTTGTACATGGCCTTTCATTTTTAATTTCCTGTCCAGTGCTATTCCAAAATATTTGATTTCTTCTGCATATTCTATTTGACTTCCGTTAATTTCAAGTTTTAAGTTTTTTTCCCTTTCATCAATATGTTTCATAGTGTAGACTTGATATTTAGTTTTAGCTGCATTAATGGTCATATTATTTAATTTTGCCCAATTTGCTAGTTTATCTAAGACATTTTTTATTTTTTCTTCTAGTTTGATATATACACTCTTATCATTTTTTTCAGCTGACCATATAACTACATCATCTGCATACATTGCACTGATTGTTTCGGTTAGTTTTATAGTCTTTGGCATATCGTTAATATATATTACATAATAACGGACTGGATACTGCACCCTGTGCCACTCCGGTTTTGAGTTCGGTGTAATTGGATAATGTATTCTTCCATTTAAATCAATCCATCTTTGCTGTAGGAATCTTCTATACCATCTAATTATATTTTTTGGGCAATTCATTTATATTAATTTTTTAATTAACATCTCTTTCTGTAATAGATGAAATGTTGTTTGAAAATCTATGAATACTGCAGCTACTGACATATTGTTAGCTAGTTTACTTTTCACATCCTGTAATAATCTTGACGTTTGGTGAACTGTTGAATATTTTCTTCTAAATCCAGCCTGTTCGTCTGTTAATAAGTTATCTGTTTCAAGGTAATATATTAATCTATCAACTACCATTTTACCTGCTATTTTTGCCAGAATTGAGGTAAAGGATATAGATCTGTAACTTTTTGTTTCATTTGTAGTTTTTCCTGGATTTAAAATCGGTGTTACTAATGCTTTGCACCAGCTTGATGGCATATTCTCTTGTTCTACCCATATTTTATTAACAATTTCCAATAATATCTTTTTGCTCTTATTCCAAGATTCTTAATGTACTCCGGATGTATAAGGTCTGGTTCTGTTTTTTTTTTATTATTATTTTTTTATTTTTTTATTTTTTAATGTTTTCACTGCCTGCTCTAATTCTTGCAATTGGAACTTCGAATCCAGAGATACTGTTTGCATTTTTTGTATTTTTATCATGTTGGATTTATGTTCTATTATCTTTTGTCAGGTGTTTTCCTAGTGTATTAACTTTCTTATAATGTTGGTTCAATTCATTAGCTATATGTTTGTTAATGTATATGTCTTTATTATCTTTTTAATATATATACTTTTATTACTATTGTCGTACTTTCCGCTGTCATTATTAATGTGCTTATACACTTTGTTAGCTTGTACATTTTGGTACTATTGGTTCTATAGTTCAATCCGGTTAAGAATTTATTGTAGCATTGTCGTTTGGATACCATTAATTCTCGTCTGTAGATCACTTCTTTTTACCTCCATTTTATAGCATATTCCCTATTTTTAATTTTTTTTTTGTGCTAAATCTCTAGAACTATTTCTTTCTGCTTTTAGTGTTTCCAATTTTTTGTTCCAAGAAGGTTTATATTTTTTTTGGTTTTCCTCTGGGGATGTTTGTCTTTGCTGATTTTAACATTATGTCATTAAATTCCTTAATCACTTGATTTACGTTCTTTGTTAAATCTAATCCTTATACTTCACTTTCGATAATTTTTTTTTTATATTTACTCCAGTTACCTTTTTTAAAATTCCAGGTATGTCGTTTTTTAATATTTTGACTATGTTTCTTAGTATCCGTGATTGTGATTATAGCTCTATGTCCACTTGCTCCGTCTTCAGTAACTAATCTTCTTGTGCTGCTGCTACTATGTAGGTCTTCAGATACTATTGTGAGATCTGGATTAATGGAATTACCTGTATAATGCAAGTATGTATTAGGATCTGTATCCTGATATATCAGCTGTACCTGTTTGGTATTTATGAAATCCTGTAATAACTTTCCAGCTGGGTCTACATCTTTATAGCCCCATTGTGTTTATGGGGGATAAAGTAGCCTGCCTCCACGTGGTGTCCCCTGGGTAACGCAAAATAGGCTACAACGTTGTGCAGAAGTTAGGCTTTATACGAGTAATTTCCAACTGCGTATTCTTTCAGTATATTCCCAAATTCAAATTATTGTCTGTTATAATATTTAAGTCAAGGAAAGGAAGCATGTTGTCTTGTTCTATTTGGAAGTAAATTTAATTTCTCAATCTTGTAGGGTTGCCAATTTCAAAGTATCATCCAATGTTTATTAAGCACAGCAAAGATATCATCCACACATCTGTGCCAGACTTTAAAATGCATGGAAATGATTTGGTGATGTGCATTTCTCTACACACAGCTGATGATGTATGTGAAGACCTGTGAAACATGTTCTGTATAATTTATTGGCAAATGTACCATAAGAGTATTAAATTTATTCACTGTCTAATTAAGAATAAATTAATTGCTTCATTGTATTAGTTACTACATGAAATTTATTTTGAATTTAATACCCTTATTAGCTTTGATTTCCTGTGATAAGCAGTTTGATAGCTCATTTTTTTCATGGTTTATGTTTTTAATTTTTACTTTTTTCTTCCAATTTGAAAGTTAAGATTTGCACTATATAGCATGATCCCTCTTAACCCAACCACACATTTTTTTTATATAGTAAAACATCATTTTCTACCAAAATCTTTTGATAAATCCAAAACAATCCTATAGCAATATCCTTTCTATCCATTAAATCATAAACATTTGTAATGTTGACTATCACTGCTGAAATTATAAACCTATGTAGAAAATCCATGTTGAAGTATGAATATTATATTGTTTAATATAGAAAACAGGATACTTTTTTAAGCATTATTTCCTCATGTATCTTGGAGAAGGTTAAAAGTATTGACACTGACCCATAGTTCTCAATTTCTGTTTCTGAGCCTTTATTATGCCATGGATCAATCTTTGCCATTTTTTATTTATCATGAAAACATCCTGTTGACAATGACAAGTTTATAATGTGTTGTAAAGTGCATATAATATTTGAGTAAAAACATTTAATTATATAACCACACTATATACTTTGATACCTTATCTAGATCATCTGATTTCTTGTTATCAAGTTTATATACTATCTCTGATTCAGGTTTATAAATATACTCTAACTACATTTTTGGTCATTAAAGTCACATGTGAGTTTTTAGTTTCCTGAGGAAAATTTATTTAGTAAACTGTCAGCAATTTTTGTATAATAAGCATTGAAAATGTTATCCATGTCAGGACATACAAACCATTATTATTATTATTATTATTATTATTATTATTATTATTATTATTATTATTATTATTATTATTATTATTATTATTATTATTATTATTATTATTATTATTATTATTATTATTATTATTATTATTGTTGTTGTTGTTGTTGTTGTTGTTGTTGTTGTTGTTGAGTGATCGGAAGCTTTCACGGCCGGAGTCAGACTTATAACTAGAAGTTTCTTCCGGGCTTAGGAGCCGTGGTCTCTCGAAGCTAAGAAGTCTAAACGTTTCATCCTCAACGGACATCTTCAGTGGCGCGGTCTGAGTCTTCTGGGCGAAGGTCCTGGCACTGCCCAGAAGACTCAGACCGCGCCACTGAAGATGTCCTCCGCAGTTGAGGATGAAACGTTTAGACTTCTTAGCTTCGAGAGACCACGGCTCCTAAGCCCGGAAGAAACTTGTAGCTATAAAGTATTATTATTATTATTATTATTATTATTATTATTATTATTATTATTATTATTATTATTATTATTATTATTATTATTATTATTATAATCATCATCATCATCATCATCGTCATTATCGTCATTGTCGGCATTGTTGTTGTTGTTGCTGCTGATTCTGCTGCTGTTGTTTTTGGTACATATAGATTTTTTGTTTAGTTTGTATGACCCTATTTCTTTTATAAGATTTTACTTAGTTCTTTTTTTCTTTCCGCCTCTTGGTCAACCTAAAAATTTTCTATTTTATCATTTTTTTTTTTTTTGCCTTCTGATAGCATTAAGTTGATGTTGTTGGGAAGAAGATAATGATCATATCTGAAGAGTGGTTATGGTTGTTTTCAGTAGCTGCAAGTTTGGAACAGTGTGCTAATGCACCTGGTGGTACAAGTATTTTTAATATTGATGCTGACAATATATATTGTTAATATTTTTCATTTTTTTAATTTCTTGGAATAACATAATATGGGTTCTTATTATAAATATTTATTTAATTTTTGAAAATGTTACATTTTACCTATTGAGTAAATTTTGTGAAACCAAGTGAAAATAAAAAAAAAAAAGTTAATAGATGTAAAACTTAAAGAAGGTGAAGGGGAAATATATGCTTTATGATGATGATTACAACCAACCTTGATGATTATGATGGTGATGATGGTGGTGGTGGTGGTGGTGGTAGTGATGATGATGATGATGATGATGATGATGATAACTCAATTGCTTGTAATCTTGTGAATACAAGTATTAAGCATGATCAGTATCTAACTAAGCAGAGTTTATACAAAGTAATTCATCAGAACAGCTAAGTATTTTAAATATATAGTCAGCAATATAATACCCCACATTATGAGTTGTTAGTTACCTTTACAATCAATTTTATGAAGTAGATTAATCAATACAAACAAAAAGAATTATTTAATCATATAATAATCTGAATAAAATACTATTGATACTTGACTGGCACTTCAGATGGTGAAGCAAAACAAGAAAATTAAAGAAAAATTAAAGAAAGAAAAATAGTTATAATATAGGTATCACTGTACCTCAGCTATTACTCTTCATCCATAGTTTTTAATCCTATTTCTCCTTTTTACTTCTAATGAAGCCTGTTATAATTATTATAATTACCAAATGATGAAAAAATTATAATTATTATTATTTTATTCTTAATTGAATAGTGAGTTGATTTCATGCTCTTATGCTCCACTTACCATTGAATTATACAGAACATGCATCACAGGCCTTTGCCTCCATCATCATCTATTAATCGACTGCCAGGTTCATTGTTGGTTGAATGGACTTGGTGTAGATCTTCTGGACATTTTATGAACTTTTGGATTAATTTGTCTTCTGTTGGGATCTCAAAGTTCATAACTTTATCTTCATATATTTTATCCAATTTTTTCCCTATATTCCCAGCTTCAAGGGTCTATCTACAAATGTCAATAATTTGACTTCCATTTCACTATCACATTTATATCTCCAAAAGTGATGTATAACTGCTGATTTATCTATCTGATTATACCTGATGATTCTCCAGTGTTCCTTTAGCCTAAATCCAATGCTTCTTTTGGTTTTGCCAATATATACTTCGTTGTATTCCAAACAGTTGTTTGATATATTTCCTGGCTTCTTCTCATCAGGTATTCTATGTTGAGAAGTTGAGAAGTTTAAAAACTAATGTATTTAAATAAAGGTTTAAAGGTTTGTGTCAATTTCTCTAACAACATGGAGGAATATATAGTAGATCTTGAGGCAGCAATCAAGGGCTAAATAATGACAATAAGAACATCATTAGAAAAAAAGAGGAGATTCTGAATCCCATAGCCCAAAGTAAGGTTAGGTTTAGAGAGCGAAAGCAAATCCTGGAATCCCTTAATAAAAAACTGGTAGTATACAAAAAAGCAGATAAGGAAATCAAAATTGTGATCATGGACAAAGTAGAATACAAGTCAAAGAATCAAGAACTTCTCAGTGGGAAAGAGCACATGAAAAAGAGGCAATTCTTTGAAGAAATGCATACAATCTATAAACAAATTAGTCAACAAAAGCAAAATCATACCACAAAAGGAGAAACTAAAATTAAAAGCAGACAATGACACAAAAGCAAGGATACATGGCCTACCAAAATACATAAACTGGGAAATCCCATGAAACCAATAATCAACTGTAGAAACACACCTTCCTTCCAACTAGCAAGATGGCTCCTCCAGAGATTTCGAAAATTTCCTAGGTTTGATAGCTTAAGTGTAAGTATTCCAAAGAAATGGTGGAGAAAATTAAAAATTTGGTTCTCCTAAAGGATAATTTTCTAGTGCTCTTTGATTTAAATTCATTCTTTCATAGCATACCAAAATGCAAACTCCCAACATCCCATTGAAAATGGTTGTAATCTCTGAACTAAGAAATGAGGAGATTGGGGAATACATCCAGCTAACCAAAGTCTGCAACAGTCAGAATTTCTTGAGATTCAATTGTGAATTTCACAAACAAGAAGCAGGTTTGGCTATGGGGAATCCATTATTACCATTTCTGGCTGATTTATAAATGAGTAGTTTAGAAATGCACATCATCAAACCATTTCGATACATTTTGAAAGTTTGGCTCAGATACATGGATAACATTTTTACATTGGTTAATAGGAAACATTTGGATGGTACTTTGAAACTGCTAAACCCACAAGACAGGGAAATTAAATTCACTTCTGAAACAGAACAAGACACCATGATTCCTTTCCTTGACTTAAAGATTATAATAGACAACAATTTGAAATTAGGAATATACAGAAAGGATATGCAGACTGAAAATTACATAAAGGCAAATGGCTTCAATTCCACAGCACATAAACATGCAGTTCTCAACAGCTTAGTACATAGACTAATTAACATAACCATGAGTGAGTTTGAATACAGTGAAGAGTGCTCTCACATAATGCAAATGGCAAAAATCAATGGGTATGGCCAAGAAATTATAAACAAGAAAATCAAGAAATTCAAACAAGAAAAGAGTTTAAAACAGGTTACAACATTGTCAGCAAAAAAAAAAAAAACTAGCATTCACAAGAAATTTACTTATCCTTAGGCCACCAAAAAATTCCATAAAATACTCAGAGAGTTTGGGATTACTTTGTCCCTAGTGAACAAATTCAGCCTAAATAATTCTGCTCAACTCTGATGATAATGGCAGAATACTTGATGAGAAGAAGTCAGAAATATATCAAATCAACTGTTCAGAATGCAACAAAGGATATGTTGGCAAAACAAAAAGAAGGCAATGGAATTAGACTAAAGGAACCCTTTAGAAACATTATATACACTCAAGTAGATAAATCAGCAGTTAAGCATCACTTTTGGAAAGATAAACATGATATAGAAATGGAACTCAAATTACTGAAATTCTTAGATAGACCCTTGGAGCTGGAAATATAGGAAAATTTTTTATAAAAAATACAAAGATATGGTTATGAACTTCAAGATCCGAACAAAAGACAAATTAATCCAAATTTTCATAAAGTGTCCAGGAGAGCTATATCAAGTCCATTCAACCAGCAAAACATCCAGCAATCCACACACAGCTGAAGATCCAGCCAAAGGCCTGTGAAACATGTTCTGTATAACTTAATGGTAAGTACAGCATAATGAAATCAACTTACTATCTAATTAAAAAAAAATTATTTGTTTTTCTATATAGGTTCCAACAAGAAAGTAATTTTAAATGTTGTTGTTGTTATCATCATCATTATTGGTGGTGGTGTTGTTGTTGTTGTTGTTGCTGTTGATAGTGCTTTATCAGACCACAAAGGACAAAAAATCACTATTACAAATAACCTTTAAAGAACTTGTAAATAAAGTGATATCAAGATATATACTAATATACAAGATGTACAAGCAGTGAAAGTATGCAATATATTCAGCATTGACTTGTAAAATCAGAGTGGAAAAATCTTTACTCATAAAAAGATATAAATAGGATACAGCTTTTGTTTGCTTTGTAAGCACATTTATAATCCTTTTTTAAATATTGATTTACCACTGAAAAGAGTCGTTTTGAACAAAAAACAAGATTTCTAGTTAAATAACAAAAGGAATGTGCACATCTAGTGAAAATTGTAGATCTTAAGTAAACTAGAAAAAAAATTAATAGAAATGAAATGAAATGGCAATGAAATGAACATACCATAATTAGTATTTTCAGCAGTAAATGCTGAAAACAAATCAAAAGCTGCATGGTACATAATTAAACAAGAAACACAGGAATAAAGAAAAGAATGTCCAAACTACAACCTGAAACACAAGCATCAAATGGGTCTAACTTTTTTTATAGCAGAAATTACTATTAATTACTTTGTAGGAATAGCAAAGCATTAATTAACACCTCTACAGTTCAAACAAATAAGCCTATAACCAATTGAAAAGAACTCCTATCCCACTATTTTTTTATAATTACAACAGAAAGTGACATTATATCTATAATTAATAGCATGAAAGGTAAAAACCTCATATGGAATTTATAGCCATTCCAATTTTTGTTACAAGTATGCTCAAACCACCTGGTAAAACCACTATGTTGTCTGATAAATTTATCAATGATAGTCAAAAACTGAATCTAAAAACAACAGTCCAATCTCTCTTTTGTCTGTTTTTCCCAAAGTTCTAGAAAAAATTGTATTATGGAAAATAATTTCAACATTTCTCTCAAAATTCAACATCCTTTCAATATTTTAACATGGCTTTCAAAAAGTAAATTTACCACTAAAACATTATTCCAATTTTATGATGATATTTATAAGACGTTAGAGACCATGAACACTATGCAGGTATATATGATCCCTCAAAGGCCTTTCAACTTATTAACCATGAAATTCTATATAGAAAACTGTATGAATATAGAATTAGACTGCTTGAAGAAGGACAGTGATTAGTCCGGCCAGAATCCTGCAGTCATCCCAGCACCCCTCTTGGCAAACAAGAGCTCTCTTTCAAACTAGCTTGCAGAACATGATGAACCTAAGATGGAATTACATTGTTTGCAGCCTATCAACCCACATGACTCCTGAGAGATACCATTGCTGTTGACGAGAAGGGTTATGGCCTTAGAAGCATTCAGGTACAATTCCACAGGGAAGTTGCTTACAACTCGTTTAAACCCTATCTTGGGAACAGAAAATATATACCCCAGATAGAATATCATGATAATAACGAAAAGGAAGTGAAATCAGTTTATGGTCAAAAGAGCTTATAATTGAATGTTATGTTCCACAGAAGTCAGTTTTAGGGCCCATATTACTTCTTCTATATGTAAATAATCTTATTGTGACCCAAGCTAAACAATTAAATTTTCCTTATTTGTAGATGATACTGGTATATTCATTTCTTGTAAAATGAGGACACTCTAAAAGTATATATTGGCACTGTAACTTTACATAAAATATAATTGTTTAAAGATAACATTTTATACATAAATAAGAAAATGCAAAAGCAGTGAGGTTTCACATCATAAATAATAAAACACCACATTACCCATAACTCTAGATGGAGATATAGTAAAATATTCAATAAAAATAAATTTGTTTTGGAATATGGGCAGAAGATAATAAACTGAAATGCTGATATTGATTAATCAATAACCAAATATAGTCACATTTTTTCCAAATTAATATACTAAAACATTCAGTAACACACACTTAGGGTAGTATATATTTCAAAATTTCATTCACTTCTATTCTATGGATTTGTTAATTTTTTTATTCTTCTCACCTAAATTCCCTGATATGATTAATATTTATAGTATACTATGCATACATTTCAAAACAGCTGCCATAAATTGCACATAAAATATTTCCTAACCTTAACAAGTCTAATTGTGAAGACACAAACAGTGGTATGGAACACTTAGTCAATGTGCATGGAAATTTATACTTTCACAATTCCATAAACACTAGCCACTTTTGTTGAATTAAAAGTAAAACTTCTAAAATCATGTCAATATATTAAACCCTCTTGACATTTTGTTATTAAAAAGTAAGTTGGGCCTAGCTTTGTGAGTCACTTGCTCACATTGTCAACCAATTGATGACTAATGGATCTCTTCAAGTAGGATGTATACTTGGCTGTGTGTGCTCTGGTGGTCTGTTGATGAACCTGTACAATATGTTGTCTGCTTCTGGTATATCAAAATTCATAAGTATATGTTCATATTTTTTTATATAAATCTTTTCCCATATACTAAGTTCCTTTGGGTGCTGAACTGCTCTTAGCAGTATTATATCTTTTTCTATTTCATGATTTTCATTCCAGAAATGTGCTGCTACTGCTGATTTTTCTATTTGTGTGTATCTGATGTTTCTCCAGTGCTCTTTCAATCTAATACCCAAGCTCCTTTTGGTCTTGCCTATGTACACTTTATCACACTCCTTACAGTTGATCCTATATATTCCTGAACTATCTTCTTTTGATCTGGGTTCAATTTTGTTTAGATTCAGTAATTGGCTAACACTGTATCTATTTACGGGTGTCAAAGCGATGTTGTATTGTTTGAGTATTTTTTGAAATTTGTGATTGATGTAAGGGTGGTACGTGAACTTTTGATAACTTTTTTCTGTATATAAATTGCTTAGTGTAGTGATTTGTTTTTCTTTTTTCCTTTGAATCTTTTTATTTCTTGATCTATCATTTGTTTACTAAACTCATTAACTTTTGCTGTGTACTTTATGTGTGAGTATTAATTCTCATATTCTTCTTTTCTAAGTGGTACATTAATCAACCGATGAATCATACTGTTAAATGCTGCTTCTTTGTGAGGTCTAGGGTTGAAACCCTTAGCTTTTATGTAATTATCGGTGTGTGTATCTTTTCTGTATGTGCCAATTCTAACTTGTTATTATATTTTATTATCTTCAAATCTAAGAATGGTAAAGTATTATTAGTTTCAATTTCCATAGTAAATTTTATTGTTGTTTCTTGTAAATTTAAGTTTGAGAGCATCTTCTATGTATCTGGTTTGCAAGATGGCAAAAGCTTCATCCACATATCTGTACCAGACCTTGAATATATATGGGAAGGCTTTAGTTATGTGCATTTCAAAAAAGCTCATAAATAGATCTGCTTGAAACAGAAAGAGAGGACTGCCCATTACTAAACCTGAACTTTGTTCATAAAATTTTCCTTCAAATATGAAGTAGGCCTAATTTAAACATAATTCTTTGAGCTTGACAAGTTCTTGTATATGAGTGTCTGTAATGTTAGTGGATAATAACCATTTTCTTAACAATGTCAGGGTTTCCTTTTTTGGAATACTTGGGAACAGGGCTTTTACATCAAACGATACCATTTTTTCTTATTGGTGTATTTGATTTGTGCACTAAGGTGATATTATTATTATTATTATTATTATTATTATTATTATTATTATTATTATTATTATTATTATTATTATTATTATTATTATTATTATTATTATTATTATTATTATTATTATTATTATTATTATTATTACTGAAATGATTGATGAAGTTATGCACTAATCTTAAAATATACATAGAAAGAAAATAAGTAAAAGACAACTTCTCCAGAGAAAGAGAGAACATTAACAAGAGAAAATGAAAAGTTTGCTTCAGTCACCTTCTTTATATAATAGGACTAACATGAGTTTTAATATGACGGCCGGGACTAGGTGTGGGGGCTATAGTGAAGTAATGAACGGTAAGAATAATCGAATTGACACCGCAAGTAGTGAACATTCTCTGATAGTGAAGTTAGATGGTACTTTTAATATTAGTGCTAATAAAGAACGCGTAAAAACACGCAGTAAGCGCCAAAAACTACAGAAGAGACCTCGCCACGTGGTGATGTTTCATCGCGAGAATCAGGAGTGGACGAAACAATAGCGTCACTTCACAAAATAATTGTAATCCTAAACAAGGTACTTCAGGAATCAAGAGCACAAATAGACACACTAAAAAAATGAGAACGCATCGCTCAAAAACTAAAATAGCAATGATGGTGTGAATGGCTGCAAGTAGGGGCAAAGGGGAGAAGATGTAACCTCATCGGCAATGCTATTACTGAAAGCAAGAAAAAAATTACAATTATTTAGGAAATCTGTGCAGTGAGAACAGGTTTGGTGTATTGGTGTCCTGTAATGAAAACAAATAGTGATTGTACAAGTGAGGAGTCTCAAAAAAGTGATAAGACTTTAAGAGAAAGTAGGCCTGTGGTACTTGATGACTCTTTACTGAAATTTTCTGGTGAAGTATTAAGAAAATGGGTATATGATGTGAAATGTTACACGGGTATTAAAATTAATGAACTGAAACAAAAGATGGAACAAACTGATTTATTAAAGGAAAATCCTGAAGTGGTAGTGCTTCATGTAGGTACAAATGATGTTAAGAAAGGGGTTTTGGCAGAAGAAATAATGGGAGAGACAATGGGCTTAGTAGCGAGTATAAAATATAAAGCTCTGAATTATAAAATAGTGATAAGTGGCATTCTTAGGAGATATGATGTCACAATGAAAAAAAATGATAGAATAAACAGCGAGTTAGATTGGATGTGTGCCAAAGGGGCTGCTTAATGCTAGATAGCAACTGTTGGGTGGATAGACGGGACTTAGCAAGGATGGCATACATTTAAATTATAAGTGTGCTTACAAATTTGGGAAGTTGCTATGTAATGTTATAGAATCTTTTCAGGGAAACATGTAAATAACATGATGGATGAATCTTTGTTGTTGACAGACATTAACAAAAAGGGTGCATGTAAAACTATTTCAGTTAAAAAATCTAATGGTGAAAATTTGGGTCAAATATTTAAAGTAGTTCACCTAAACATTCAATATATTAATAATAAAATATGGGCTCTTGAATGTTTTATAAATGAGTTAAGCCCATAGATAGCAATTACAACTGAGCATGGTTTAAAAGATGATCAAATAATGCTGTACACAGTTAAAAATTATAATATTGTGGCCTCCTACTGCATATCTACTTGCAAGGGTGGTGGTGTAACTGCATTTGCTAGAAATGAATTATGTTTCAGTGACTTGAGTTTAAACAATTACTGTATGGTAAAAGTTTTTGAAGTATCAGGCATTAAAGTAAATCCTCTTGAGGGGGATATTCTAATCTTTGGGGTATACAGATCACCAAAATCTCTAGTAGATAACTTTCTTAATTATCTAGATAGATTGTTAAATGCTTATGTTACAAGAAGTACAAAAGTCATCCTTGCAGGTGATTTAAATGTTAATCTAATGGATGAAAATATATATAAAAAACTAAAAAATTTACTTCATAGCTATAATTTAATTGACACAATTTATGAACCAATGAGAGCTACTCCCTTTACAGCCACAACTATTGATCATATAACTTCTAATGTGATAGATAAAATAGTAGACACTGAGGTAATAAAGTCTTGTTAATCAGATTATTATGCACAGTATCTAGATATAAGTAGTATGCATAAAAAATTAACAAGTGTGTTACTAAATCATTTAGAAATCTAAAAGATATTAATCTAATAAAATTAGCAAATGTACTAGGAAATGAGGATTGGGAGCAGGTTTATAATACCGATAAAGTTAAGGGTAAATAGAATGTATTTTATAAGCTATTTAAAATCCACTATAATACTGCATGTCCTGTAACAACAAAAAGAATAATTAAAAACACTTCTAAAATAAGTCTCCCAAATTATATCATCCAACTAAATGTAAAAGCAAAGGATTATTATGAATTGTATAAATCCACTGGAATGGAATTTTATAAAACTAAATATAAACAATATAGGAAAGAATATCTAGAACACCTACAAGAGCGAACACAAACGGCATTCATACAGAAAATCCATTACTTAAAAACTGGATCCTTGTGGAAATTTGTAAATCGAAAAAGGGATAGTATAACCAAACCAGAATACTTACAAATAAACGGAATTTGAAAAACATCTAATTAAAATCTGTGAATACATTAACAACCATTATCTGAATATTATACCTCACCTACCAGACAACAGTCAGAATTATTTTGTTAAGGATACCGTAAATACAACTATGTATGTAAACCCCACAAATATGGAGGAAATTATTAAAATAATAACTAGCCTACCAGATAAAATCTCATCTGGTTGGGATGAGATTAGTCCTAGACTGTTAAAATACTGTAAAATGAAATAGCAAAACCCTTGGAACATCTCATAAACTTCTCAATTGAAATAGGAATATTTCCAGATTGTTTAAAAATAAATATTGTAAGACCTACATTTAAGAAGGGTGCCAAATTTAATATAAATAACTATAGGCTAATCACATTAACATCCAAGATTGGTAAAATTTATGAAATAATTCTTCTATCTAGGTTTATAAAAATTTTTAATAGTAAAAAGGTTCTCTTTAATTTTCCTCATGGATTTAGAAAGTTAGTGACTATGTTCATCAAGTATTGACTTTATTAGAACCGAATAAAAAGGTAGGCATGGTACATTTTGATTTATCAAAAGCATTTGATAGTGTCAGACATGATCTTTTGTTATGTAAACTGGAATCTTATGGGATCCGAGGAATTTCCCATGAAATATGCAACTCCTACCTTATACATAGAAAACAAACAACTGAAATTAATACTAAAAAAGGTGATCAACTGTCTAAAGTAAGGTCTCAATATGGAATAGTAAAATATGGAGTCCCACATGGTTTCGTCTTGGGCCCATTAGTGTTTCTAATATATTGAATGATATTGTACAGCCATGCAATTCTATTATTACTTCTTATGCAGATGATACCACAATAAATTCTTGGGATGAGTGTAATAGGTCTCTAATGGACACCATCTCTCTGAGTTCAGAGCAAATTATAAAATACTAAAAAAACAATAATCTTATATGCAATGTGGATAAAGCAAAATTTATGGAATTTGATCTATTTAAAAGTAATGCTCTAGAGGATACATGTATGATTGAAGATAAAATCTGTGAGAGGGTAGACACATAAGTTCTAAGGTGTATGGATTGATAGTAAATTAACATGGGCAAAGCATATAGATGTAATATGTAGCAAAATAAGTAAATCATCCATCTATTGAGATTTTTTAAAGATGTGTTTGGCTCAAATGAGTTAAAAATTATTTTTGTGGTATAATATACCCTCATGTACACTATGATAATTGAGGTTTGGGGGGCTGCAGCTAAAGTGCATATGGATAGATAATTTATATTACAGAAAAAGTGTATTAGGCTAATTTATAAACTGGAATATAGACATTTGTGTAAGGATACATTTGTAAACCTTGGAATGTTAACAGTCTACTTTCTCTACATGTTTAAGTCAATATTATGCAGTGAATCAAAGAATTTTATAAAAAATTATAAGATTCGTAGCTATAACACTAGAAATAGTAAAGATTATCATAGGTGTGTTTATAATAAACCAATGGTATGTAAGGATGCAAATGTAACAGGCACCCTTTTGTATAATAAATTGACACCAGAGATTAAATCTATGGAAAAATGAAAATTTAAGTATCAGTTGAAAAAATACCTTGTAAATAGAAGTTTATATTCATTGGATGAACTGTAATCAATTGTAATCTAAACAGTATTTATAGGTAAACTATTTTTTAACTCTTGCAAACATGTACTAAAACCTGGTTCTAAGAATAAGTTATGCTTTGTTACTCTAGTATTTTGACAATGTCTGAAACTTATGTAAATGAGTCTTTTGACAGCAATAAATTTATTGTTGTTATTATTATTATTATTATTATTATTATTATTATTATTATTATTATAGAAAAGACATTAAAATATACTTTAAATTGTGAACTACAGTGATACAGATATGCCAGTTCTGCATGCCTGTGAATGCTATAAAATATTTCTCTTTCTGCTTAGAAGCATAATATTTGATTATACATTTGAGAAGAACAATGCCAGTTTGATAAAATAACTACAGTTGGAAGTTATATTGACCATTTTGTGGTAAACTGCAAAGAATGTTACAATGGTGGAGAATGCATTATTCTTGAAGAGAAACTGAAAGCATCTAGAAAAAGATTTAAAATGTACCTAACAAGCCAACAAAATATGGATTAAAATTATTTGTTGTTTGTTACACAAATTCTTTTTACATAAGTTTTCTCAACAGTAAACAGCAAAACAGATCATGCAAATTTTCAAATATGCCATTTGATATAGTGCACAAATTGGTGAAGCCAATAAAGAAAACAAATCTAACCTGACAGTTCATTAGTGGTATGCAGGCTACCCTTTGACACCCACTCTAACTCAAGGAACCTTATGTCAAACAAGAAAGAGTTTAATTGGAATTCCTACAGGAAAGAAACAAGAAACCAGTTCAAATTTTCAGATTTCAGAAAACATTACTAAAATATTCTATGTTTCTAAAAATAAACAATAAAGTAGTAGTACTTATATCCACTATGCTGTAGAATGTTAGTTCCCAGATGCTAATTATTATTTTTCTGTTTTAATCAGCTAACTATTCACACACCTGATGGAAAGGACAATAATTGCACCCAATGGATGTAAGAGAATTTTCGAATTCTAATGAAGATAAACTTGAAACTGAAAAATGATGAAAAAAAGGGAGAGAGAGAAAGGTTTCCATAATTTCTATGGAGTTTATAAAAATGTAAATGCAAGGATTTGGTATTTATTTCATGATTTTTTGTCTATAAAAGCACTGACAAATATGATTCACTTGCAAAAAATGCAATATAGACCTTTAAAAATATGCACATAAACACAATTTTAAGTAATTCTCTTAGTTTAAGTGTATGTTTCTTTTATTTAATTTCAAGGAATTTATTTTGTATTAAAATTGGTTATATCATTTTTCTGTGCAACTTCATTACATAAATAATATATGTAAAAGTGATAAATAAAGCATTATGTAATTTTCATTACTACAAAATCTCTAACATATAAAACCATTTATATTTTGAAAACATGCCAAAAATATGTTTAGGATATTAAAGCAGTACTATATCTATAAGTAAAAATCTCTACCTCTTAAGAAACTTAACAAGATAGTTAAATACAGAACACCTGATATTAACTTACTATGGAATTATATATCCACATCTAGAATAAGCCATTGAGGTGTGGAGTAGTACTTTTTTTAACAAACATGAAAAGGTTATTAGCTTTGCAAAAGAAATGTATAAGATGTATGTACAATGCAAATAGGAAAGAGTCAAGTAGAAGCATCTTATATGCATAAAATAGTTATATTTGTAGATAGTAAAGATGGATTATACAAGCTAAATAAGAACTATCTTAAGTATCATACAAGAATACAAAGCAACTTTCATACAGTAAATGTAAATAAAAAGACAACTGAAAAGGTCCCTTTAGAATGGATAAAATATTATACAATTGGTTACCAAGTTCCATAAAAACAACAAAAAGGGAAAAATTTAAAAGTGAGCTGAAGAACTTTCTGATATAAACATGTGTGTATAGGTTGAATGAGCTATAATCTTAATAATTTGTATATAGAAAATGTATGTATTTTTATTAATGATGAATCTGACAACATGTAATATTATTATGGATGAATAATAAAATTACTATTATTAATTATTGGCATCAGAAGTAACAGTTTTCAAAAGAGAAGGAAGTTGTGTATTCATAAGTCATAGTTGGTTGAAATGAATAAATAAAAATAAATAATATGAATTATACTTCCATTAAAAATTGTATAATCTAGATTAACCCTCATTACTTATCCTCTATTATATTATGTATAAGAAAAACTATGAAAAATAAAACAAAAAAATGCTAAAATATATAAGTTATAAGTCTGATTTGTTATCCCTAACTACTTTATAGCCACAGATTAGCATCAGTATTATTAATGGTATAAAGAAGCTTATACTAAACGTTTCCTTAGGAAATCCTTCAGGATTCCAAAGTCATTTACAGAAAGCTCCCTCCTAGGATGCTGTAGGAAGATTAATTATAATAATTTCCAGAAAGCTCCTTACTAGAATGCCATAGGAGGATTAATTATCACAATGCAGTCTCTAATATATATCTGTGTCCAAGACTAAAAAAGTGTTTTCTACTGTTCTGAGTGAAGTTTCAGGGTTTTATCTGGTTTCTTCAGCAGACTGCATATCTTCGCGCTGTAAAATGAAATATCACAAGAATCTGTTAAAAGATTTAGAGCTGAAGAGTTCATTCTTTGAATTCTCTAGAAGCCAGAATGAATCTTTCAAATATTAAGAATTGCAGTAAAATGCCTTGGCAGAATGTCAGCTGAGTTTTTCTTTCCTAAGACATTTTGCCCTTATTCTGAAGAACTACTCTTGTAGATTTCATGCATATTCTCTTTGAAAACAGGAAACCTGTTCTACAATCCAAACTAAATTTACTGCTGAATCTGAACAATTATACATAGCAATTTTATGACCCTTTAACCCAACCATTCAAGTGAAGGTGAGTTGATGCTTTGGTTTGAGGCAACCTTAGCCAAAAACAAATCTTCATGAACTTTATCCCAAATTTCAATCCTCACAAAACAAGCAAATGCAGCTTTAATTACATGTAATGAACTGAATAATTTCCTTAAGAGCAATTTCTTGTAAAATTTCATCCTATTTTTTTCAAGACATATTACAATTGCTTTTTAGGTAAAGTTTTAAATTGGTCTTATTGGTACATTAATTCAGTAGCTTTAAAAATTCTGTCAGTTATTAATAGCAACAAATACTAACTTTAGCAATATCTAAAGAAATGCAACACTTATTCCCTCAACATTGTAACCATAAATAATCTACTGAAAGCACATTTTACACTGCTACCATCTTATGGAGTAAAGTTGTTTTCATAACCTTAGATTAAATTCTGCTGAAGCCCATGCCTGCATACCTTTGATTATACTTTATGATTGTACCTGGCCTGTGTAATAACATCACATTAGGTATAAATATCTATCTGTCATTTGACTCTGAGAGCAGTTTACTATGTCAGTGGATTGGTGTACCACATTTTCAACAAGTTCTGTGGTTACATATGCATGCTCACATTTCAGCTATAAAGTTCATTCTAATGCCAATTCCTTTGGACAGCAGAAAAAGTTTATCTTAGTTTCCTCTAATTGTATTCATAAATTTTAGGTATGCTGGGTAATTATTTATTAAAATGTAGTCAAAGCTCATGGAGTCAACATTTGTTGGTGAGATATCTTTTGCCTTATTCTCAAAATATATAAATTTTAGTAATATGCTACTCATTTATTTTTGAGCTTTTAAATACTCTCTGCCAGCCTAAGACATGATTCACAATTTACTTATGCCTCTTTGGATTCTAAAGTGTCTCTTAGAAATGTTTCAATTTGTTTGCTGCTTATTTAACTTGCATTAAGCATTATAGAAGCTGCATTTTTAAGTGGTTCATTATGTTTGTATAACTCTTTTGTATAAAAAAGGATTGTATTTAACTTAGTTATATCAGACCCAGCAAATTCAATACTGTGTTTTAAATGAATGCATATTATTCCCTAATATATAAATTTGGTCTATATTTAAGTAATTTGCAAAGTGCTTTAATAAATAAGTGTTTTGACTTATTTTATTGCCAATATCATTCCCATGATTTTCACATGTTAATTGCTCTTCTAAGTATACTCACAAAATTTTATGAGTTGATAAGTATTTTATTTTTTATTATTTAATGTATTCATACAAATTTCTACATTTTCACGTGACTGATGTTAAAAATTAATAAGTTTGGTTTATTAATATTTAGTTTAAGCAAATTATTTAAGAAAAATTTGAGATTTTGAATAAATTATTAATAATTTTTCTTCTAATATATTAAAAACTTTACCTTTACAAACAAGAGATGTGTCATCTGCATAAGATGTGATTTTGAATTCAATTGATTCCAAAAGATTGTTTACATATATGTTATAGAGCCATATAGAACTCTTGATTTGACATTTTGATTTTCACAATGTATGGTTTAAAATTGTTTTCACACTGCCAATACATAGATTTGCTTAAGATGTGTGTTTAATTTTTTATGATTTTGAAAATAAATTTGCAATACACTCTTTATTTTGCCTAATCAAACAGAATTTGCAAATAATATAAAAGAAGTTCATGCAATATAAAATCAAGGCTTTAGATAGATTTAGAAACAAACCCACAATATTTTGGTACACATAGTTAAAATTTTATGAATAAAGTCAATTGTGGCAGTATTAGTTGAAGTTTTTTCAACTATTCTAGGTTGGTGAATTGATGTTGTTGATTATTGGGCATAGCAACAACATCAATTTATCAATACAATTTGGGCAAGTTGTTGGTAAAGTAATTTGCATCTTTAGTACAATTTGAAAGTAGAAGTATTGTTAATTCATATGAACTTGTGGACCAATTTAACAATGAGTGGATTATACCAAATAACCCCTTGGTCTCTTTTGATGTTGCATCTTTGTTTACCAGTATTCCCACAAAAAAAAACTGCTCCTAAATCTCCAGAATTGCCTAAAATGTATGAACTTAACAGTAGAAGAAATTGAGAACTATATCAATCTCACAAAACTGTATATAAACCAAAACTTTTTTACATTCAATGGAAAAATTTACCAACAAATTTCTGGCTTAGCTATGGGTAACCCTCTTTCTCCATTTCTGGCAAATTTATGCTTGAGTGCTGTAGAAACACACACTACTAAAGCATTCCCTTTCACCTTTAAATCATGGTTTCATTATGTGGATGATATACTTGTAATAGTACAAAAAAACAAACAGAGAATGCCCTAAAATTACTAAATTTGCAGGACCAAAATATTAAATTCACTATGGAACTGGAGGAGGATGGTTGTTTGACATTTTTGGACCTAAAAATATACAGGTGAAACAAAATAATTTCATTCAGAATATATAGGAAACCTACACATACAGATAATCACATAAAAAATAAGTTTCAACCTTAAATCACACCGACATGCCATTATAAACAGCCTTGCTCATAGATTGGTAAACATCCCACTCAACAAAGAAGAATATTCATCAGAATACCACTATATCATCAAAACGGCCCTCAACAATACATTCAGCATCTCTTTAGTTGATAAGAAGATCAGACATTTCAAAAAACAGAACGATATTGAAAATGCAACTGTTTCCATGATAAAAAAGGATGTGGTTTTTAAAAAATTCACATATCATCCATGAGCAAACAGGGCATTCATGAAGAATTTTAAATAATATGGTATTGGTTTGGCAGCGCAAAATAAATTTAATATTGGAAAGCTTCTGAACAGCACCATAAAGATGTTATTCCACTCAGCAAAAAGGCAGGAGCATATCACATAGATTGTTTGGAGTGTGATCAGATATATAGGCAAAACAATACAAAATTTGGAGACAAGAACCAAAGAACACTTCAGAAATGTAAGATATAAATAAGTGGATAAATCAGCGGTTGCAGATCATTTTTGTACTTTCAATCATGACATTGCAGGAAAAGTCAAACTATTAAAAGCTATGACCAATCCCAAGGAATTGGCATATATGGGAAAGGATTTATGTTTTAAAAAATTAACATAGATTTTTGAACTTTGACAATCCACCAATGGACTTCTTGTTCCATTATCTAATGGAACCACCAGAGGTCAATACATCACCTGCCAGCGTTAGCCCGTCCCCAGCTGAGGATGAGAGCAAATGCTCTTGAAATATGCTCCGAAGAATTAACCAGTTACTGAAGTTTTAGTGTCACCTAATACTGACTCATTTGTATATTAATAACTTCACTGTTCCTAACATCTATTAAGTTTAAAATTTATAATCATATTCTTGAACTTTTTTCTCATTGGTCACATCTAGTTTAAATGATAACTAAGAATATTGAGAATCTTATTCTGTTTATAATTCATATTTTCTGCATTATATAATTCAGTCTAGTCTTCCAGTAGTAGTATATTATTTAATTAATTTATTTTCCATTCATTTGTGTCTCTTATGAATTTGTAGATTTGCTTGTTTACTATAGGTTGACAATTAAATATATCTATGAGTATTATATGAGTAATATGATCATGAATATGAAATTATTCATTAGCTGTAATAAAAGTACTTTCTTTAAGATTAGTTAAAATATAATCCATTCTTGAGCTTGAATGGCTTGTGACTGTAGTTGGACCTATGGATAATGTGACATCCCCAAAATTATAACTTTTTAGCATATCACTAAAATAAAAATTTTGATTAGCTTTAAGTCACCTGCAAGAATAGTTTTATTATTATTGACAGTTATATTATTCAGCAACAAATTGTTCTAGAAATTGACTCAATTTGGATTTGGTGATCTGCAGATTCCTATAATGTTACATTACCAAGTTCAGTGATTAATTTAACACCTGCCACTTCAATTTCATAAAAAAAGTTTTAATGTGAAACGTCAAGAGAGTTTTAATGTGTTGACATAATTTTAGTAGTTTTACTCTTAATTCAACAAGATTTATGATAGTTTCACTGTGTAGATCCTATATTCATTTTTAATTGAATTCAAATTTCATTTCTATACAATAATAATCTATGTTATTTATAGTTTTACTCTTCGTATCTCTTTTAGTATATGTTACAACATGTTCACTATTACTTTGCTTTGCACAATAAAAAGAGTCAAGCCATAGTCATTTATATTGTGAATTTTTAAGTCATCTAGCTTTAGACCATATTTTGTAAAAATAATTATATGATATTTAATGCTTGTTTATTTCTTCTTCCCTTTTTCTTTATATGACATTTGATACATGCTCCAAGTTGACTAAGCTATCTTTTTCTTCTATCATATAAAATAATTTGATTGATTATAAGACTAACGCATTGTTCAAAAAGTATTTTAGACATAACACAGTAGATATGCGCCTTTGAGAGCACAATCTGATGGACTCAACTCTTATTTACAGGAAGGAAACATCTGCATTTGGAGATAAACATATATCATATTGTCAGAAATTTACTAAGAAATGTTCTAGAGCCCCCCTCCTATAAGACTGCTTGATGCAACAAGTGAAATTCGGTCACCTGTTATTTATTTCAACAGTATTCTTATTAATCAGTATTTAAATCAGCACATTCACCATATTTGCTAGCTTTTACATTTTGTATGAAGAGGTATTTCTACTGCAGCTCTAGTATTATCCAGTCAAAGTCAATTAACAATTCTTACTTACTGTTAAATGTCCAATGCTGCCCTAACACAGTCTTTCAATGATTAATCCAACTTCTTTATTTGTCTACTCTTGATCAATTTTCACCCTGGAATCCTCATTCCTTAACATTTCAGTTTGAGATATTTATTGAAGAAGATATTATGACAAATAATGTAAAAGCTGTACAAACAGTGCCCAATCCAAATTATTCTTAATGCCTGTTAAAATCTCAGCAACTTCATATTATTTTCTTGCAGGCTGTCCCTGGCAGCACATGAATTTTCTGAAATAAAATACTTGGTTGTTCTAGAAAATCCTCCAAATCATTGCTATTGTACTTGAAAATTTATACAATGTAGTGTCCAAATTTTTCCAAACTGATGCTGCAATCTGGGCAAAAAGTAACTTTGGGCCAACTAGCAACCATCACTCTCAAATTAGTCCCTAATTCTGCACATATGCATTCCCAGCACTTGTCATCTCTTAAATGCATCCTGAAAGTTCTGTGCTTGAGGGTTTTCAGCATTGCCTACATTTCTGCCTGGATTTCTTCAATCATATGAAACCAGTGGTCTTTTAGTTTCATCTTCAATTGGAAAACAAAAAAAGTAATTAACGTGAGGCCATATCTGGCCAGTAGAGCTGGTGGGGGATGATAAACATGTTGTTTTTTGGTAAAAAATTTCCTTGTTAATAAGGAAGTGTGAGAACTGCATTATGGCAATAAAAACAGCCGGGTTTTTTATCCTTTCTATTTTATTTATTTTTCCCTTCCCTCACCCCCAAATCTTTTGACAATGTGGTTGCATATTTTCATGTAGTCACCTCAAAACATCACTGTAGCATGTGGAATCACCATGTTATTGCTTCATATCAGCTGTCAGAATCCTAGGTACAAATTTAGCTGCAACACAAAGCAGTCCAATTCATTAATGAATTTAAATCTCTGAGCAAGGTTATAAATAGCTTAGTATCGATTCTCACAAATGAGTTTTATTTTAATTTTGACAACAATGTTGGGGCATTAAGTACTGTTGTTCTGTCATTCTAAGTGGATGTCTGACTGGCCCTGAACTGCACATTACTTATGCCTTTCCACACTTTTTTAACATTTGGTACAGACATGTAGATGACAATTATGAAGAACCATGAGAATTTGAGCTTTGGGATATATAGGAAAGATACCCATAGAGATAATCATATCAAGGAAGATGGTTTTAACCCTTTAACACCCAAACATGCCGTTTTCAACAACTTAACATATCGTTTGGTTAATTTACCAACTATAAATAATAGTTTAGAAAAGAATACAAGAAAATAGAAGAAATGGCAATTTTAAATGACTTTAATAAAGATCTGGTACATAAAAAGGTGGAAAGATTTAAAAGGAAAAAACTTATTAGAGATATCACCACATTATCAGCAGATATAGAAAAACTGATTTTTAAAAAAATTCACACATCATCCAAAAGCAATGAAAAAATTTCAAAATAGTTTTAAAGGTTTCAACATAAAATTAGCACCCATCAACAGATTTAATTTAGGAAACATCTTGAAAGATAAAACAGCTGTAAACACCCCACAAGAAAAAAAAGCAGGATTTGCAAAAAAGATCTATATCAGAAAAACAAAGAGAAATATGGGCACATGTTTAAAAGAGCATTTCAGGAACATAAAATATAAACAGACAGATAGTTCAGCTGTGGCATGTCATTTCTGAACTAAAAACCATGAAATTGTGAAGAAGGTGGATTTATTAAAAGAGACTCAGGGGCATATAGAACTGGATACTTGGAAAAAATTTGCATTCATAAATACACATATCAATTGATGAACTTTGATATTCCAAAGGTAGAAAACACCAATTTTAAGTACATAAAAACACCACCAAGATGGTGCCTCTACTCTACAGAGCTACTGGATTCTCTAACCAGTCGTACCCTTGGCCAAAGATGAAGACAAAGTCTTCAAAACCGGTTCCAAATATTATACAAGTAAGTGAAGCAATACAAGTGTTTAGTATGACATATATCACATGATTTTATTCATATGTTTTTCACTCTTCACACGGCATCCATTGTAATGATGTGAACCAACAAATCTGCATTACAAATAAAGTCTAAATGCACTGTAAATTATAATGCACACATGAATGGTATTGGAACAGTTCATCAATTACTTGCCTAATATCCATTTATCCATTAAGTTATAAAATGGTATAAAAAGGTTTACGTTGTGTATTCAAAATCCAATTCAAATATTAAAAATCATTCCTGGACTACATTTTTGATTTCAGAAAAGCTTTATATATTCAACAAACAATGAATCAGTATCTGCATCATCAACATCAGCAATGAAAACATCCACATCTTAACCATCAACATCATCAGTAAACAGAATGCCTACAACCATTCCACAGAAACTTGCCCCAAAATTTTATACAATTCAAAGACTGATGAGAAACTGAATAACCTCAAGCTTCCACAAATTCCTATAATGAATATAGAGAAGACACACAAAGAAATGTTAAATGTATGTCAAATAAAATCAAAAGTGAGACCAGATTTCTTTGTTCATAGAGTGGTTTCAGGGTGCCCAAAGAACGGATACATACTTCAAGCAAAGAAAAAAACTTAGTTAAAATAATAAAACTGAATTCACATAAACAGAAAATGATGAGCACTAATCATTACAGACTTTTATGGTTACAAGAGTTACAACAGTTGCTCAAAATGCCCACCATTGACATTGATACACTTCAGATTACATTGAACTACTGATTTAGTAATGTTTGTGAAAGTGTCCTCAGCGATTACAGCATTTGCTCTTTCAATTTATTATTGAAGTTCTGCCAGTGTAGCCAGTTTTCTATGGTATACAACATGCTTAAGAGTTCCCCATAGGTAGAAGTCCAATGGAGCTAGATCTAGAAACACAATCAGACCTCTTTGTCCTTCGTGCTGTCCAAGGTCTACCAGATCTGTCCTTGTGAACATCACATATGGTACCATGGGTCTCAAATTTGTCTCAAATGTGTGCAATTATTACTTGCAATGGCAGTTGTGTTCTGTACACACGTCTCTATTGCCTTTGTACTTCAAAAACATTCTCAATTTCCAAATACCACTTCAAATTTGCTTTCAGCTGTTCCAACAATAATCTTGGCTCCATTTTTTGTTGTAGCAATGCTAGCATAATATAATGTGATTCACATCTTCTTACAGAACATTATATGATAATCTTGACTTCATTTGTTCATTGTTGATTTACCTATTATGTAGCAATGCTATCATAATGTATGTGAGTCACATCTGTTTACAGAACATCATACTACACATTACTGTTTGTTTTTGGTCCAACTTTGAAATATATTAAATAGATATCTACTGTAAGAGTGTGTATACATTTTTAGGCACCCTCAGCATATGTTGCAGATTTAACGCTTTTATCTAAAATGATTTTTTTGGAATTTAATTTTTAAATGAAACAATATACCATTATGTCTAGGATAATATGTGGGCTTTAAATGTCTGGTAATCAAAGTGTTAAAAGGACTATTTAGAAAGTTTAGAAAGTGAACAAATACATAACCACAAAACATATTCTGTAGAACCAGTATCTCTAAACAAATTGTTTTAAATATGGGAAGAAAAACGTATAACCAACTACCAAAAATGATCAGTGAAAAAGTAGGGAAGCATGAATTTAAGAACAAAGTAAAATCCTGCCTATTACTTAAAAAAAATTTTATGCATGAATTTATATATAAACTTTTGCTTAAGTATGTTATATATGGGCTCTAAATCTTGTTTTAACAAACTATGGAGGCAAACCATATTCACTATTATATTTTTCAATTTGATTGTGCTAAATGTATAACCATTATCTATCTTTAATTTTATTGCAGCTCTATCTTACTCTTATTGTTAGTAATAACTATATGAATTTAATATCAAATGTAATGATCAAATTAATAAATTAGTAAATGGATAGATAATCAATATCTTTAATTTTATTGTAACTCTGTGTTGTATTCTTAGTTTACTCTTATTGTTAGTTATGTTAGTGGAATAGTTCTATATAAGATATAATTATCAAATTAATGAATAAGTAAATGGAGCATTTTCAAGTTGAGACATTACTGTTACATTCAAGTCAAAGGATTGAATGTAATTTGTAGTTTAATATTAATTGTGTTTTCTTTATTATTAATAGTTAGTTACCTATATGATTGTATGATTTCATTTATTTTACAAAATTTAGAATTTTGTCCAAATGTTCTATCAACACCTTGACCTCACCACTTAGGTTTCAATATATAAATATGATAACTATATTTATTTGAAAACCGTAATCATTGGGGACACAAAGTGCTCTTTGACATCTCGTGAATCATATGTGTATAAAGGTCTGTGCATTTTTTCAGCTCATAAGCATACACACAAATGTTAATCTATGTATTAGAAAAAGTTATTACATGGGTTCGAAAGATAAGGAATAAATGGGTAGCGAACTTTTGATCAATCTGTATGCAACAAAAATCCAGAGCACATAAATCAATAGTGGGTAAGAGCCCAAAATTTATTAGCATCTTTTCATGCCTCCAAAAATGCAGAAGAGCATGAGTATATAAAAATATTTTAGGCAGCATTTGCTAAAAGTAAATCTTTTAACATTAGGTAGACATATTAAAATTGGAATGAAATTATTTAAAAGTAATTACTTATAATGGTAATGTCAAAAATAAATGCTTTTTAACAGCTCAAGCAAATGAGAAACAATACTAGCTGTATTTAGTTAAGGAAAGCTGAAAATTGAATAAATTGTTCTCAAGCTGGGTTATGCATGTGGCACAGTTATCAAAAATGCAATATTTGACATACATGTTAAATGTTTCCTAAACTTAGGTATACATTTTTCTACACTAAACTCCATTTACTTACATAAAATGTTCAGTAAGCAACTGAAGATTTTTTTTTTTTTTTGGTTGCTTTATTTATGGACGCTCTTTAACAGCTCAGGTCATCAGCGTCCCATTCAACTCAGGGGTGAAACGGCCGACAAATTTTGCTCAGAGGCCTCTCTTTCAGGCTTGAGGTTCTTTTTCGTGCCATAAATGTACGACACGGGACCCACGGCTTTACTTCCCTTCCGAAGGAAGCCATACTTATGATTTTTACGCCCGAAAAAAATCCATCGGTCCTGGCCGGATTCGAACCCGCGATCTTGGGTTTAGGAGGCAAGTATACAACTGAAGATGGGAGAGATTCTCCCGAAATGCGTCCTACTTTTATGTAAGTAAATGGAGTTTAGTGTAAAATAATGAATACATAAGTTTAGGATATATTACTACTCCATTGTCAACAGCTTCATAAGTACAATATTTACGTGAAATGTTATTTATTTTGTCCATAGATTTGTTACACTCAGCCTGGGGCATAGTCACAAAATAAAATGCCACTTTAGGAGATTTCAGAGCCTGCATAATTCAGAATTTGTAAAATATAGAAAAGTTCACTGCCCTGCCTACAGCTTGTTAATTTTTGTATAATGTTCTAATCCCAACATTCTTAATCATCAATCTTCATTACTAAATACATTTTAAAAAGCAGGAAAATAGTGAGGGAGAGACTCATTGTATAGTTGCTTCATGTCACAGTTAATATAAAGGACTAAAAATATGTTTAACCATTGCATGTGGAATTGAAATTTACTGTAGCATATCGCTGTAGCTAACTCAGGAACTTTTCTGATATTAGAGGTGAAGATTTCTTAATTCTAAACTACCTAATAATGAACTTTAACAAATAAAACATTTACTTGTTTGTTACAGCATCATTTGTAATTCTTCTCAGAATGTAAGACCAAGCATATGTTTTATTCACTTTTGCAGTAGAGACATTGGAAAAGATGGTGATACGAGCCTGTGTTATGAAGACAATGGACACACAGTGTGGAGTCTTTCGTTATCAAGAGCATACCATGAGGGGTTGTATTTTAACGTGTGATTATGATGGCTGCAATACAGCAAATTCATCTTGGAATTATTTCATCACTTTGTTATTAGTGTTTTCATGGTTCATGTTTCAATGCTGCTGAAGAAGTGAACAGACAGATGACTTAAGTAAAGTTTAGCCACTTTACTGAAGTGAGGAATGAAATAAATATAGATAATACATATTTAAGTTTACATCATATTTATCACTTATTAGAAATTAAAAATTAAGTAATGTTTAGGAATTAGAGTATATGCACACACAGTCCATTTGATCTATTTAGTTCTTTCTAAGCATCTAGCAGAGTTTTCCCAAGGGTCCAAATGTGGTCCCAAGATTTCCATTTGTTTTACTGTTCTGTGTCAATAAGCTTACTCAACTCGTGTACTTTTGTTTTTGTCAGAAAGTTGAAAAAGAGTAAATTATTGTTTCATATGAGCCAATGCAAATAAAATCCGTATGTATAAATGTAAACAAATAAGAGAACAAGAGCCATCTTTGATAGTTGAACATCTAAAATAAAGTCTATTTTTTGATGTTTCATTTTGCTTGCTCCTGAGATTGACCCATGAAAAATGAGTAGTTGTTTTTGTGCTGTTTGTCATGAATCAAATATATATATTTATTAGCTTCCACCTCACCATTATCTGATGTGAGCTTCTTGCACATTTTAAGTATGTTATAAGGTGAGTAACATTTTAACTTCTGTACATAGGTACTTCATGTAATTTTAATAAGACGTGATGTTATGTCAACTAACAATTATTAATAAATCAGCACTTACTAGATTAAAATAGCCACAGGAATTATTTATTTTATTACATGGTTTACTATTTTTAGTCTACCTGCTTGATGTACAAACTGAAGAACAATATGCATATTTTTGCCTTGAAAGTGTTTGTTTATATACTTCTTTTCGAGGTTCATTAATAGCTAATTTATATTACACTGGCTTATGTGGTGGCTGAAAGTACATATATTTCATTTCATTTATTTCAGCTCAATATGATGATGTACATAATTAACCTATGTTGATATATAAATTAACAAAATTTTTAACAAAAATGACAACTTATAAACTACCTAATTTTCCCAACAATATATACTTTTACTATATAGTAGTACAATACATAAATAGTGTGCAACATGATAGTTAATAATTTTATATATAATTTGTATGCACAGTGCAGTATTTTAAACCAGCAGACTACAAGAACATCTAGCATGCATAATCAACATTTCAATCCTTTTTATGTAAATCCACTAAAACAATATAAACATTATAGGCATAAATAACTCACAAAATGTAGTGAACAACCAGGCATTGTTCATACTGATTACATTTCTACTTTGGTCGACATGTGAGCTCATGGCTGCACAATAGTGAGCAATATTTTATAATTAAATATTGTTATTTAGCAATTACTCTGACAATTTTTAAATGTGTTCTTTTGGTGAAACAATATTTGTTGTTTTCTATTTTTTTTTATATAATCAGTCAATAAAATTTCACATTTAAAAACATCAAGTGAATGTATAATTTAATCAATTGTTTTCATTTCCTACCATAACATATTCTTAGCAACATGTCTTCAATATAATTAAAAATATCCTATGATGCATTTTTTTATTACCTAATAAAACAACATTTTCCATTCAGGCAGATTAAAATAAAATATACAAATATATTATGGAATTTGTTTTCACTTTGCCTTGTTGCATAGCCTTAATAACAATCTTACTGCATATTTTCATATTTTACATCTCATATATTTTACTAATTTTTTTATTATTTATTTCTCTTTGAATCTTTTCTATATAGACGTTAGAGATTTCAAGTTTTTTTACATTAAAAAGGTTGTAATTATATTAATAATACAGTTTTACATAATAGTACAATGTAGAAAATTGTAATTTACAAAGTGGTGAAAAGATAATACAAATTACATAAGAAATATCTAAGCTCAACCAAAATATTATAAAATTTGTTACAAAGATGGATAATGTAAATTCATTCTACATATTCACTTGCATAGTAAAAACAGTTTCTGTACAGTATCTGTAAATTTTCTCATGATGTGGTAATTTGTTATATAAATTAAATAATTTTTTTTCATATCATTTAGTTTTGTATGTTATAATGGCTGAGTTCATGCTTCATAGTCATGAGAATTTTTGTACTGCACATTTTAACTTGTCTAATCATTTTGTTTTTATCATTTTCTTTATTTCCTTTCGCATTTCTTACACATTTTAATGATGTGTTCTGCACAGATGAGTAGATGACAATCAACACATCTTACTCCTTTTTTTTTTCTTTTAGGGCAAAAGTAACATTTCTCTCTTGCTGTACTGGATCTTAGCTGAGTAGATGTCTAATCTCTTTTTATCCTGAATTTCTCTTCAAATCAAAATTAAAGACCTGATTGAAGGTCATGAGCAGAAGCTCTTGAAATCATCTGTAGCTTCACAAGAACAGGAGGAAGATTCTTCAGGAATGATCTCCTTGGTGCCCTGACACCAGTATTTGAGAGGAAAGCAACCTCTATGTCTTGCAATATCCATAAGTGAAAACAGAATGTGTAGTGGCCTCAGAAAACAAACTCTTGTAACAGATATTTTGATTTGAGTTCATCAACCATGTCTAATCCATCTTTTTCATATTGTATAATGTGATATTTCTGGCATACAAGCATCACCCATAGATTCATCTATATATTCTATATTATCTATGCATCTCTGTAATGCATAGATAATATAGAAAGGACATGTTTGTTACTTTTATGGAATATGTGACACTAGTGTTCCTACAATTCTGAATGCAAACAAATTACTATTTAGTGAATTAAAACAATATCTTTTAAAAAGTATTTTAAAAAGTATATATGGAACTAACACAGTGATGCCAAGTCCATATGAATAAATATGAATAAATTCAAATCCAACTCTACAGAGACATTGGATTCTCCAATCAGTCATACCCTTGGCCAAAGATGAAGCCAAAGGTCTTCAAAACCGTTTCCAAATATCACACAAGTAAGTGAAGCAATTACAGTGTTTAGTATGACATATATCACATGAATTTATTCATACTGTTTAGTGGTTTATTAGTTCACCCGAAGACATAAAACACCAGTATAATGTCAGCAACTAATTGAAAGGATCTTCTATATAAGATTATGATAACAGATTATTCAAATTTAGAGAAATTAAAAATTTATCACCCAACAACCACCATGGCTTCAGAAAAAAGATATCAAAAGAAACTGCTTTGTTCCACTTTGTCAATCATACCCTAAATGCACTAGACATTAAAAAAGAATATATCAGGTATATTTTGGACCTATCTAAAGCATTTGACATATTGAACCATGAAATACTCTACACCAAACTTAGAAATAAGAGGGCATATCCTAATGAATGAATGAATAGTGTTTAATGCCAGTTTTTACTACAGAGGCACCACAGGCAAGACACTGATGATACATGAGATGAAATGATATATTGGGAAAGGATTTATTTTTAAGGAAGGAATAGTTTCAGGTCTAAGTTTAGGGTACCTCACCGGCATTTGCCATTTATGAGGACTGAGGAAAACCTGGAAAAAACCTCAGTCAGGGAGAACGGTCCGGGCAGGATTCGAATCCCAAACCTTCTGCTCACAATCCGCGCCTTAACGACCTCGGCCACCCCTGGCGGTGGCATGTCCTAAACTTGGTCATATCATAACTAAACCAGAAAGCACAAATAATAGAAATATAGTATAAGAAGAATAGTGAAATTATATACTGCCATTTGACAAAAGGAAGTATCATTGCTGGAGTGCCACAGGGGTCAATACTAGGACCAATTCTCTTTCTCTTATTTGTAAATGACTTAATATTTAAAATATCTCAAATAACAACATTTAAGAGGGCTGATGCTACAACCATTTTGGAAGAGAGTTCAGGGAAAGAAACTTAAAAAATGCTTCTGGATAAAATAACACAGGAAGAATCAAAGTGGTTTGATGTGAATAAACTAATAGCTAATACGGAAAATACCAAAATTCTCCATTTTCATCCCAAAAAAAAAAAAATAATTCAGAAAAGTCAATTTCAATTAAAGCCAATTAAAAATAAAAATGTTCAAAGCACAAAGAATATAAAATTCCTAGGGCTTAATCATTGAACACAATCTAAAATGGGATGCATATGTATAGTGCTTGATTAAAAAGCTAAGTGTAATTTTTTCAACTTTAGACAACTTTAAAAAAACTGTAAATACAGCAACTCTTAGATAAGCATATTTTGTATGTGCACGCTCCATACTGAGATATGGTATGAGAGCATTGGGTAACTCTCCCCCCTGCAAACTGTTATTCATAACCCAGACAAGACTAATAGAAATAATGACAGTCACGTACAAGAACTTCCTGCAAACCACTCTTTAAAAACTTTAAAAATCTTCCTCTTGGTTGTATATACATTTATGAGTTATTAATACTATTTAAAATTGATCCCTTGAACAGTTTGTAAACAAATGACGCAATACACAATCATAACACAAGACAGTAAAAAGATAAATGTTAACCAGAACCAACATAACAGCTTTTCAAAATAGTGCAATACATATGGGCATCAAATTATACAATAAATCATCAAATTACCTTAAAACAATAGACAGGAAAACAAAATTTGAAACAGCACTGATGGCTTTTCTGCTTCATCACTGCTCCTACAGTGTAGACAAATACTTGAAATGGTACTAACGAGAATTAGAGTTTAAGTGTGGATGTGTATGTGTATATTTTACACTCTCTCTTTCAATTTAAGAAGAGATAAAAATCACAGGGAGGGGATTCAGGGACCACAGTTGTTAATTTTGTTCACAGAAACATTGGTAATATGAGCTTTGACATGGTCAAATTAAAAAATGGTCAAAATGGTGCTCACATTCAGCACTATCTTCTAAAGTTGTAAAATCACATTAACATACCTATGACATTAACTGCTAACTCATAAAAATGCGTCCTATGGATTCTTCCACAACTAGTAGTGCACCATATGATAGCTTTGTCATCATAGAAGCATTTAAAATTTTCAGAACATTAACCATGGAGTTAATAAAGAAATTCAGGATTACCCAATTGTAGTTCATGTGTCACATAACTTTTGCATGGTTTTAGCTTTAATGCTCTTGAAACTCTTTGCAATATCCAATGACATCTAAAATTTCTTTAGTGAGAACCCAATGTTTTTATGTGCATATATTTATTTAGTTATTATAAAGAACATGAATTGTGGTATGTTGTGACACCAAAGAATATTTTCTCAAATTATCTTTGCACTTTTTTTAATAGTGTTCATCACCTTTTTTACTACTGAGGCACCACAGGCTGTGGACACGAATGATATATGAGATGAAATAAAAAACTTAGAAAGGATTTTTTTAAGAAAGGAAGTTTTCAGGCCTGAGTTTAGGGTATCTCGCCGACATTTGCCATTTATGACAACTGAGAAAATCCTGAAAAAACCTTAGGCATAGAGGATGGTCCTGGTGGGAATTGAACCCCGGATTTCCAGTTCATGAGTCTGTGCCTTAACAGCCTGGCCACCATGGTGGTATCTTTATACTTTTTTTTTTTTGATTGATTTATTTATGGACGCTCTTTAACAGCTCAGGTCATCAGCGTCCCATTCAACTCAGGGCGTGAAACGGCCGACAAACTTTGCTCAGAGGCCTCTCTTTCAGGCTTGAGGTTCTTTTTCGTGCCGTAAATGTACGACACGGGACCCACGGCTTTACTTCCCTTCCGAAGGAAGCCATACTTATGATTTTTACGCCCGAAAAAAATCCATCGGTCCTGGCCGGGTTCGAACCCGCGATCTTGGGTGTAGGAGGCAAGTATGGTAACCACTACACCACCAGGACCGACATCTTTATACTTGATGAGCTGACATGAATCATGGATAAATAACTCCTCTTTAATGAAAATTCCATCTTGAGTCATAAGACACTTTGAGACTATAAACCATCACCTGCATACAAGGCAGGTTACTTCCTAACTGTCATGATATCCCCTGCTTGAGCTATGGCATATGCTGCCATGTAATCTAATATACTGAGTGCTGCACATAGTTCTGGTTTCCTATGAATTGCCCAGTAAGAGATCACTGCACATTTATTTATTTTCTGTTTAATTTTATTTTATGTCCTTTAATAGCTAATTTGATTACTTTTATTATTAACTTTCACTTATTGCAATTGATATGAAAAATTTTGTGTGTTTCTGGAAAGGAAAACAACATATTACTCTTCATTGTGTCTTTGGGGCAAAATCCCTTGTCCACTGCAAATTATAGAAGGTACTGACCTTGCCATGCAGAAGTAGATAATTTCACATGATAAATCAATGATGGAGAATGAAAGGTTACAACTCAAAAAATTGCTTTTGAAATATTATTATCATTGTTTAAAGGAATTTAAACTCTATAACTTCCAAAAATGTTATAACTCAAAGCATAGATTTTATTTTCAAAATAAGATAGTACTGAAATTACATTCTGTTCATATTTATAATCATGATCATGATCATCGTGATCATCGTGATCATCATCATCATCATCATCATCAACAACAACATCAACATTATCATTGTTGTTATTGTTACATGAATGATTAGTATGTTATTATTATATATATTATATATATATATGAATTTCATCATTACAAGGATTGGGTCAATGACCTGCTCCGTCCCATACTGAAACATGAGAAAATTTTAAATTTAGTTACACTTAGCACCTATGGATGTCAGAATGGTCAGCCCATTGCTTTAAGTGGCATGTAGTATGTTACAAAGGTATAAATAAATTAAAAAATTTTAATTTAGATACTGGATATTCATATAACAATAATAGTAATAATAATAATAACAATAATAATAACTGTATAAATAACCCCAAATGGAGCAATTCCTTAACCTACTTAACTAGTTCATTTTTGATGTTGTATCTGTAACTGAAAATAAACAGGGGATCTACACAAGCAAGCAAGAACATTGAAATTGAATTGCTAAAGAAACACATGTTATATATTTAATATTACTTTAGCATTTTATACTAGGCCCATTCTAATTTTGACTTGAAGTTGGAAATAGGAATGTGTGGAGACTGTATATTTGTATGTTTATCTGTATCTATTTATCTCCCCATTTGGATAATGATCTTTGTTTACACACAGACTGAAATCCAAACTACTTTCTTCAATCTCTCATACCTAACACTGAGTCATATTGATCATACATTATGAAATTGATACTCACAGCACTAACCTAAAGAAACTGTATCACATGGATAAAAAACATATATTATATTACTTAAAGTGATTCATTTAACTCTGAAGCTAATTTATAATTTTGGTTGACTGTAATTTAATTATAAATACTTATTTTTCATCCAGTCATATAAATCATGAAATTGTAATTATCTACTGTGTTATTGCAGGAAATATACTTCACTAATGGAAAAGAAGTGACAGAAACTAGAAGAAATATTTGGTCAAAAAGAAGAGGAATGCAGGACTGAAATATGTCAATAAGTTTGGAAATTTTCCCAGAAAAAACCTTCAGGATGTCGGTTTAAATGTATAGCATACTTGGATGAAGAGATGAGCAAAGTAATACATGAATCATTTTGAACAATGGCAAAGTAACTCAGCAATGAGAGGTTTTATTCAGAAACCTGTTGTAACTGAACCTAAATGAAAGTACCTACTAACAATCAATAGTAAAACTTATAAAAAATGTAACTTTCATTTTTAAATTGAAGATGAAAGTAAGTGTGCAAGCATATGTTTCTTGCACTTCTCAGTATTAGTCATAAATATATATTTACAGCCTGGAGCAAGAAAACTCCTGCTGGAACTTTAAAAATGCTTTAGATGGGAAAAAACAGTTAGAAAACAAATCTAGACAACAAGAATTGGAAATTAATTAAGGTCACTAATGGATATTATATATCTCCAAGGAGTTTAGATGATTGAATTTTAGTAAAATGCACAGACTATATAATGAGTCCTTCAAAGAATGGTGGATTGCATGTGCATAACAACATTCATTAGTTTCCAATTTATAAATTTGTTACTCATTAATGTTTTGCATGTACAGCTTAAAATAACAGCAATGAATCTGAAAAAAGGAAATTTTAATAAAGTTGTGAATCATACATTAAGGAAAAAAATGTTAAGGGCCTAAAAGAAGAGAGATATTGAAAGAGCACACAAACACAATAGTGCAAATAGAATTATTGTATGCTGTTTTGACCTCCAGATGGTATGTTCATCCCATGTGGAGAATATGTTCCTTATTTGAATTATAAAAGAAAACTATCATATTATATAATTATGAAATTGCTAAAAACTAGGAATATCACATCTTCTGGCATGAACATCTGGTTAAAAACGTGACAATGAGATTTTGGTATTTGTTTACTTTTTTTTTGTGTTTTTCCTTCCATTTTTTTTAATTACTGTCCAAAACAGATGTACATGAAATAATCTTATAATCAGATAAATGTGCTGAACAAAATGAAAATATGTTCCTTGCCTCATACTAATGGATTTCATTCAAATATGGCCCAATTAAATAAGATCACAGAACATTCTCATCTCATTGCACATGTAAAATAAAAAAGAACCATTGAACCTAAGAAGAAGAGAATTCTTAGAAGTAGCCACATAATTTTGGCAATACAATGAGTCTTTATAATGAGAATTGCAAAGAAAAATAGCAATGTTTACAAATTACTTAATTGGATCTTCTGACAAAATTGATATTCAATTTCTATATGAAATAATAGGCTATAATTTAAAATTAAAAAAACCTAAGGTGATGTCATAAATTGGCCAAATGTTTAAGTAATGAAAGTTCAGAAATAAGAAGACATACTATATTATATAAATTTATTTCTTCACCAAATAAATATAAAATTACTTAGCACCATTACACAAATGCAAAGTGAACTCAGTATTTTAGGTATCGAGAATGGGAACACAAACAACTGGCGTGATATAAGTAGCAGAAACTTTTGCTTTAAAAATGAATATACTTTTTAGCCACTTCGAATTATTCTTATGGATTCTATGCAGTGTCTGTGCCATATTTTAGAGGTAAGTGATGTACTATGAATCTAGCCTCTAGAAAATAATACTACTTTATTTTCTAGTTTCCTATACCACCACCAAAGCCCCTACTACCACTACCACTACTACTACTAATACTACTACTACTACTACTACTCTAATAATAATAATAATAATAATAATAATAATAATAATAAATAAGCAAATTTTAATGCATGCAACTCCTCCGAGGTCCTGTTAGCCTATCAAATTTGATATTTCCTGCGATCAAAGACATGCTACTGAACATATGTGCTTGAACATTAATCGTTTTGTTAGGAGACCCAAATTAAACTTTGCACGGGGGCCCACACTTTCTCCGTTAAGCCACTATACTAATCTTATATATACTAATGTTATATTCACTATCAATAAACAACACTCCCTATATGGAAAATAGTTATACAAGGTTTTAGGAATATGAATGCACAGACTTTAACTGCAACATCTTGACGTTAGGCTGAAACACTCATTCCTTTAACATTTCTCTTTCTGTTATATTGTTTCATAAATAAAAAATTAACATTGTTGAAAGTTGTTCCAATAATATACCTTGATTTTTCTCTGTTTAAATGTACATAGTTAGGTAGACTTTAAAAGATTTTTATTTTCTGTCCTTAGCATTTTCGTTAAAATATTGCATTAGGCCACAAATTTGTGTTATGACATTTTATTCCCGCGTTTATATAAAATAAATCCTGGAAATACGCTTGGCAACTTCACAATTTGTACACCCAGCGCTGAATGTGTGTAGGGAGCGCGGCCCACGAGTCTATGTCGCGACGCAGAAATGAAATTTGATCCTGTCACGCCTCTATATTGACAATTGATCTAAGCTTGTTCACCACACTTTTAAGCCGTTTCCTCACTGTTGTCAGGTTGTTAAATTGTTTCTTGGACTTAACGGTGCAACATCATTTAAACACCAAAGCTGAAGGAATCTTATTTTTCCTTTTTCCTTTCCTCTCAACACAAGTTGCTACAATGGCACCCTGCTAAAAATATAAATGATAGGGGCGTAAGAGGAAGAAGTACCACAGTATGAAGTGAAATAAGCGTTCACTTTTAGAGAATTAAAAATTAGTTCTGTTTTCCATTTGTTAGTGAGGGTGAACTCGTGACGTGAACGTGAACTTAAGTGGTGTTATTCCAAATCTTAATTGTGCATGATGAAGCAATTGCGGTTCAAGCTAGGAACACAGATTGCACAGTCAAGCGAGAGAGATTGTAAGCAATGTACACGAATTTATGAAGTAAGGTGCCAGAGAAGAGATAAGCATAGGAATACAGCATATCCGCCAAAGAGCGTCTTCAGTTACCATTGTTTCCGAGATCACAATTAGTAAGATAGGGCAAAAAAGTCATTGAATCAACAAAAGAACCATCTACTTCATTCGCCACTCCTGGAAATAAAAGTTAAAGATCCACACCAAAAGCAACTGTTGATAATTTTGATGCAGTAATTTACTGGAAAGTAGACGATTATGCTTTGCATGAAATTGGACTGCCAAGAATTACAAAACATGCAAAATCATAGTATGACATTAAATTTGCCGGTAGTAAAACCAGTGTAAAACGATTATTGAAAAAGATGGGTCTCAAATGGAGGAAAACTCAAGAGAAGAGAAAAATGACAACTAACTAAACACTCATCAATTTGCATCAAACATTTCGAACCCGGCGACTTTATATTGGGAAAAATGGGTAGAAGGCACCTGAAATTTGTTGCAGTGTCATCAGTATTAAATTTTTCTGCCCAATGTAACTGTAATTCATGTTTTGTTTGTATTTCCAATTTAAGGTTAGAAACCAGAATTACTATTTTGGCAGCAAATTATTATTATTATTATTATTATTATTATTATTATTATTATTATTATTATTATTATTATTATTGTTGTTGTTGTTGTTGTTGTTGTTATCGGTATCACATTATTTTCTTATTGTAATAAAATATAACGCAAAATTCCAGACGTTATATAACGCTTATAACAACACACTCCTTTAATTACATCATCACAAACCGTATTTTGAAAAGACATTTGTAATATGTTTATTATAATAATAAACAAAGTGGCATATTTAGTAGCTGTATGCATGTACTAGGGTAGGCCTATAAGTTTCCGGTCTAACTATTTTCCAGGTATGATAAAGATAAAAATTATATTTCACTTTTCAATACAGTTACCTTTTATTGAAACACACTTCTCACGTCTTTGAATTAACATTTCAATCCCCCCGAAATAATAATCAGAAGTCTTGTCTGCAAAATAGGTATAAACAGCATCCATCACTTCTTCGTCACACTTAAATTTCCTTCCTCGAAGGTTCTTCTTGAGTTTTAAGAAGAAAAACAGTCATTGGGTGTTATATATGGCCTGTAGAGTAGATGGGCGCACTCGCTGAAGCCACATTTCTTCACAGCTTCCTTTACAACAAGAATTGTCTGCACAGGCGCGTTGTCGTAAAGAAGGTCGCTCACCACCACTCAGTTTTCTCGTCTTTTCTCTTTGATGGAAGCATGTGGTCTGTGCAATAGGCCAGCAGAGCACTCTCCATTTACTGTGGTGTTCCTCTCCTTGAAGTCAATGAAGAGTATTCCTTCACAGTCCCAAAAGATTGTGGCCATGATCTTTTTGGTTGAATGAGTGAAATTGGCCTTTAGAGGCGGTGCTTCGACAGGTTATGCCAGTCCATTAATTCGATCTCTTTTGGACAAGGGATCATAGCAGAGGACCATAGTTTCATCTCCTGCAACAATGGTTTGCAGAACTTCTCTCTCGTTGCCACGGCAGAGCTCCAAAAATGCCTGACAACAGATGACCCGTTGCTCCTTTGGACTGAGGAAAGAAGTTTAGGCACCCATCTTGCACTAATCTTATTCATGTTTAAATATTCACTAATAATTCGAAGGACTGTTGGATTAGAAAGGCCCAACCTTGCTGCTATTTCTGTAACTTTGAGACACCGGTCTTCCATAATTTCTTCCTTCGCAAAAGCGAGGAGTGAGCACCTACAAGGGCCGACCTGCACGCTCTTGGTATTCAATGCTTTCTCGACCCATTCGAAAAAGTTTGGCTCATTCTTTTACGATAGAATATGAGGGGGGTTTCTCCATATACTCCGTCCAATCACTGTCTAATTTCATTTGAAGTAAGTCCGTCTTTGTGAAGAACTCAATGGCACTCGATTCTCTATTTAGAACATGTCAAAATCTTCTAGTAGCCTGATTTATGCATCCATATCTGAACAACTGAACACAGCGGAGCGGAAGTTACAACTGCAATTATTTACTTAACATATTAGGTACGACACTAGATAAGGATTTTGTGAAGGCGATAACCCCTATCGGCGAGGTTAGAAACTTATGGACCTACGCAATACCTTGAACTATCATCATATATCACATAGTTATGCATAATGAAACGGAATATAAAAAAAAATGACAACAGCGACAAATATACCCGAACTGTTCACAAAAAGTACTACATCTTGGCTGCTGTACAGAATTATTATGACCAAAGAAAAATGCGGGCTGCATGGCGCAACCAATTCCCTTAGACTTGAGAAATAAGAGCAATTAACGCATCGTTGTAAATATAACTGGTTTTCGACACTAGCAGCACTTATGACATACTAAGATTCTGTCAACACCCAAAAGAAAAAGGAAACGAAACACGTGGTAGCATCCTCGGAAGCAAATACAATGATCACACATACAATAATCATACATATATTACAAAACAAAAAAGAAAGGAAGAAGTGAAAGAAAACTGGAAAAGAAACTGTAGAAAAGAGGAGAAACAAAGAACATGCATAGCAAGAAACGAAAGAAGAAATGAGCCAGAGAAAACAGTAATAAGACGCATACACCATCTCCAGGAACAAAGAGAAGAAAGAAAAATCTACATCATAAATTTAAAATCACATCCTAAAAATAAAAGAAATAATAATAAACGAAAATAAAAAAATGTTAATATAATCCTGCACTATTACTGTATTACGTGATGAACTCGGGGTGGCTTCCTAGGCGTCCCTTGGGCAGAGAGCGGCTTGCCGTACGTCCAAAGATAAACACTGCTTTACCTGGACTGCCTTCTTACAAGCGATTTTTTTACCTGCTATGTGGTACTGCGGTGACTCTATTAAAGATAGTGGGTAAATGATGCCTAGTACCACATTACGCACCCAGGTATTAGTGGGTGATGCTAAAAAGAGTAAGGAGGGTCAGGTGTTGTGACATGACAAGAGCTCTGTCGTGAACTGCATCAGTGGTGTATATTTTGCTTGAGACAAAGTCTGTAGGATCTATGGTAGGTCTGTAGTTATCGGGCTTGTTGCACACAGTGGGGATAGTCCGTTATCTCTAGGAGTTCTAATTGTGTGATGGTTTCGTAGGCGAATAGTTGATGCCGGGAATTTTGGGGATGGTTCTTCGCCTGTTTCAAGACGACTATTAAAGGTGACAGTTATGTTGCAGATCTGGTCATGTCTTCGCTGATGGCAATCTAGCGTGATTTCAATTGAGGTTGGTTGTCATTCATTATTTGTTTCAGGTGATCATGACGGTCCTTTGAAGTTGTATGCACCGAGCCGTTGGGAGACAGTCGGTAATATGGTGCTGCACAGCTCATTTAGACGTGCAGTCTGTACGGTTAATCCTTTGGTGAGATGCTCTAGAAATTTATCTTGGCATTGGTAGTTTGTTGCAGATCAGCAGCGAAGTTAGCTGAGATCAATTCTAGTGTCTGCAGTCTAGTAGTGATTTCTGATTTCAGTGTTGTTTTCTGTAATTTGTGTTAGTGATTGTTGAGTAGGAGCTTGAAGTGCTTGTTATATAATTCGGTGAGAAAGCGGTGTAGTGTCGTATGTTCAAAGTTTTGATGCTGATAAAATAGTTTGCGAAATATGGCCTTGGACAAGTGAGCATATTGCTTGCCCCGCGTAATAATCTATTCTCGCACAAGTTGCACAGTAACGCCGGTGTGCCAGATTACGTTGTTTGCAGGCTGCTGTGAGAGATTCAGATCCACAGTAGTGGCAGCGCGGAGGCTCCTTACAGGTTTCGGCGGTGTGGCCATACCCGCAGCATCTGCTGCAGGGCAGGGTTCATTGGTTGCAACTGGACTGAATATCGTGATGTCCTGCAAGACATATCCCCTTCTAAATTGCGTTGGCACAGTCCGCATGTTCCAGCAAGATGAGATGAGCTAGCGGGAGGGGTCTTGCGCAGTTCTAATTCTTACTGCTCTAGTTTTGGAATTCCATTGAAGCTGAGCTTTATAAGGATATATTGCTCTGTGAATTGCCGTGGGACGCTGATAAGCAAGGTGCTGTATGTGCTAAAATTCTGCGTTGGCTGAGCTTGTGAGACAGTGGTGAACTGCGATGACGTAGGAGACTGGCTGCAGTGGCTGTGGCTGTCTGGATATTCCGGAAAAATTGAAATAGAGCAATTTTTAACAGTGTTTAACGCCGGTTTTTACTACTGAAGTACCACAGGCCGTGAGCTACAGGAATGGGCTAGCAGTAACGGAGCTGCGGTGAGGTAGGGCGAGAAGGCTCGGTTGATGTGGAGGTAGTGGCGGTTAGCTTATTGACTTTTTTTTGTTGAGGCGTGTTGTGCGGCGATTGGTTGCTTCTTCTTCCCTATGATGTTTTTTTAGGTATTGCTCCTTGTTCGATCTTCCAAAAAGACCCTCTATTGCAAGCGAAGTCATGCTATTCGTTATTTATCACATGGTAGGCCATGCAGGCTGCAGTGCCAAACGACAACGAAACGAATCGAAGATTGTCGATTGCTTATATTTTTATTAGTAGCCATTAATTAACACTTTCCCATAGAGGAAGTTGCACCTTGGGGAAAGTCACACCTCATTTTCACGATCGGCAGCGGAGGCCCACGGAGAAAACCGAGTGTGATGATGCTTATTGCTTAAGGGCGCAAAACTGCTGTGGTCATTAGCGCCCAAACACATCAAGTACTCTGTCAGAAATAAAAAATAAATAAACAGAAAACGCAAATCCTGCGCTTAATGAACGGACAGTAGTACTGGTGCAATAAAATGTATACCCAAAAACAAATAACAAGGGTATAAGGCGCCACAAATATAAGGGTGTTACTAAAACTTAGTCGCAAGAGCGAAAAAACATAACAGTCCTGTAATGGACTAAACACATAGCAATAAAACCCCAAAGCCAACACAGGCCAATATGGTCAACAGACAAAGACAGGTAGGAAAACAAATCAGCAAGAGCTGAAAACAAACCAGTCTTATAAAAGATTAAAATGGTAACAATAAAACCCCAAAACAAAGAACAAGGGTAATGTGCAAAACAACAATTTAAGACTAGTTAACACGATTCAGCAAAAGCTGAAAAAACAACAGTCTTAAAAGAGTCTAAAAATGCCGTCAATGGTAAAAGATAAAAACTCACACCTTGCTCCAAAAACCACAAACACGGATAAAACGGAGCACACGCTCAACAGCAACCACATCATCTGCAAGTAACTCCTCAATAGAGGAGGGCAAACCTAGGCTATTTCTAAAAGCTGTCAGATGAAGACAATCAATTAAAATGTGACGCACTGTAAAGGGGTGGTCACAGTGAGGGCAAACTGGAGCGGGTTGACCATTAAAAAGGTGAGAGTGACTAAAACGGCAATGCCCAATTCTAAGACGAGCTAAAATTACTTCTTCGCGACGGACAGCGCGAGAAGAAGTCGACCAGTTAAAAGGGGCGGTTTACATTCACGGAGCTTATTATTTGGGAGTAATTCCCACTCCTCGCGCCAGCGCGAAAAAATGGCTCTACGTAATGAATGTATAAAATCCCCGAAATAAAAACGCTGCTCGTACTCAGCAGGGTCTAAAAGAGCGGATTTTGCTGCAACATCTGCGGCCTCATTACCTGGGAGTCCGACGTGTCCAGGCACCCATAGCAGTGTTACCCTGACGCCAGCGTCGAAGAGGGTTAAAACTACATTCTGGACCATCTGTACAAGGGGGTGGAGGTTGTACAGGTTTCTAAAACCTAAAATGGCACTCAAAGAATCGGAACATATAACACTGTTCCCCAGCCCGTGATCAGAAATAAATAAAACCGCCCGATAGATAGCATAAAGCTCCGCCATAAAAATAGATGTTGCAACGTCAAGACCATATGTAAAACTAGCCCCATTAAAAACAAAAGCACATCCTACACCTGTGTCAGATTTTGAGCCGTCGGTATAGATAAAATTCCAGCCATTAAAAGAGGATTTGATCTCGCTAAAAGAACAACGAATAATATGTGCTGCGGTCGATGATTTCGGACAGGACGTAAGCCCGAGATGAACGGGGGCCTCTGCTAAAATCCAGGGGGGAGAAGAAGTTTCCCCGGCTAAGAAAAAAGCAGGTAACTCAATGTCCAACGTCCGTAAAATCTCCCGAAAACGAAAGCCAGGGGGCTTAGGAGTAAAAGACCGAGCAGCATAAAAACGATCAAAAGACACATTAAAAAACGGCCCATTCGTGGGATGACGAGGTTGCGCAGCTAAGCGACAACCGTACGCAACTAGTAAAACATCCCTACGATAAAACAACGGAGGTTCTCCAGACTCCGCACATAAACTCGACACAGGACTAGTGGGGAATGCTCCAATGCCAACACGGATACCCCGGTGATGAATTGGGTTAAGGCGACGAAGCACAGAAGGTCGCGCCGAGCCATAAACCACACAGCCATAATCCAGTTTCGATCGGATAAGAGATCGGTAAAAACGTAAAAGTATAGTCCGGTCAGCTCCCCAAGATGTGCCACATAAAACACGTAAAATGCAAAGAGAACGTTCACACTTGCTTCTGAGTTTGCTACATCCGATGACCAGCATAATTTCCTATCGAACACCAAGCCAAGGAACCTAACTTCGTCTGCGAAAGAAAGTGCGTCTGGGCCAAGATGGAGCGAAGGTGGAGGATACTCCTTGTGGCGCCAGAAGTTCATGCAGACGGTCTTCTCTGCGGAGAAACGGAACCCGTGAGAAACACTCCAAGCGTGAAGGCGGTCGAGACAGCATTGGAGGCGGCGTTCCAAGAGACAGGTTCTCCGAGAGGAAAGATAGATGGCAAAATCGTCCACAAATAACGACGATTGTATTCCAGGCGGTAGACACTCGGTGATAGAGTTAATCGCAATGGCAAATAGTGTGCAACTAAGTACCGAGCCCTGAGGTACGCCGTTCTCTTGAATAAAATTAGATGATAAAACTGATCCCACGCGAACATTAAAAACCCGGTCCTTCATAAATTCCTGAATAAAAACAGACATACGCCCTCGTATGTTCCAATCGTGAAGCGTTTGGAGGATACCGCCTCTCCAGCAAGTATAGTACGCTTTCTCCAGATCAAAAAATACAGCAACCGTTTGGCACTTGCGCACAAAACCGTCCATTACATGGGTAGTTAAAGACACCAGGTGGTCGACTGAGGAACGATGACGCCGGAAACCACACTGGGCGTTCGTTAATAATTGCCTCGACTCCAACCACCACATGAGCCGTCCGTTCATCATGCGTTCCATCACCTTTCAAACGCAGCTGGTGAGGGAAATCGGACGAAACTGGAAGGAAGATGGGGGTCCTTTCCAGGCTTAGGTATAGGAATGACGGTGGCCAATCGCCAAGCGGTGGGGAATGTGCCGTGACACCAAATAAAATTAAAAGTTCGTAATAAAAAAGCTTTGCCTTCTGCTGATAAATGCTGCAACATCGCAACATGAATGTCATCTGGCCCCGGTGCGCAATGTCGAGAGGTAGAAAGGGCATGCTCCAGTTCCCTGGCAGTAAAAGGAACGTTGTAGCTCTCCTGATGGTCGGAGGCAAATGAGAAACCTTTCCTCTCAACCCGCTCCCTTACTGCGCGAAATGAAGCCGGGTAATTGGCGGAGCTCGAACATCAGCGAAGGTTCGCCCTTAAACATTGGCGACGTTTGTCGGAGTAGTGAGCACTCGATTTAAAATCCTAAGACCGGGTATAGGTGTAAACCTTGGTTTGCCAGCAACGCGGCGTAGCCGTTCCCAAACTACGGATGAAGGCGTTGTGCGGTTAAATGAAGAGGTAAAAGAAATCCAAGAAGCCTTTTTGCTATCCTGGATGACTCGGCGGCATTTGGCGCGAAGTTGTTTATAGCAAATCATATTTGCTGAAGTAGGGTGGCGACGAAAAACTCGGAGAGCACCTCGGCGTGCACGCAACGCATCCCGGCATTCATCGGTCCACCAGGGAACCGGTAAGCGTCTAGGGTGACAAGACCACCGGGGAATAGTCTTATCTGTGGCTGTTATGATGACCGTACGGAGATGCTCGATCGCGATGTCGATAGATGGAAATTCATACCCTGAAAATTCGGCCAAAGATCGGTAGAGAGGCCAATTCGCCTTTTGAATGAGCCATTTTGGCGCGCGCTGTGAATGTGCGTTCGAAGAGAGTACATGGATCTGACACGGAAAGTGGTCACTGGAATATGTGTCGGAGAGGACGTTCCAGGTGAAATGTACATCAAATGAGGCAGAACAAATGGATAAGTCCAAGTGCGAAAAGCTATGAGTGCTGTCAGAGAGAAAAGTAGGTTGACCAGTGTTGAGAAGTATAAGATTGTGATGTAGCAAAAAGTCAGCTAAGAGGTTACCTCTTGCACACTCCGTGGTGGAACCCCACAGGGGATGGTGTGCATTGAAATCCCCCAAAAGTAGATCAGGGGGTGGTAGCTGAGACAGAAGATCGTCCAGGTCAACTGTGGTGATGGTGCCGGACGGAGGTAAATAAACATTGCAGACTGAAAAACTAAGGCCAGAAAAGTGAACTGTAGCTGCAGCAGCTTGTAAAGGAGTCTGGAGCTGTAATGAGGTGCTGTACACGTCGTTTCGAATTAAAAGTAAAACTCCGCCGTGAGCGGGAGTGCCATCTTCGGGAGGGAGATCAAATCTCACCGAAGAGTAACAGCGTAAATTAAAAGAATCACTTGGGCGAAGCTTGGTCTCTTGGAGACACACAAGCAAAGGGTCAGTAGAACGTAAAATTAATTCCAGGTCAGGTCTTCGACTACGGAGACCACGCACATTCCACGAAAGGATAGCCATTGTTAAAATTAGATAAAAGAAGCTAAAAATTTACCACCTTACTTTTTGGACGGTGCAGGGCGAAACAAACGTCCTTTTTTCAATCGCGTGGGACTCGGTGGTTTTCCTGGAGCAGGCACATCCTGCTCCATCACATCCTCAGAGGGTGGGCTCTCCCGCTGAGAAGCATCCACCGATTCCAACGCCTGGAAACGGTTGGATGTAGATATAGGCGGCGACGGCGACCGCCTAGCGGGTTTGCTCCCATCATGGGAGCGTGACCTCCGAGGAGGAGAAGGGCTCTTTTTCTGCTCTACCTGAGTTGACGACTTTAAAAAATCCGTTCGTGTAAAACTCGTCCTGAACTTAATATCAGGGGCATTAAAAACAACCGCTTTGGGCTTCACGGTAGAGCGCTTTGGAGAACTAGGCGTAGGTTGGACCCGTGTAAAAACAAGATCGCAGGTCTGCGTACTGCTATCGCACTTCTTGGGCGCAAAAGAAGCTGCTGCGCTGTAGGTGCCGGTCTTAGGCACGACAGGTTGGCGAGACTGGAATCGCTTCCGGGCTTCAGTAAAGGAGAGTTTTTCCTTCACCCGGATCTCCTGGATACAGCGCTCCTCTCGAAAACGAGGGCAATCGCGGGACGAGGCTGGATGTCCACCGCGGCAGTTGACGCAGACAGGAGCAGATGGGCATGCTCCCTCGTGACTTGCTTCACCGCAGGTTGCACAGATGGGAACGGCACTTTTACAGGATATGCGAGTGTGTCCAAAACGCTGACACTGGAAACATCGCAACGGGCTTGGGATATACGGGCGCACTTCTATCACCTCGTAGCCCGCCTTTATCCTCTGCGGCAAATCGACCCTGTCGAATGTGAGGAAAAGAGTCCGGGTCGGCTGTAATTCCCCCTCTTTCCTTGCCTGTACACGATAGACTGAGGTGTACCCTTGGTCTTCCAGACAGCTCTGGATTTCCGGGTCGGACATTCCGTCTAGAACATTTGTGGTGACAACTCCTCGCGACGAATTCATGGTCTTATGTTTCTCGACACGGACGGGATATCCGTGGAGTAGCGTCGCCTTGAGCAACGAGTTGCTTTGAGACAGGCTAAGTGTCTCCACCAAGAGTGAACCGTTGCGTAGACGGGTACAGGACTTAACGGGCCCAGCTATGGCATCAATGCCCTTCTGAATTTTAAATGGATTTACGGTCGTAAACGACTGACTCTCTTCAGTACGACTAATAACTAAGTAACGAGGGAAAGACTTCTCGATTACTTCTTTTACGTCAACTCTTTTGCGTTTAAAATGTAAAGGATTATTTTCCAGTACCATAGCGATTTATTCCTCCACCATTGCAACCGTCTCCGATGGCGGGCTGCTTCCTGGGCGCCACCCCGGCTTAGGTTACTGGCTCTGGCCTGAACAAAGTAACCTCAGGGTCACACCTTCCTGTGGGCTGACGAAGGGACCCAATCGCCTGCAGGAAGTCTACAGCTCATGCAATGGCCCTTCCCCGGGCCTGGCCTTTACCAGGGGATACGCTCCTGTCCTACATGATAACCCTGTGCTGGGAGTTACGCCGTTACCCAGTCACATTTTACCGCGTCAAACACGGGGGCACCCATCAGACAAAGAACAGGGAAGTAGGACTAATAAAACAATAAAAGAGGCGAAATAAAAAGGAGTCAAACGCGCTGAGCGCGGACCTGAGGGAGCAGCTCGGGTGCCTCGGGGTCGCTACGCCCCGTACCCAATAAATTGGGCCCCTGAGGGGAAAAAAAACCGAGTGTAATTCCAAGTATTGACTGCATCAATGCGGAGCGTAATTACACTTTATGATCGTAATGTACGGGAAACAAGTAACCTCACGCCAAAATTAACTCATTAGGAAGCATGTTAGAGTTAATCACAAGAAAGGAAATTAGGAACTGTAATGCAGCAATGTAACACGTAAAGGAAATTATAATTAAATAGGAAAAGGCATGCGTTTTTAACAGTATAAGTTTTGCATGGATTCCGAACTGCATAAGAGAGATATTTCTTAATTTTAGGTGGAGCTAGTGTCCGTTGTGTCAAGTTTTGCAAAAAAATTGACTAGGCAATATTCTTCGCCTTGCCTGACTCGTATCTTTCCAGGACATACGCCACTGATTTTATTGCTTTCTTGCAATTTAATTGTCTGACACCTTCGCTTTTAGAAAGCAAATTGCCTGAACGATTGTGCGCATAACTATGCCTTACATTATGGTCAGAAACAGTAAGAGATCCACTTTTTTTTTTTTTTACAAACATTGATCCCGGTTTCTCCTCAATGTCTAGCTTTCAGGTTTTGAAATCATCAACGGATGAAAAATGTAGTTCTTCCTATTTTATTTTTATTTCATGTATTGACTAAATGCTCACATAAAAGAAGTTCCGTTGTTACTTCATGACATCAGTAGTAATAGGGGATCTTGGGCCCGGCAATCAGATGGCTCCATTCTGGTCACGTGACCTCCCACCAGCCAATCAGAATGCTTCTGGCGGGAAATTCAAATTCCTTTGGGCAGCCGCCAGACCACGATTTAACTGGTCAGCCGCCATCTTTTTTAAAGCCCCCCGCTGCCGCTAATTTATTTTGTGATTATATACCTTTCATAGATCTATTTGAATTTGACCTCAAAGAGTTCACCTTAACTGACCAGGTATTGTCACGGTAAGGCATTAAAAGCCCAATTTTGGAGTAAGACTTCCCTCTCCCCGATTATTGGTGCCCTCAAAGGCTGCTGCTAGTTTATTTTGTTATTAATTATTTAAAAAGCTATTTGATGACTAATACTCTTACGGCGGCAATTGATAAGCATTAATATTAGATGGCAAGCATCCCTCTTAAAATCAGTTACCACATGCGTTGCAAAAGAAGCTTTCGTTCATTGCCTGTAGAATAATAAATTATAAGAGCGTGAGGTGAAACAAAGTTGCATGCCTTTAAGATGCGATGTATGGAGGAAAGGCAAGACTTGTTTTCATTGACCTACATTCCAATAGCTGTAAGATGTAACAGACTGCAGTCTTTGTTGCACTTAACGGTGCAGCGAGTTCAGTTACTGCATGCGTTGCAAAATGCTTGCCAAGCAGCGTTTTATTCAATGAATTATATGAGCGTGAGGTGAAACAAAGTTGCATGAGTTTAAGATGTATTAAGCGATGTGAAGGAAAGGTAAGACTTTCATTGACCTACATTACAATGTCTTTTCGTAGTTGATAAACATATATAAGACTGCAGTTTTGTTGCACTTAACAGAGAGTAGTTGGGTAAGTACCTACTAAGTGTTTTATGGTTAAAGAGTTCAACACTGATCTAACTCAGATTTTTAAATTTGTTTATAAAACATTCTCTTTTGAAAAGAGCTTAGATCATTGTTACGCATAATAATGTATGGAATAGACAAAAATATATCGCTTAAACTTTAACAAGCCATTCTTGATTTATTGGTGTGGTATTGTCGTGTTAAGGAATTCCAAAAAAAAAAATCTCTTAACAACCCATTTTTTAAATATGAAGGAAATGTTTAAAATATAACATTAAGGTATTATTAGCCACCTTCCACTTAAGGTATTGTTACGTTAAGTGTTAATGACTATAAAAATATATCATTTACTCTCAATTCTTGTTAAGCATGAAGGAATTGACTGTTAATACATCAGCCTCGAACGGTCCAGGTGTTGTTACGTTAAGTATGAAGGAATCGGAGATGCTGCTAAAATACAACATTCATCCTTAACAGTTATATTTGAAGGACTCCGCCAAAATATCCTCTAACATTTTTTGGTTCGATAGCTCTACTTCCTTTAAGTTTTAGCATGTAGGCTACGAGAGTTCGTTGTTTGGAAGGTAGGCTAAAGGAGATCGATGCTTAGTTTGGGACATTTTTGTGCTAACGGTATTGCCACGCCCTGATTATAAAATCTTGGATATTTTGAATGAGTGATTTTTGAGATAAATATACAATCTTTATTATTTTGCAAAGTAAGTTGTGTGTTACCTGAAGAATCTCTGTGGAAGTGACGACAGATGGGAGAAAGACTGAATGGAAGAGGAGGGGAGGAGCGGTTCTTTGGCAGAATAAAATCATTGAGTCATATATAAAGCATTTATTTTACAGAAGTTTTACATGTCAAACAAAGGTTTGAGACATACCCCACACCACCAAAATTTATCAAAGTTTAACATTTCAAAAACAAATTCATCTTCACAAGTGAACGTTTTTGTATGATTAAGAGCTTTATATGCATTTTTTCTGTAACACATAAAATGACACAATTTTTCGTTTTCCATGCAGAAATATTTGGCTGTAAGTCTGACTGGAAATTCAAATGGAATAATATTTTCAATTGATATGTCAAATGCATATCCATGCTCTAAAATAAAAGAATAATTTTCATAATTGGTGTCCGCATGAAAAAAAAACGCAAACTGCTGTTTTGAAATAAAATGTTAGATGCCAATCCTTTTAGAGACGAAGGATTTTTTACACAAATGTTACAATTGCAACTGTTTGGGTAATTGCACCCGAAAGAAGTAACATACCTATTTACACAATTCCATCCATTTGAATTTACTGCAGGATCACAAAAATAATTTAATACAAATGATTGATTAACAAATGAACCGATTATTACATATTTTTTTAAAGTAAAATCTAATGTTTTGAAAATGAAATACATAAATTCTACCCAGTTGTTTTCCAATGATACACTCTTTTCAGCATCTACACATACAACCTTGAGTAGAAAACTTTTTTTCCCTCATTCTTTACCTTCCACATGACCTAGTTGGTTGCATAGGTACCTTTTTTTTAGCATACATTAAGGTAAAACGTACATTTTTTAACACAAATGAACAGTGTTGTGTTAGTATATATAATTCATCTTTGCATTTCATGGCTATGTATAAAGTAGCATATGAAGGTTTTTTTGGTATTTTACCTGCCAAATATGCAACGAGCGGTCCTGTCAATGCAGCACAAACCTGGTCATTGCACACTATGCAAAATATCCATACAAGAGTGGTCCAAAATGTGGGAAAGTGCGTGGGAGTGAATTCTTCGAAAAACTGAATGTTGCCTGTTAGCGCCTGTAAGGCATGGTATCGCTTTGTTAATTTATTTTGGCCTTGAATTATCAGTTCTTCCATAATTACCTAAAAAAAACATTAGTGTTAGTGTTTTCCGGTGCTACCAAAACCCTTATTACCTCTAGAAGTATCTTTTAAAACTTTAACGTGATTTATTTTTGGAAATATTATTTTTTCACAAATTAACAGAGCTATTTTTTGATTTTATGATTGCAGTTGGAATTGTTTGTCAACAAAACACATATTTCTCCAGTAAAGTCTCTATCTACGCATTCCCCTGCAATGCTGAGACCTAAAACAGATAAACTTGATTTCTCTGCGATACGGATATATGTGTTTAGAGGAGGTGTAGCCGAAATTCCAATAGGTATTTTAATTGTTTCGTGAGGATGTATTACATATGCTTTTGGAGAGAACACATCTACTCCAGCCGATTCTTCAGTACACCTTACAGGCATTATTGCATGTTTATTAAGTAATACTATTTGAAGCGTCATCTGAAAATAAAGAATTTAAGTAGTGAGCTTTTTAATAGCATTTTGGTCTGTAAATCCTGAATACAAAAAATGTTAGGAGAAGTTTTCTACTGTTTTTTCAGGTATACTTTTTGAGAAGATACATTTGAATAGTGGTTCCACTATCTTAATCAAAACTGATGGATCAAATTGGGTGAGCAATTTTAATGTGCCGATAACATTATAAGGAAGTTTTCAGATCACTAATTCAGAATTTAAGTAGTGAACTTTTTAATTGTAATATCATAAGCATTTTTGTCTGTAAATCCTGAATACAAAAATGTTAGACGAAGTTTTCTACTGTTAATGTCCAATAAATCTTGTTCCTCAAATGCTTCGGTGTACTTTTTGGGAAGATACACTTGAATAGCATTTTCACAATCTTTTTCAAGTTTAATCAAAACTGATGCACCATATTGGGAGAGCAATTTTGATGCGCCAGTCACTTGATAAGGAACGTTTTTTTCCAATTCGCTAATTCTTATGGTCTTTGTGTTTTGAATCTGACTGAATCTACTAACAAAATCCATCTGCAAAGAACAAAAAAATATATATAACTATTTGTGTATAGTCTTATTTTCAAGACTGCTTGAAAAATAGATAAATGCAACTTACCGCTCTCGCCAAGCAACAGCAGAGTGTCGATGAGTGAGTGAAAAGGGAATTCTTTATGCAGCTTATATAGTGCAAGAAATGACCTGCATTCGCATCCTCCTTTCTCTCTTGCAGCTGCAATATTCGCTCGTGATCTAGACTACGCCCTCATAGCCTTCTGCAATCGAGACTACGCCTTCATGACATTCCCCCTCCGAGAGGTACAAGATTCAGATATAAAAGCATAGGAAACCTCGGTTCAGTTACCATTTTCCGTCTGCACTTGCATCAGATAGTACAGCATTTGTATATTTTATCTTGAGAGTAAGTATAATTGTCAGCAAAGACTTTGTTTAGAAAATATTGAGCACACGATAGGTTTAACGCAAAGACTTTGTTAATTTTCTAGAATGGAAAATATTACAATTTTGAATGAGGCAAGAAGAGCATACGATAGGTTTAACGCACATGGTCATTACTACGAAATTCAAATTAATCCTTCTCCTTCAAACGAAAATCCCATTTCTTATTTTAAAAATACCATGCAGCAGCTTTTGGATTTTGTATTGGCAGACGTAAGATCGAAAGATATGGTAGGTCTGACCATTACAAATTCCATCAATTCCCAGGACAGAGTCTTAGGGCTTAGCTTTCGTCGCAGGGATCAAATGTCCTTAGGCGTTTTAATGTCTGTCTTTGAGAAGGTGTGCCAGTCTAATGCTAACTTTAATGCTACGGACATGCTGTCGGTGAAAGTTCACCATATTCAGATGCCTTCAGAGAATGGAAAAAGCATAAAAACCAAAGGCTGTAAGATATCTGTGTTAGCACATTTAAAAAGAAGCATTGTCAGAGTAATTTCCAAAACGAACTGTTTGGCTTATGCTCTGGTGATTGCAATAGCATATTTTACTAGAGATCCTGACTATAAAGCTTTTAGACAGGGTAGGAAAATTCACTCTAAAGTTGAGCTGCAAATGTTGATTTGACTGCCGAAGGAGGAATTGAAGAATTGCAAAAATTTCAAGACTGTCTTCACGATTATCACATAGTTGTTTATTCTGAATTGTATTGTGAAAATGTTATTTTTGATGGTAATATCAATTTGGTAAAACGATTGAATCTTTTGTACGACTCTGTTGAAAAACACTATGACATAATTGTAAGTCTAACCGGTGCCATGGCTGCAGAATATGTGTGCCAGGGTTGTAACAAGGGAATGAAATACAATGGAGCTAAGACACACGTATGTAAATTTCAACGTTCGGGATGCTTTACGGTGCCTCCTTGTTCCTTCGAAGGTAGTAATATATTCTGCAATGAATGTAATAGGTATTTTAGGAGTGAAACTTGCATTGCTAATCATAGGCGGAATAGAGTGGGTGGAAGATTAGTTTGCGAATGGAAGCGGCACTGTTCCAATTGCAACGCACTGTTAAACACTAACCATCAATGTCACATGGTATTTTGTAAAAATTGCAACCGAAACGAGATGTCTGGGCGCTTGTGTTACATGCCTACCCTTAGTCCAAAAGTTCCCTCTTCCAAGAAAGTTCTTTTCATTTTCTATGACATTGAATGCACGCAGTCCACGCGAACAGGCACCGCCTTTCTCCACGTTCCCATACTCCTGTGTCTCGAACAATTTTGTTTTATGTGCGAAAGGAATAAGGACGCGAGTGTCGACTGTTTCCAGTGCGGTAAACGTAGACACTCATTTTTGGGTGATGATTCCATTGGGCAGTTTGTCGAATATTTACGAAGAGACAGACCATTTTGCGACAAAGTAATTGTCATTGCTCATAATGCTAGGGCTTACGATCTAATGTTCATTCTCGATTATGCCATACGACAAGAGTGGACGCCAAATTTGGTGATGAACGGTGCCAAAATATTGTGCATGAAAATGGAGCATATAACATTTTTGGATAGTCTAAATTTTTTACCGATGAAACTGCGAAGTTTGCCAAAAGCTTTTGGAATAGATTCTGTTAAAAAGGGGTATTGTCCGCATTTTTTTAACACCCCGGAAAACTTAAATTATGTGGGATGGTATCCAGAACCAGACTATTATGTCGTGAATCAAATGACAGTAGATGAACGGAAAGAATTCTTTGATTGGTATCAAACGGCAAAGGATGGCGTTTTTTATAATAAAAAGGAACTAGAAATGTACTGTTTGGCAGATGTTGCAGTACTCAGAGAGGCTTGCTGTATTTTTAGAAATACTTTCTTAAGCACCGGGAACATTGACGTTTTTCAAGAATCTATCACAATCATCATTGTCTAGATAACAGAGACATTCCCGTCATGGAAAGTACCATGGAGACGCTCGCAGGTAGATACGAACAAACCATGGCTCGCTTAGATAGAATTGTGGCGGCAGAATACGTGTGTCACGTTATGTGGGAATGTGAATTTGAGGAAAATTTGAAAAATCATCCCGCCTCGAACAATGATCCAATTGTAAAGAGTGTACCTCTCGTCCTCCGCGATTGCCTCTATGGAGGAAGAACGGAAGCAATGAGAACTTATTGCAAGACCGACGATGAAACACGTATTAAATATTACGATGTTATGTCTTTGTATCCGTATATTTGCAAATATTTCAAGTTTCCTGTTGGACATCCTACAGTTTACATTGGTGAAGAATGCTCTAATATAGCAGAGATGTTACAAAAAGAAGGAGTGGCCAAATGCAGAGTTTTGCCAAAGAACAGAGAACTGTATCATCCAGTTTTGCCTTATCGCTGCCGTCAAAAATTGATGTTTTGCCTTTGTAGAACGTGTGCTGAAGAGGGGAAAGAAGAAGAAGAATGCACTCATGACGAGAGTCAACGAGAAATTACCGGCACGTGGGTTGTAGACGAAATACGAAAGGCTGTCGACATGGGCTATGAAGTTAGACAGATTTTCGAATTTTACGAATATAAAATTGAGCAATATGATCCAGTAGAAAACCAAGGAGGTCTCTTTGTGCAGTACATAAATACGTTTCTAAAATTGAAGGCAGAGGCCAGCGGTTATCCCTCCTGGGTTACCAGCGAAGAGGACAAGGAAAAGTATGTTCAGAACTTCTTTCAAAGTGAGGGAATTCTTCTGGATAAGACGGCAATTCGCAAGAATCCGGGTGCCAGATCCTTGTCCAAACTCTGCCTAAACAGCTTTTGGGGAAAACTCACAGAGCAGGGCAACAGATCACGCACAAAGATGATAACGGAACCTCAGGAACTGTACAAGTTTTTGACCACGCCCGGCCTAGAGGTGCAAAATGTGATGTTTGCAAGCGACAAGGTCGCGTGGTTGTCTTGGCGCTACCTGGAGGAGGAGGAAGCCCCTTCACTGAAGCACACCAACGAAATCCTTGGTGCTTACGTTACTACCGGCGCAAGACTAAAACTTTACAGTTACCTAGAAGCTCTGAACAGAAAGATACTGTATACCGATACGGACTCGATATTTTTCCTAGCCAAGGATGGAGAACAATGTAGCGTTCAATGCGGAGAAAATCTAGGCGACATGACGGACGAACTAGCTGACTACGGTTCCCATTCCTACATTTGCGAGTTGGTATCCGGAGGACCAAAGAATTACGCCTATAAGATCAAACTGCCAAACAATGATTTTAAAATTCTGTGCAAAGTGCGAGGAATAACTTTTAATTACTCTTCTTTGCAGCTAGTTAATTTTGAGTCCATAAAGGAGATGATATTAAAGGAGAGGGAGGAGGAGGTGATTGTGGTTCGAACGGAAAGCAAAATTAAACGCAAAAGAGTAATTGTCATCTCTGAATCAGAAGACAAAATATACAGGATATGCTTTCACAAGCGGAGACGACTGACCGATTGCTCGCACGATTCCGTCCCCTTCGGATATATAAAGCCCGACTGACTTGCTGCCCAGACTCATTATGGATTTCGAAGTGGAGGCAGCAGTGTCGAAATATCTAAAGGCGAGAAGGGGACTGCGAACTCTCACGAATGAGGAGCTATCTCTCATTCCGGCGGAAGTGTTTGATCAGTTTCCCCCTTTTGACGTATGTTACGTGTGGCACAGACTATCCGACGAGCACAGGAAGTCTTTGAGAAAATTTTGCCGTAAAGGGTGTTATGAGCATCAAGTTCCAGCATCCTTTCACACTCATTGTTAGCGGCAGCACGGGATCTGGCAAAACGGTGTTTTGTGTAAGATGGATTAAAAACTTGCAACATTTATGCACTGTTAGAAAATTTAGTAGCATATTGTGGTGTTACAGCGAAAAGGCTGCAGTTCCAGAAGAACTAAAGAAATTTGGAATTAAATTTCATGTTGGTGTTCCCGAATTTAGGAACGAGAAGGGGCAACCAAAACTTATTGTGTTGGATGATCTGTTAAACTCTGCCTATTCGAGAGAGGTGTGTGACTTGTTTACCAAGGGAAGCCATCACAGAAACCTAAGTATGATTCTGATCACCCAAAACCTGTTTCATCAGGGAAAATATTGCAGAGACATTTCCTTAAATGGCAAATATATTGTGGTTTTTAAAAACGTTAGGGATAAAAATCAGGTAGCGTATTTGGCCAGGCAAATATATCCCGAGGACTGGAAATCGCTTTTCGAGGCTTATTTAGACGCCACTAACAAACCTCACGGTTACTTGCTCTTTGACCTTTGCCAGGAGACAAACCATTTGCTTCGATTCAGAACCAATATATTTCCCTCGGACTTTCCAACTATTGTCTACGCTCCGGGAAATGAGCAAACGAGTAAAATCGAACTATCACCTACTGCACGTGCTTAAAAAGGCAAAACCCCAATTAAGAAGGGCCATTTTGGAGAAGGCGGACAAAGAGCTCGTGTTGAACGTTGCAGAGTGCGCTCTTAACGTCCTGAACGGCAACTGCAAGTTGACCAAATGCACAAAACTTAAATTGAAAAAGTATAAGAACACTCTCAGGCGACTTATAGACAAAAAGCAGAAAAATAAGAGACAATTGATCATTCAGAGGGGTGGATTTTTAATACCTTTGCTTTCGGCAGTGCTGACAGGTCTCTCCACTCTGATAAAAACCTAAATGCTGCAAAAATTGTTATTGGTTTCCCAACAGTACTTAGACTCCTACTGTAAGAGGAAAAAGAGAAGAAAAACCGTCAGATCTGATCCTTACAAGGATTTGCTCAAATTGAGATTGCGACGTCATCAGCATCTACGGCCTTTGACGGTGCCATCGCATCAGCAGCAGCAGCCTCCGTCACCTCCACTGCAGATCAAGAGAAGACTGAGCTTCTCTCCCGGCGAGGAAACCATCTACGAAGCTGAGGAGGAGCAAGAAGAGGAGGAGGAGGAAAAACCTGAGCCTGAAGAGGAGGAGGAAAGTGCACAGTTGCCTTTGCCAGAGGAGGAAAAAAGGAAATAGAATCGTTCACTAGTCACAATTTTGGTTACTTAGCAGGTCCTTACTTGGCTCCCTATCTTCACACTCCGAGAGCCACCGATACCATTTTCGGCATTTACAAAGATAAAGAGGGTAGATTTAAAATAGGCGATTCAATAATTAAAATAGAAGATAATTATTTACACGTAAAAATAGATATTTCAAGGGCACGCGAGGACTGTGGGAATTGTTAACGAGAAAGAACGTCGATCTCTCTAAGGTCACGTCTTCGGACAAATCAAAGTATAAGCAAATCCTTCTCCTCACCAACGGACACTTGCAAAACAACGAACGTTTCAATCAAATAAAGTCCAACAGGGGAAAGAAGTACAAAGACATAATAGCCAAATTGTTTCCATCAAAGGCAATCGAGGCAGAGCAACGTTGGAGTTCGTACAAATGAAAAAATATTTTTACGATCCACAAAAACCATCCGCCTTTTCCACTCTGCCCAAGCTCGCAGCTGCGGTGGGTAAAAAACGCAAAACTGAAAATTGGCTGTTGCAGCAGGACGCTTACACTCTGCACAAACCTGTAAGGAGAAATTTTCAAAGAAACTTCCACACGGTAAACAACATTAACGATGTCTGGGAGATCGATCTTGCCGATTTTCAAAGTCTGCGAAAATACAACGATGGAATCAAATTTCTCTTCACTTGCGTCGACTTAGGCCTGGAACGCTTCCTTCCTTAAAAAAATCCTTTCCCAATATTTCATTTCATGTCATGTATCATCAGTGTCCACCGCCTGTGGTGCCTCAGTAGCTGAAACGGGCGTTAAACACTACTCAAAAAAAAACTTGCGTCGATTGCTTCTCCAAATATGCGTATGTGAAACCTATGAAAAACAAAACTAGCGTCGAAGCAGCAGGAGCCTTAAAATCTATACTAAAAGAGGCACAGCCTCCCCTCGCCGTAAGAAGCGACAAGGGTAAAGAGTTTATGGGATCAGCCTTTCAAAAATGTCTAAAAGAAATCGGCCTCGAACATCAGGTTTGTAGAAATCCCGACGTTAAGTGCTCCATAGTTGAAAGATTTAATCGCACGCTCAAGACCAAACTGTATAAATACTTCACTTACAAGAACTCTTATAGATACATAGATGTTCTGCAGAAATTTGTCTACGCCTACAACCACACCGAGCAGTCTACAATAGGAATGGCTCCTAGTAACGTCAATGTCGAAAACGTGCTTCAGGTTTGGAACAACATGCAACAAAAACGAGCGAAAATTAGGCAGAGACCCGTTCGATTTCAGGTGGGACAGACTGTGAGAATAAGTAAGGAGAAGATGAAATTCACCAAGGGTTACGAGCAAAATTTCTCCACCGAAGTATTTCGAATTGTCAAGGTGATAATACATTCTTCGCAGCCCCTCTACGAACTGGAGGACCTGAACGGAACGCCAATCGAAAGACAATTTTACAGCTATGAACTCACGCCAGTTAAAATTACCAAATCCACCCTTTTCAAAATAGATAAAATACTGAAGACGAGGATTAAAGGGGGCAGAAAGCAACACCTCGTCCGTTGGAAAGGATACGGTCCCGACTTTGACAGTTGGGTCGATTCGATAAAATGGACGAATTTTACATAATTGTGTTAAGCGATTCCAGCACCGATCTCTATCCAGAAAATACTCTTTCCAGTTTCCGAAACGACTTGGCATGTCCTGTTAACCTTCGGAGAGACAAATGGATGGTGGGTCTTGCAGAACTCTCCTACTCTTACGGCTACGAGTCCATAGGAGAGGACGTGCTGAACGAAGCCGGTGAACTGAATAAAAATGTCATAATAACCAGAGCCGGTAGGATCGCTTTCGAGAGAAAAGATTTTTCAAATTTTAAAGACTTATACACGACAATAAAGAGTCAGGTAAAAGACAAAGACTTGCAAGAACTGCTTTTAACCGAACTGCAAGGCTATCTCGTGGCTCACCAAAAAGAGATAAAAGACATAGAAAACAGTAAGAGGGAGTGGGTTCAGACAATATCCGAGCAAACTGCAAAAGCTAATAGCGTGCATTTGTTACTTACCAGAAAGAAGGGAAATAAAACAGAGACTATTTATGAAGGAAAAGTTTACTTTCCGACCAGGGTATACTACGGTCTGGGAGATCTCGTAGACACCATAAAGAATTCTCTGCCAAATTTCGATTTTTATAAAAATGTAAACAAAAACATTCTGTTGGGGGTGAGCCAGGACCTGAAGACGCTATTTCTCAGGTCGCACAGGAAAACCGATTTCCAGTTCGTTTACGATACGGAACCGGTGTTTGTATATTGCAATGTCATAGAGCCGCAGCTAATCGGTAACTCATACGTTCGCTGTTTAAGAGTAATTGAATTTCCCTCCATTGCCAGTCACCACATATTTGATCACATATATTATCATCCTGTAGAACTTAATCATTTCCAAACAATTGCCATTGAGTTGAATACCAAGCATGGAGAATTGGCTCGCATAAGCAGTAGCGTTAAACCTACCGTTGCCGTATTGCATTTCAAGAAGGTGAGTGGTTTATAAATGTTTTGTTATAGATGGCAGTGTAGCATTCAATTGGGTTTCAGGGTTTTTATAACCCAGAGGGGAAAGTAATCATTAAGGAGCTGTCCTTGGTGAACGTGGATACTGAAAAGGTAGTGTTTCACTATCTTTTCCGGCAGCCCCAGGTGCCCAGAAGCGCCTGGAATGAAAAATATAGGAGGGTCAATGAATGGCTCACCAGGGAATTCCACAGGATCCCCTGGTGTTCGGGCTATACGCAGTTTAGCCCGAATTCCATTAAATTTCCCAATGGCAATCTCTATGTTAAAGGAGCCATGGGAAAAGCTTTATTTAAACCCGGCATCTATGACAATTAAATGGTAATTAATATAGAGGAAAAAGGTTGTCGAGATAAGATTGACGATCTTGTCGTTCACCACGCGTGCCGATGGCACTTGTTTAATACAACCAAGTGCTCCAAGGCACAAGCGCTGGCAATAGTGCGATGGGTGAATGAAACTCGTTGGGAATTTGAGTAATTCCCAAGTCACGCTCACGAGAGAGCGTTCAACTGCCCCTCACTGATCACGCCGAGAGGGTTAAAGTCCCGCTCATTAATCCCGCCAAGAGGGTTAATCTATTTTCGCCAAAGGAATATATCTAGTTTCGCTGAGAGAATTTAAGCACTTCTCACTAGTCCCGCCAAGAGGGTCAATCTAGTTTTGCCGAGAAGGTTCAAGTCCCTCCACGAGGGCCAGGGTGCATATATATTGCAATGCACAAAATCCTCTTTGATAGTTAACAATGGATCCGCTAACAGCGTACTATGTGAACCAGAGCGGCGGACGTTTTTTTTTTTTTTTGAGTAGTGTTTAACGCCCGTTTTTACTACTGAGGCACCACAGGCGGTGGACACTGATGATACATGAGATGAAATGATAAATTGGGAAAGGATATATATAAATATATATTTTTTTTAAGGAAGGAAGCGTTCCAGGCCTTAAGTTTAGGTACCTCCCGGCATTTGCCAGTTATGAAGACTGAGGAAAACCTGGAAAAAACCCCAGTCAGGGAGGACGGTCCTGGCGGGATTCGAACCGCAGACCTCCCGCTCACGAGTCCATGCCTTAACGACCTCGGCCACCCGTGGCGGTGCGGCGGACGTCTAGGACAGTATTTAGGATCCTTGTACGTTGGCAATCCCTACGTTCAGCAAGGGAGAGGTTTAGGTAGCTTCCTGGGCAGTCTGTTCAGAATTGTCAAACCCGTCCTCCTAACAGAGGCAAAATCTTTGGGCAGAGAAGCCCTCACCACTGGTGCAAACATCATGTCCGACATTGCTACCAAACAGCCCGACACCAAAGTCAAAGACATAGTGGCCAGTCGAGTCACAGAGAGTACCAAAAATATAGTGGGTAAGCTTAATCAGCAAAATGGGAAGGGGAGAAAAAAGAGGTCAGCTGCTAATGCTAAAAAACAAAGAAAACGAATAGCTAGAGACGTGTTTGCATAAATACCGCGCGCATTGCAGTTGTGCCGGCATATGTGGACAGGGTGGACGTAGGTGAGCACCATGTTCGCCTGTACAAAATCCGAATTCGATATATTCGCGAGAAAGCCCCTCCAATCGGCTATATTGGGAAACTTCACTACTTTGTACAAACCCATCGCCCCTGTAGATCAATCGGTGCTAGAATTTGTTATTCCCGGAGATGAGCATTATGTAGACTTAAACGTTCATTTGATGGTGAGGGGCAAGTTTGTAAATTTAGATGGCACAAATTTGGGAGATGCAGATAAAACGACCGGAATTAACAATCTTCTTCATTCGTTATTTAGTCAGTTGAGCGTGAATTTAAATGGAGTATCCATCACCCCTTCCGAAGATCTTTACCATTATCGCAGCTACCTAGAAACGCTATTAACGTACGGTCAAGATGCAGCCATAAGCCATCTCACTAACGCCTTCTGGTACATCGACACGGCTCTGAATGGACTAACCGGAGAAGATGCCTCAAAAAATAATACATTGGCAGCGGGAAACTCAAACCTAGGTTGGAAGGAACGGTATGAAAAGAGCAAAGCATCGAAGGAAATCGTCATGTATGGTAAGTTACATGGGGATATTTTCAATGTGCCCACTTTACTGCTCCCCGGTGTTAACATTCAAATTAAATTAACAAAGGCAAAAGAATCTTTTTACCTGCTGAGTGAAAGCGCAGATCCCAAAGTCAGGTTTCAGTTTCTCGATGCCACTCTCTATGTGAAAAAAATGAAGCCATCTCCAAGCATTTTGCTGGCACACTCCAAGGCTATAGAAAAGATCAGTGCAAGGTACTACATAACACGCGTCGATGTTAGATCCTTCACTTTTGGAGCCGGACAAAGCACAATATCTATAGATAATGCTGTGCTGGGTCCCCTACCCAAAAGACTTCTTTTTGGCATAACTGGAAATACAAATTTTTGGGGACCTTTTGACACCAACCCTTACGAATTTAAGGATTATGCTTTGGAAAATTTTGCCATTTACTTAAACGCCCAACAGATTCCATTGGAAGGCCTCTCCATCGATATCTCTCACGAAAAGGGATCAACGTTGGCCTATCAAACGCTCTTTTCTGGTTCTGGCATACATCATACCAACAGTGGAATACAAATCACCCACGACATGTATATATTGGGCCATTTCATGCTCCTCTTTGATTTGACTCCAGACAGTGCCGCTTCCGAAGGTCACCCTTCTCTATTAAACAACGGAAACATTCGAATAGAGTTAAGATTCAAAGAGAAGCTTAAACACGCCATCACCTGTGTCATGTACTGCGAATACGACAATTCTATTCAGATAGACAAAGACAAGAGGGTTCACACAGATTTCTAATTATGAATACCTTGCAAATAGAAAATGCATTGAAAAACATACCTTATTTTATGGGAGTTTATCCATCAGATATGCTTCCTGCAGAATTTACCAAACCAGCGACTTTTATCGTTAATTTAGATCCACACGGTTTGCCTGGTTCACATTGGATAGCTGTTACATTCAAAAATAAGTTAGCTTCGTGGTATTTTGATTCCTACGGTCTCCCTCCTTTTATAAAACCCCTAAAAAACTTCATTTACTTCCCACTACACATATAATCATCGCCAACTTCAAGACCTTTTCTCCGACCTGTGCGGACAATACGTATGCCTCTACGCCTTGTACGTGTGCACCAGAGGGTACACCATGGATGAGTTTGTTGCCATGTTCAACTCCGCCGATGCAGATGGACAAGCAATTGAGATGTTCAACAAAGAGTTTCAAATCCAGCACTGCAGAGGACAACAATGCCTGCCTGGTGTAAAATTAAGTACCGTTATTTTTTCATCGTCAGTTTTCTGTGCATGACTGCAATGGAAGGAAGTCTAGTGGTGGACTTTGAGGCCCTCAGGGGCAACAGCAAGGAAACAATAATAAAGGAATTGTCCATTGCTGGCAAAGATTTTGTACAAACCTTCCATTTTGCGAGCCCGTATCCTTGGAATCATAAATTTGAAGGATACAACAAGGAAAGTCAAAATGGAATACATTTCAATGATGGATACATTCCTTACAGCATGCTTAAAACAATACTAGAGGAAGTGGTGGCGGGACACATCTCGCTATACGCCTGCAACGAGGATAAATGTGCACTACTCTCTGCACTAACAGACAGAACTTTTATTAATCTAGAAAAAGAGTTTAATTGTCCAAATCCTGAAGATCTGTACCATCAAATGCACTGTGGTTTTCCTGTCACAATTTTTCTAACACTCACTGTGCATGCAAACACGCTCATGCCATGTTCAAGTGGCTTGAGCATCACAAACTTAAGAAACTTAACACCAAATGTCCTCCTGAAAGCTCTAATAGACACGATGCTTTATTTGTTGCAGCTCTATAAAGAGGTCTTGCACTGACGGGTCTGCAGTGTTCGTCATGAGATCCAGGGGGAAGAATTTGCGCATGTACAGGCGCAAACCAGCAGAGGTGATCAGCCCCGAACCCGTCCTGCATCGAAGACTCTATTTCCTCAACAAACATCGCTCAAGATATATCAGTTTCGGATATTATCCACAGAGAAATTACGAAGCCTACGTGGAAATCGGCGGAGTGAAACAAGGACTTGTTTTGCTCTCATCATACTATTTAACCACATTGCTAAATCACGTACCCAAGCTTGCGGAACACTTGTGCCAGAGCCAGTCGTACAAGTGCATCGAGGAGCAGTTTCGCCTGCGGTCCGGCAACAAACAGCGTGTCAAGATACACAGCCAAAACGCCCAAATCAGCCTTGGACTAGAAGAGGTAAACTTCATCCTGTGTAGCGCAAACATATTGCAGCACCAACTTGCTAAATATGTATTAGCAACAAAAGATGTACAAGAATATGCAAACAGTGCCTCAAATAGTAGCACTTTTATATCACCAAAAGAGACTGTATCACAATTTGTTCTCTACGATGTTATATGTGACGAGATTAATTCTACACTTGTATCTTTCAATAAGTAATTGAAAATAAAGAAAAAGACTTTTTATTTACCTCATTCCTTTCTTTGGTCACCAAAATAGATTTCAATTCCTATATACTTAACGTGACAATTCCTGTTCTGTTCTGTTCTGTTAAGGGTTGACTCTTAGAGGTCAAATTGAAATAGATCTTTTAAAAAAATAGCAGCAGGGGCGCTTTAAAAGAAGATGGCGGCTGACCAGTTAAATCGTGGCCTGGCGGCTGCCCAAATGAATTTGAATTTCCCGCCAGAAGCATTCTGATTGGCTGGTGGGAGGTCACGTGACCAGAATGGAGCCGTCTGATTGGCGGGCCCAAGATCCCCTATTACTACTGACAGCATAAGCTGCATATCATTGTTTGCTTTCTGGCTGATCCTTCATTAAGGTAATCTCGCTGATGGTGTTTGAAGTTGTATGCCTAATTGAAATTCTTTTTGTACATTTTACAGTGATTAGCGTGCGGTTGCTATTTTTCGTAATTATTCCTAATAGTTCATCCAGCACTTAGGTTCTTGTTGCACTCACTTTTGTTTATCATGACTGGTTGTTTATAATTTCTGTGGCTACATGGCAGTACGTATATTTTGCTGGATTTAAAGGAGATTTGCCACCACTACAACGATTTACCCGCTAACACAATACGCTATCAATTTATATTTACGAAAAGGAGGCAAGTGTAGAATGTAGCTCGCCGCAGTAAACCACCGAATCCATCGGTTACTAGAATTTATGCAAGGTTAGCGTTAGTGTGTGTGTGTGTGTGTGTGTGCGTGTGTGTAAAGTAATCAATTGCGAATATCGATTTTTCCCAGCTAAAATTGCGCTAGAATCCCAGTTATGTTGCCCATTCTTAAATTCACCCTGGAGAGGATGCCATCGTCCCTAGTATGATGATGATGATGATGATGATGATTGTAGTTTAAGGGCGCAAAACAGCAAAGGTCATTAGCGCCCAAACATACTAAAAACTGCACCCATATGAAAGAAAGAAGCAAGTCGTGCACACAATATCGGTGTTTAAAATAAGCAAAATTAGCACATTGGGCAATAAACTAACACCTCATAAGAAGTAACAAAAGTACTAAAATCAGCATTAAACAGGACTGGTACTAAAACACAGTAGCTAGAGCTGATAACACAACAGTCTCACACTAGTCAATAAATGTAACAATGAAAACCCCAAAACAAATAACCAGGGTAAAACTGTAACAGTTAACAATAGACTGGCTACAAAAATCAGCAAGGTCTGAAAATACAACAGACCTAAAATAGGATACAAATGTACCATTACAGCCCCAAAACAAATAAAAAGGGCATGTGGTTAACAACAAACAAAAGGCCGATTCTAAAACACAGCTGCAAGAGCTGAAAACACAGCAGTCTTTATAGGGGATAAAATGGTTACAGTCAAAACCCAAAAATAACAGGGGTAAAAAAGCAACAACAAACACAATACTGTCAGTAAAACGCATCAGCAAGAATTGAAAATAACAGTCCTACAATAGCTTAAAAGTGTCGTCATTAATAAAAGGTAAAACACTCACACCTTGCTCCATAAACCAGAAACACGAATAAAACGGAGCACTCGCTCAACAGCATACACATCATCTGCAAGTAGCTGCTCAATAGAGGAGGGCAAAGCCAGTAAATGTCTAAAAGTTGCTAGATGACGGCAATCGAGTAAAATGTGACGCAATGTAAAGGGGTGGTCACAGTGAGGGCAAGCTGGAGCCGATTGACCATTAAAAAGGTATCGGTGACTAAAAAGACAATGCCCCATTCTCAAACGTGCTAAAATCACTTCTTCGCGAGGAACTGCGCGAGAAGAAGACGACCAGTAAAAATGGGCTGATTTACATTCCCGAAGCTTATTAGCGGGTAGTAAATCCCACTCATCGCGCCAGCGCGAGAGAATACCTCTCCGTAAAGAGTGTTTAAAATTACCACAATAAAAATGTTGCTCAAACTCAGCAGGGCCTAAAAGGGCGGATTTAGCTGCGACATCTGCGGCCTCATTACCTGGGAGTCCCACATGTAGTTTAACCTGGACGCCAGCGTCGAAAAGGGTTAACACTATATCCTGTATCTTCTGTACAAGAGGGTGGTGGTTGTACAGATTTCTAAAACTTAAAATGGCACTCAAAGAATCAGAACAAATAACAGTATTCCCCAGCCCCTGATCAGAAATAAATAAAATCGCCCGATAAATAGCATAAAGCTCCGATATAAAAATCGACGTCGCAACGTTAAGACCATACATAAAACTTGCCTCATTAAAAACAAAAGCAAATCCTACTGCTGTGTCAGATTTCGAGCAGTCGGTATATATAAAATGCCAACCATTAAAAGAAGATAAAATCTCGCTAAAATGACGACGAATAATGGGTGCTGCGGTCGAAGATTTCGGACAGGACGTAAACCCAAGATGCACGGGAGCTTCTACTAAAATCCAAGGGGGAGGAGAAGTTTCCCCGGCTAAGAAAAAAGCAGGTAACTCGAAGTCCAACGTCCGTAAAATCTCCCGAAAACGAAAGCCAGCGGGCTTAGGAGTAAAAGACCGAGCAGCATAAAATGGAGCCAGAGACTCATGAAAAAACGGCTCGTTCGTGGGATGACGAGGTAGTGCAGCTGGTCGACAACCATACGCAGAAAGTAAAACATCCCTACGATAAAACAACGGAGGTTCTCCAGACTCCACGCATAAACTCAACACAGGACTGGTTGGGAAGGCTCCAATGGCAACACGGATACCCCGGTGATGAATCGGGTTAAGACGACGAAGAATAGGCGGTCACGCCGAGCCGTAGACTACACAGCCATAATCCCGTTTTGAACGGATTAGAGATCGATAAAAACGTAAAAGAACAGTACGGCCAGCTCCCCAAGATGTGCCACTTAAAACACGTAAAATACAAAGAGAACGTTCACACTTGCTTCTGAGTTTGCTACATGCGATGACCAGCATAGTTTTCTATCGAAGATTAAGCCAAGGAATCTAACTTCGTCTGCGAAAGCAACAGCGTCTGGGCCAAGACGGAGCGAAGGTGGAGGATACTCCTTGTGGCACCAGAAGTTCATGCAGACGGTCTTCCCTCCGGAGAAACGGAACCCGTGATTCACACTCCAAGAGTAAAGGTGGTCGAGACAGTTTTGGAGGCGGCATTCCAAGAAACATGTTCTCCGAGAGGAAAGATAGATGGCAAAATCGTCAACAAACAACGACGATTGTATTCAAGGCGGTAAACACTCGGTAATAGAATTAATTGCAATGGCAAACAGTGTGCAACTAAGTACCGAGCCCTGAGGTACACCGTTCTCTTGAATAAAACTATATGATAAAACGGTTCCCACGGGAACATTAAAAACCCGGTCTTTCATAAATTCCTGAATAAAAACAGGCATACGCCCACGTATGTTCCAATCCTCAAGCGTTCGGAGGATACCGCCTCTCCAGCAAGTATCATATGCTTTCTCCAAATCAAAAAACACAGCAATCGTTTGGCACTTCCGTATAAAACCGTCCATTATATGGGTTGAAAGAGACACAAGGTTGTCGACAGAGGAACGTTGACGACGAACACCTCACTGAGCGTTCGTCAATAGATGCCTCGACTCCAACCACCACATAAGGCGCCCGTTAATCATTCGTTCCATCACCTTGCAGACGCAGCTGGTGAAAGAAATCGGACGGTAACTGGAAGGAAGATGTGGGTCCTTTACAGACTTAGGTATGGGTATTATGGTGGCCCTGTGCCAAGTGCCCGGAAATGTTCCATGGCAACAAACAAAATTAAAAATACGGAGTAAAAAAACCCTTGCCTTTCGCTGACAAATGCTGCAATATAGCAACATGAATACCATCTGGCCCTGGTGCACAGTGCCGAGAGTTCGTAAGGGCATGCTCCAATTCCCTGGAGGTAAAGGGGACATTGTAGCACTCCTGCTGGTCGGAGGCAAAACAGAAGCCCTTCGATTCGACCTGCTCTTTAATTGTGCGAAAAGCAGCAGGATAGTTGGCGGAACTCGACACATCAGCGAATCTGCGTCCTAAAATATTGGCGACATCAATCGGAGTAGTGAGCACTTGATTTAAAATCCTAAGACCGGGTATAGGCGTAAATGTTAGTTTGCCAGTAACGCGGCATAACATGTGCCAAACTACAGACGAGGGCGTTGTACGGTTAAAAGAAGAGGTAAAAGCAATCCAAGACGTCTTTTTGCTATCCTTAATGATACGACGGCATTTGGTGCGCAATTGCTTGTAGCGAATCATGTTTGCTGAAGTAGGGTGGCGATGAAAATCTCTCAAGAGCACCTCGGCGTGCACGCAACGCATCCCGGCATTCATCGGTCCACCAGGGAACCGGCAAGCGTCTGGTGTGGCACGACGACCGGGGAATAGCCTGATCTGCGGCAGTTATGATGACCGTACGGAGGTGCTCAATCATGACGTCGATAGATGGAAATTCACACCCGGATATTTTGGCCAAAGATCGAAAATGAGGCCAGTTCGCTTTCTCAATAAGACATCTTGACGCGCGCTGAGACTGTGCGTGGGGAGAGAGAACTTGTATCTGACACGGAAAATGGTCAATGGTGTATAAATCGGAGAGGACGTTCCAGATAAAATGTACAGCAAGAGAGAGAGAGAACAAAAGGCTAAATCCAAATGTGAAGAACAATGAGTACTGTCAGAGATAAAAATAGGTTGACCAGTGTTAAGCAGAATGAGATGGTGGCGGTCGAGAAAGTCTGCCAGCATGCTACCCCTGGCACACTCCGTGGTGGAACCCCATAGTGGATAGTGTGCGTTAAAATCTCCCAAAAGTAGGACAGGGGTCGATAGCTGAGACAGCAGATTTTCCAGAACAACTATGTTGAAAGAGCCGGATGGAGGTAAATAAACAGTGCAAACAGATAAACTAAAGCCAGAGAAATGAACTGTAACTGCAGAAGCCTGTAATGGAGTCTGCAGGCGGAAAGAAGTGCTGTACACGTCGTCTCTTATTAAAATTAAAACTCCGCCACGTGCGGGAGTACCATCTTCGGGAGGTAGGTCAAATCTCACAGAAGAGTAACCGCGTAAGGTAAAAGAATCTTGCGGGCGAAGTTTATTCTCTTGGAGACACACTAGCGAAGAATCAGTTGATTGCAAAAGTAACTCTAAGTCAGGTCTTCGACTGCGTAGTCCACGCACATTCCATGAAAGGATAGCCATTGTTAAAATTAGATAAAAGTAGTTAAAAAAATTACCACCTTACTTTCTGGACGGTCCAGGACGAACCAACCGTCCTTTATTTAAGCGCGTGGGACTTGGTGATTTGTCAGGAGCAGGCACATCCTGTTCCATAACATCCTCGGAGGGAGGGCTCTCCCTCTGGGATGAATCAGCCGATTCCAACACTTGGAATCGGTTGGAGATGGAGAGAGGCGGTGACAATGACCGCCTAGCGGGCTTACTCCCAGATCCATCGTGGGAGTTCGACCTCCGAGGAGGTGGGACTTTGATTTTTCTGTCGGTTCTTCCCTTCAGTAGTGGACAATTTTAAAAATCCAGTCTTTGTGTACACTGTCTTAAATTTGATCGGGCTAGCGGCAAAGACAGCTGGTTTGGCATTGACAGAGCGTTTTGCAGAGGCAGGCACAGTAGAACTTGTAGCAGCTTTGGAGAACACCAAGTCACATGTTTGTGTACTACAGTCACGCCGTGAAATTGCGGTGGCTGCAATAGAGCTATAAGTACCCGACTTGGGTACCGTAGTTTGGCAGGATTGATATCGTTTGCGGGCCTCTGAGAAGGAAAATGTCTCCTTAACACGGATTTCCTGGATGCTACGTTCCTCACGATAGTGAGGGCAGTCACGGGACGTGGTCGGGTGGGCACCACGGCAGTTCACACAAAGGGCAGCTGATGGACATACTCCCTCGTGACTCTCTTGTGCACATGTAGCACAAACCGATTTATTCCTCTTACAGGATAACCGGGTATGGCCGAATCGTTGGCACTGGAAGCATCGCAGCGGACTAGGAACATACGGGCGGACCGTTATAACCTCGTATCCTGCCCGGATCTTCTGCGGCATCGCAACCCTATAGAAGGTGAGGAATAAGGTTCTTGTTGGCTGTACCTCGCCATCCCTTTTCGCTTGAACACGATAAACGGAGGTCACATTTTGATCTGCCAAATAGCCCTGAATTTCTTCATCTGACATGCCGTCGAGTACAGAGGTGGTAATTACTCCTCGAGAAGTATTGAGGGTTCGATGCGCTTCAACTTGGATGGGGTACCCATGGAGCAAAATTGCCTTAAGCAGGGTATTTGTTTGAGAGACACCTGTCGTCTCAACTAACAAGGCACCGGTGCATTGACGCGTGCATGATTTCACAGGGCCAGATATGCTGTCCAATCTTTTTGGATAATAAAAGGGTTTACACGGGTAAAAGACTGACCTTCCTCTGTTCGATTAATAACTAGGAAACGAGGGAATGAGACCTCAGTAACCTCTTTTACGTCCACTCTCTTCCTCTTTGTGTTTGGATGAAGATTATCTTGCACCATAGCGGACTCATCCTCCACCATTACATCTGTCTCCGATGGCAGGCTGCTTCCTGGGCGCCGGTTTAGGTTAGTTGCCCTGGCCTAGAACAAGTAACCTCGGGGTCACACCTTCCTGGTTATAGACAAAGGGACCCAATCGCCTACAGGAAGTTTACAGCCCATGTAATGTCCCCTCCCCGGGCCTGTCCTTTACCAGGGGATACGCTCTCGCCCTACATGATGGCCCAGTGCTGGGGGTCACGCCAACACCCAGTCACATTTTGACCGTGTCAAACACGGGGGCATCCTTCAGACTAAAAGCAGGGAGGTAAAAAAGGTAAAAGTAAAATGGATACGAAATGAAAAGGAGTCAAACGCGCTGAGCGCGGACCTGTGGGAGCAGCTCGGGTGCATCGAGGTCGCTACGCCCCGTACCCAAAAAAATTGGGCCCCTGAGTGATCGTCCCTAGTAGGAGGAGCCTCTTACTATATAAGTAATGCACCGCTACATTTTGCAACCTCCCCCCCCCTTAGAAACACCGTACCCCTTTTCCTGTTTCATTATAAAAAATCCTATGCCCATCGAGCAGGTAAAACCGCCATCGGCTAGGTACTAATGACAAATGACATACACCTGGGAGAAGTCCCAGGTGACCTGTACGGACTTCGGGCTTCTACCACATGATCTTTAGCGCCTGATGAGTAATAAGAGACTTCAACATGGCATGCTGAGAGAATAGGACCTACACCAGCCAATCAGTGCGCAGCACTCGACAGCAAGCGCTTTCCCCCGCAGCTCCACATCCAGGACCTGCCACTTTTTAGCCAACGCCCGTCTCCCTGCCACTCTTCAGCCAGTTACCGCCACATCACCTCCTCGGCCACACCGGTAACTGTTCCGGCCAAGGGTCCTGCTGCACCTAGCACAATTCTTAAGGGAAAAAATGTGCAGCAGGATACTCCGGCAGGACATTCCAGTGACAGAAGTAACGACTCTCTCATCGCCAGCTCATCTGCTTTACCCGCACAGCCATCCCCTCCTTCAGACCAGTACACACACTCAGACCGATCCACGTCACCTGTGCACACCAATAGCAATGATGACCATCCAGCGCCGACTATCAATACATACTCTGCATCCTCACCAGCGTGCGCAGTCACATGACTGAAAGCTACCTACTCCACAAAGCACAGGTCCACTAGTCCTCCGCTGTTAGACCAGTTCGCATAAGATCTAGTTTGGTCCGAAGTCCGAAGTAAACTGGCAGGCTGAGGTCGGTGCTCTGCCTGTGTGTGTGTGGTTGCTGCGTACGTACCCTGTGTTTGGGTTCAACCGCAGAGAAGGGATGGGGGATGTAGGTTGGTTTTGTTTTTTGGGCGTGGGCGGTGGGATTGTGATTATAAAAACTTATCCTAGATGTAGCGGGCGGATTTGACGTCCTTGGAAGTTGCTTGTTACGCGCATGCTGCTTACTTACTTTGTAGACAGCATGGGCATACCGCTATTTGGTTTGATGTTAGTTGTTATTTTTTTCTGGGGAGTTGGAATGTTTTTCTTGTTGCTGAGTTTTGCCCTTTGTTATCCAAGGTGGCCACGCGCTAGGCCTGGCACCTTGAATTTTGGCTTAGGCCGATTGCGACAGGAATAACTGCCAAGTGATCGAACTAGAGCGCTCTCGTGATGTAAATGGGCGTATAATTTTCTGGCCCCGCGTCCAATTTCCTCCTCAATATATGGGAGGGAGGAGGTCTCGTGAATTAGCCTAGCTGGAAAGCAGCGATATAGAGAGGTAATAGTCCTAAGTCCTTTATTCTATACCCTGTACAGAAGTGCGAGCCAAGTGTCGGCTGTCATACCCCAGATTTCACAGGCGTAGAGCATGACAGGGATGATCAAGACTTTAAAAAGGTGTACTTTCAAGTGGACAGGCATCGCTTTGGAGCTGAGCACAGGAAACAGCTGAACTATTGCTCCCTGCGCCCTGTGAGCAACCCCGGTTATGTGTCCCTTGAAGGTTAGACCTTTGTCGAGTTGCATCCCTAAGTAGATTATGGAATTTTCTCATTTTATCCTTTGCTGTGTGTATGTTAGTGTAGGGGGGTTGCGAATACGCGGCGTTTTGTGAAAATAATGATGTTGTTCTTTGTCCGGTTGATTGACATTCACCAGCGCGTACATCACCTTTCGTTTAGATGTAGTAGTTGTTGTATGGGGATGATGGCTCTGTTTAGGTTTCTATTTTATTTGTATAGCAGGAGTTCATCTGCATATTGAGCTATGTTGACGTCTGCTGTGTGAGAGAAGTCTGACATGTATATGTTGAAGAGTATTGGGGATAGAGCACAGCCTTCGGGGACTGTGCCGCATATGGGTCTTAGTGTTGAGCTGTTTCCAGCCACCGTGACTTTGAAAGTGCGGTGTTTGAGGTATGAGTGTAGCATATGTATGTAGGTTTTTGGTAGCTCCAGGTGTAAGAGTTTGTGTAGGAGTTCGGCGTGCCAGGTCGTCGAGTAGGCCTTTTCTACATCCAAAGGCACCGCTGGGATGAAGGATCTCTCCTGGAAACCCAGGACAGAAACCAAATTGGTGGGGGAGGGAATGGTTTGGATGTTGATTTTGTTGATTTATGCCAACACGGGATTGTGGTCGGAATGTATTGCGCTGATTGATGTGCGGGTGGGATGGTGTGGGAAGTGTTTGAGAATAGCAAAGTCGATGGCAGATGGCTGTCCTCTACTAAGTGGATGGTGGGTGGATTTCCAGGGACTCTGTACTCTGAACTGAGGGTCCTGATCAATGAAGCTAACTACTGCGTTGCCTCTGGTATCCACGCGGTGAGTACAATGTCAAGGAGAGTGTTTGGCATTGAAATCTCCTGCGAAGATAACACTAGGATGTAGGGTGAGGAGGGACTTGTAGTCAGTCACCACAAAGGCTCTGGAACGGGGATGGTAAACAGAGACTATCAGAACATCCGTGCATCGAAGTTCGACAAAGGCAGCTGAGACCTCTAGCGTTTGAAGTTGCGGGATCTGGATTGGGCGGTGGACTACATTTCTCCGGATGAAGACCGCAGTGCCGCCACCTGGGGCACCTCGGTCAGTCCGGAGGCAGGTATAGCCCGGAAGACGGAAGATGAAGTATTGGTGGAAGTGCGTTTCGCTGACTAGTATGGCGTCCAGGACAAACCGGGAGAAAAATGCTGAAGCTCGTCCCTCTTTTCGACGAGTCCATTGGCATTTCAAAATGCGAACCAGAATGAGCTACGAGACCTAATTCCGTCCGGCATTTCGGGTCGTCGAAAGGAAGGGATATAGCCTCACTAGCTATTGTCTTTGCTGGAGAAGTCAGATGCATGACGAAAACGAGTGAAAAACTCTTGTAACTTCCTATCATATGTCTGCCACAATTGTGACAGCCACTGGAGCAAGTCCAAAGTGCTTTCGCGCTGCTGGGTTCGGGTAGAGTTGGGAGTTGGCCCTGGAGGCGACCGCATCCCCTGGGTGGAGTGGCGCCCTGCCCCTCAGCAGCTGGAGTCCTCCTGGGAGGGTGGCGCTGTCTCAGTGGCTTGGGAGTTAGTTGGGGTGGAGTTGTTAGGGCTGTTGTGGGTTTTGTTGATGAAGCCTGTTTGGTAGCACGCGATATCAGTCGACCATCAGAGCGCTGTCCTCGCGCCATTACAGCGTAGGAGAGGTAGCCAGTGGTACTTGTAGTTGTGGTCTTGCTGGTAGAGATGTTGGTAGCGGAGCTTGGTGGTCGTTCTGCTGCAGACGGTGCCGTGGAGATGGAAACGTTTGGTCCCTCTCCACTTGTATGCCTAATCTTCTTAGAAGAAGCACACTGCAGTGATGCAATATATATTGCCCTACAAATCGCAGGCCAACACCATCAGATCGAGCCAAGTCACATGCACTCCACGGGCACACCGCTGAAACCTGCACCCAAAATCCTCTCTGCCGTTACTGCGGTTCCAACACACTCAACATAACTTAGCTCGGCGACGCCGTTACTGTGCCTCATGCCTCTGCACGGACCAGGCAATCTGCACACTCGCAACTGGACATTCAGCAGAAGTGAACCTCAGAAAGTGCATCACACTAACTTTAACTGGCCTCAGCGCATCACTTCAAACAGTAAAAGCCGCTGATCTCGCCTTCACGGAGCAGCTTAATTAGCTCAACTTGCAGTTCATACCGCTTTGGGATACAATGGAGCACTTAGCTGAAAACTTAAAGATTCTGTAGGAAAACAACTCCGAGCGCCTCAGTACCTTGGAGGAACCATTAACTGAGCACCACATCTACTTCACAAACAGCAAAGACCAATTACGACAGATACTGCAAAATCAGCACAAGGAAACCACAAGTCAATTCACGGACGCAACAGAGCAAACTAAGATACACTTTTTGTTTTGAATGATTTATTTATGGACGCTCTTTAACAGCTCAGGTCATCAGCGTCCCATTCAACTCAGGGCGTGAAACGGCCGACAAATTTTGCTCAGAGGCCTCTCTTTCAGGCTTCAGGCTCTTTTTCGTGCCGTAAATGTACGACACGGGACCCACGGCTTTACTTCCTTTCCGAAGGAAGCCATACTTAGGATTTTTACGCCCCGAAAAAATCCATCGGTCGTGGCCGGGTTCGATAAGCGACACTTAGAAAGCTTAGGTCAAATAGGCGATAGAACCAAAATACTTCAAACACTTACATCCACATCACATCCTGATAGCACTAAACCACGACAGATCATAACTGATACACACCGGCTGCAAAACACACCATCGCATCCCCCTCAGACTCCATTCATCTGGGCACTCCAGAACAACAAGCAAGACTCCAGGTCATACAGGAGTGCCCGAAAAAGCGCCTTGCACACCAACATAAAAACAAAATAACAACCGTTTGGTTTAGTGTTTTTTCCGAAAACATGCCTCTCCATTATTGATGATGATTATTCTTTAAGCACTTCTTGCACAATTTCCATAAATATTTTGGGGGACCTAGCAGAGCCTCGGTCATGCTTGTCTCCCAACACTTCATATCACTGCTCTTAGTTATCAACTTTCAGTCAACCTAAAGATATTAACAGGTGCTTAAACGGAACCTCGCAAAACCACTCTATTCCTTTCCCCAACCATACCTTTAAGCTTTAATTTTAAGTTAATAAACTCTTTTACCAAACTGGTTGCGGTTCCGGATAGAGCACCCGGAGGTTGATACAGCACGCTTCATCTAGATCACCGTTTAGTGACAACAGCTTCATCTGCAACTCACCTGTACTTTCAAGGCCAGCCTGGGTTTGTGACGGACATCTGGTGGCGAACCTGGGGGAAAACTTCGGGAGGCAGAATCACCAAAATAGCTTAATCTGAGGTAATCGTCTTCATCTCATCCAAACGAACTGACAACTACACATCAACAGCTCATGAAACATCATCGGATCCAGCAGCCCGCTGTCGGATCCAATTTCATTGGGAACCAAAGAACTGCCGCAATGAAGGCACAAAACATAAGGGGATGCGGGGTCCCCAATCAAGTGTTCTATTGCTGAACACCTTAATGGTAAGTCTGCTGACAAACATATTTCCACCAGTTTAACGCAACTGACTGACATAAGCAGGTCATGCAAGGATGAAAGTAAGAGCTAAGGACTTGCATAAAGCCCATGTGCGCAATCGCTCACATCTGGTTTCTTGAACTCCAGGGGGACGATCCCTGAATATGGCACAAAAAACTGCTGAAATCTGATTCTTCCGAGACAAGACGTAAAACTTATTAACGTCCTACTCCTTCCCTCTCTCTCCCTTTCAGGGCATGTTTATCGATATCACGGCGTCCGCAGCTCAATTAACCAACCAAGCATCCCCGTTGAAGGGAGAAGTGCCTCCCACCACTGAAGGTGGGAAAATGATGATTGAAATTTATAGAAATATGGAAACTGCTAATCAACCATGAAATTTATAGAAATATGGAAACTGCTAATCAACCAAAAGTGGGCAGCTCTAGAAGCAACCAGGTACCTAATGATATAATTCCATGCCAAGAGATTCACGAGACGGAGATGGCGGCTTCACCTTTGTCCCGCATCAAAAACAAAGGCGTGTGTAGTCGGACACTCCTCCTACTCCAAAACCACCTACCCCTGCACCTGTTCTGGAACCTAACCAAAAGACTGTGCAGAGAGGTAAAAAGATACCTCCTGTTTTTGTGGATCCTTTTCCAAACTGCTTGGGAGTAATGAGAGAGTTAGCTGCTGTTACTAAAAACAGTGTTGAAGTGGTGCGTGGCAAAAATAGCACTCGCCTACAAACTTTTTCCATATAACACCATCAAATCATTACGGAACTTCTAAAGAACAAAGATATTTGCTATTATACCTATTAAGTTGAGAAAGTTAAAGAACACAGGAGAGTGTTCCGTAGACTCGACCCAGAGACCAAACATGAAGAAATAGGTATGGCCTTAAAGGGAAAGAGCATTAAAGTAAAGGCCGTGCATTAGAAGGCCCAAAATATTCCACAGCAGGAAGGAAAACCTACCACTAGAGTGAAAATGCCACTATACACTGTAGTGGAGGCAACCACACCACGGCAGAGATGCCAGCTAGATGATATACGAGTCATTTTATGGACAAGAGTGAAATGGGAGAGGGTGTGCTCTAGAGATGGACCTTCGTAATGCTATAGATACCTTGCTTATGGGCACACTAGCACAAACTGCACAAGAGCATTACGGAGCTTGCGATGTGAAAGCAAACACACAGCAGCCATGTGTGATCAAGCAGCTGGGCCTCCTGTATGTTTTCATTGCAAATAAGAGACACAAAATTTCTCGAGAGAAAACGAATTATTAACAATCAAAGAGCACCTGACGGTAATTATGATACTCAAAGATCCACATAGAAGGATGTGGCGACTAAAGCCAAACATGTGCCTGAAGATCAGGCACTGAACAACATAGAAGTCCAAACAAAAACAGGGAAGATCTTTGGGACACCCAGGAAAATTAAATCAACTCCTCAACCACAAAAGACTTCAAAGAAGGTCCATTCAATGGATCCCAGGTTAAAACCTGCAGCTGCCAGGGAAAGAACACAACAGCAATCGGGAACCAGATCCCTACCTAATTTCCGACCTACTTCCCCCTCCAAAGAGCACAGAATGCTAGAGGATAGATATCAGAATGAGGCAGGGTCCTCATATGCTGCTAAAATGGCCGCCTAGAGGCCTAACATCTATGAAATGATGACCGATAAGAAGTCTAAATATTTAAGGGCCTCAACTCCGATGAGTAACCCAGAGCATATCAACTTACCGTCATTAGACGTCCTAAAAGACGTAGAATGGCTAACTCAATTAATTGGGGAATCACTGCCGATCCATCGAGGACTTCTGCAGACAATCCAGAGTGACATTGACCCTACATTCAAATTTTATGCGCTTTCCGAAGGAGTCGGCGCTCTACTCCGTTTATCCAACATCTCGTGGCACACAGCTACCCCAAACCGTTTCGCATTGCATAATTATATGGAACGGAATCTTAGCGCAGAAAGAAGACATGCAAGAGTTCATGACGCAGCATGAACTAGATGTTGTGTTAATATGTGAAACACATCTTCGCCCTTGGTTAAATTTCAGGATTCCTAGTTATATATCATACCGGAAAGATCGTATAGATCGTAGAGGAAGGGGAGTAGTCATACTCATAAAATTACAATTAACACACAAACCCATACCCCTACCTCCAACTCAAAATCGGAAGGCTGTTGCTGTACTTACAGGCATAGGAGGCCGGGAAACAGCTCTGATTGCTGGGTATCATCCTCCGGGTATCCCAGATATACAAGCGGAATATCAGAGTGTTCTGCAAGCCTTTCTATTTACGCTCCTAGCAGGGGACTTTAATGCCAAACATAGGCAATGGAACTGTGAAATAGCCAACAACCGGCAAACACAATTGGAAAATTTTGTCAACGTAGATGCTTCCCTTGGCAGGCAGGGACCGCGCTGATCTACATTTAGACCCCGTAATGGTAGATCGAGTGAAATAGATATAATAATAACCAAACGTAAACCTTATTATTTAGACCTAAATACAAAGAGTGATTTATACTCAGACCTTGATCCAGTAGTGGGTGAGATGCTAAAGTTTTCAATGCCCAACATTAGCAAAATCTGCACTTATGAAGTGCACTGGGAAGCTACAGTAGTGACTCTAGATAAAAAGATCCATCCGAATCCTAGAATCAACACTATGTCTGAATTAATGGAAGCAGCTGCTTAGTTTGCAGATACAGTTACTCAGTGGTCAAGCAGCACACTTATAAAATTCCGGCGGAAAGTTCCAAACCATATACTCCACCACAAAATATACATGATATACGTAAAGAAGCCAGAAGGCTTAGATGGTGGTCTCAAAGACCTAATGATCCAAATTCGTTAAGACAATACCGTGTCTTGCAATCCAGGACGACATGTCTGATTAGACAATATAGAGCATGACTAAGTAGAACACGATAAATACAATAAACTTAACGGACAAATAACCATGCAGAATTATCCGAAAATTAAGACGGGAAAAAGATACTCCCCTACATCCCCTTCAAGCTAATAGAGGTGGATTAGTGTACCAGCCACAAGAGAAACCCATTGTCTTGGCTGATGAACTTGAAAGATACAACCCTAGAGACAACCCCTGGGATAAGCTCCAGGCACGTAGGATTATAACGTAGGACAGATCCGCAAGAAAATGGGGAGCAGAACAGGATATCAGTTACAGCACCTAAAGAGGTGGAAGAGCAACTCAAACGTTTAGAACCCTGCAAAGCAGCGGGAAGCGATCGGCTAAATCCTAATATATTAAGACGCCTCCCAAAGGGACCTATACTCCAGTTTGCAAAACTTTTCAATGTGTGCATTAATCTCAGTTACTTCCCACTAAGGACCGCCACGGGTGGCCGAGGTCGTTAAGGCACGGACTCGTGAGCGGGAGGTCTGCGGTTCGAATTCCGCCAGGACCGTCCTCCCTGACTGGGTTTTTTTTCAGGTTTTCCTCAGTCTTCATAACTGGCAAATGCCGGAGAGGTACCTAAACTTAGGCCTGGAACGCTTCATTCCTTAAAAAAAATATCCTTTCCCAATTTATCATTTCATCTCATGTATCATCAGTGTCCACCGCCTGTGGTGCCTCAGTAGTGAAAACGGGCGTTAAACACTACTCAAAAAAAAAAACTTCCCACTAACGTGGAAAGAAGCGGTAATTACTGGCTTTGTGAAAGAAGGAAAAAATTCTTTATCATCCTCAAGCTATCGGCCAATCAACACTTTTGACACCTATGGAGCCTTATTTTTCGCAACTGATTCCGGAGCATCAATTTGGATTTAAATCGAATCATTCCACAACTGAACAGTTATTGAGGGTTATGGAGAAGGCTGCTTTAGGATTTCGAGAAGGCATATATTCTGCTGCAGTGCTGCTTGATATTGCAAAAGCATTTCCCAGTACTAGGCATCATGGATTATTATATTAGTTAATCACTGCCTGGTTAACGAGGGTAATTATACAGCTAATCTTTAGCTTCCTATTTAACCGAACCTTTCGTGTAAAAGTTTAAGGACATCGTTCAGACACCAGAATGATACAGATCGGATTACAAGAAGGCTGCATACTTTTCCCAATCTTATTTTCGATATACATATCAGATTTCTCTACAAAGCCACAAATATTAATACATCAATATGCAGAGGATGTATTAATAATGGTACAAAAGAAAAAATTGAACTTTGTACTTACTCAGATTCGCACCCACCTCTCTAAAATATAATCACTGCGCATGCACGTCAGTGGTGAAAAAAGCCACGCAATACTTATGACCAAGCGCCGCAGACCAGCCAACCCGGGGGTTTTGCGTCTGCAAGGGCATTTTATCCCCTGGAGGAAACGAGTCAAATACCACGGGATTACCCTGGATCAGGAGTTAACATTTCAGCCCTAGATAAGTATACAAGGTACAGAGGCGCGAGGGGCCATTACAAAGTTAAAACCTATATTTTCAATATAATTCCGTTCCATTACACATAAAGTTAAGAATATATAAAACCATAATTCCGACTATTATTTTGTATGCCTGCGAGGTTTGGGACTACATTGTTCCAACACACGTTGCATATTTGCAGAAGGCCCAGAATATCGCTTTACGGAGCATTTTTGGCACCGACATTAAGTTTCCGTCGGTTTTTCTACAAGGAACTACTGACTTGAATTATATCATTGATACCATAAGGAGATTAGCGGGTAGAGCCTATGCTAGCTTTGCTAGTCATCCCAATCAGCTGATATGCGCTCTTGGAGATAATAATCCAAGGCGTGGACAAGGTAGAACAGGACATCTTCTTCCCAAGGAAGTGCTTGGTTCAGGATGACATTAAAGAGCATATAGAACCCCGCTTCAGCGGGCTTGGTATAAAATTTTGACCAATAATCTTTAAACCACCTGAAGTTACCCTAGTCGACACCTCGCTAAACTGCTGACCGACTCCTGTATTTCTAAGGAAATACGGGTTAAGTTAAGCGCTTTAGGCGTGGTCGACACTTGGATGGGTGGCCAGATGCCTACCCATCGCGTGACAAGCTATACTACGGGTGTTGGCAAGTAAGTAAGTGTTTGAGGCAACACTTACACTCAATCGTATCACACCCACCCAACATTATTTATTACGACAAGCCAGCAGACCAAATTGTTTGGAAGATATAGCTACATTGTGGCCAGGTGCTTCCCTAAACCCGATTCCCTCAAAACAGGGAATCGGTACGAAACGGATCCGATCAGATACTACCAAACTGCTGACGAACACCCCGTATTTCCAAGGAAATGGGGGTTAAATTAAGCAGCTTTGGGCGCGGAAGACACTTTGACAAACAAACCATGCGTGTTGGGAAGTAAGTAAGTTTAGAGGCGACACTTACATTTCAATCTTACCACCACCCACCCGACATAAAATTATTCCGATCGGAAAATTTGGCAACTGATGTACTGGTGAGCATATTATCAAACCCAGCCAGGCACACCATACTCTAAGCTACTACGCAGACATTTTTGCGGTCTTCACCAAACTAAACTCAACCAACAATGGCGACGATTATCTAACTTGGGATCTTGTACTGGAATACGGGCGGTATACGTCGCCGAAAAACCGAACTTGTTGATTTTCGTACAAGATATAAAATAAACGTTGCCTTGATCTCTGAGTAACACATAAGCAATACAGATCATTTTAACTTAACTGACAACTTCTATCGCTTTAACAGCAACAAGCATGGTGGCACCATAGCTATAGTTGTCAAACGGAACGTTGTACATCACCTCTCCCCACACCCGTCACTACTCCGCAGCAAGGCCACAGAAATTACCATAACACTTGACGTTACAAGCAGGGCTGAAAGCACTAATGCTGCTACTGGAATCGTGTGAAATCCCCTGCTTCTAGAGCAACGCCCGAGCGGCTGGCCAGTCCCAAGTGACAGCAGAGTTCATTCCACGCACTTTTGTCTCAAGTTGAATGTATTTTTTTTTTTGTTAAAAACAAATACTCTGTTATCTTGTGAAAAATGAATAGATAGTGCATTATTACGCGAGTAAAACAATAGGCTTGACGACCTACGCTCGCCTCCTTTTCGTTAAATATAAATTTATAGGGCCGGGTAAACCACTGTAATGACGGAATTGTTAGGCGGGTGAAATATTGTAACGGCGGAAAATTTGCTCTTACTCCAATTCGCAACCAATTCATATATACCACAAACCAACTCACTCCAGTAAATCCTAGAAACCGGTGAACCCAGTGGTTTTCTGCAATTCGCTACGGCACCACGGCTTACGCTCGCCTGCTTTTCGTATATATAAATTGATAGGGCGGGTAAATCACTTTAATGCTGGCAAATCTCCTTTGATCGCAGCAGAAAAAATATTGGTCAACATTAATTTATAGGCCATTGTTTGCGAGATGCTATGTTACTGAGCAAATCGTTGTGTGCCAGATCTCGTTTATCCAGCACGGAAAATGCGCTGGGACGGTAGGAATCGAAACCACTATCTTCACAAATATAGCATGGCGCTCTGACCGCCTGAGCTACCATGCCACTGCTGTAAACCGTTATTATCTAGCTATAACTGGGCAAGTCACTTACTTCGGCTCTCTCAGTTATCTCCTCTGTTGTTCGGGATTAGCCGCTCGGGCGTTGCACTAGGAGCAAGAGATTCCGTACGACTCTCGAGAAGCTTAGTGCTTTCAGCCCTGCTTGCATGAATAATAACCATAACAGTCAATAATGTGAGTACTGGATTGGCAGTGGTCTATAACCCACCGGGGATATTGCAGTAATAGACATTCTCTCCTAGTAAACCATCATATGTTGTATGCAGGAGGTTTAAAAGCTAAACACCTAATTACAACTCGCGTCAATAAAGTTATCCGGGACAAAGCTACTGTACCATGAAAATACTTATGATCACAAAATTCGTGCCACTGAAGAAACCACACATATACCCTACCCACGCAACCAGCAACCTGATATGCTGGACATTGCTGTAACTCGCAATTTAAGTGATCGTCTAACAATGGAAGTCATCAACGACCTCTCCTCGGATCATCTCCCGGTATTAATCAGGCTAGAGGGCACTGTTCTTGAAACTTCCACCTTACCTAGGCACAACTTACACCTAGGAAACTGGTACTTATTTGCAGAAACCCTAAACTCTCAGATACAAAACAACATCAATTCGCAGCAGGAACTAGACGCTACTTCCCAACGACTCCAGCAGGCCATTAAATTCGCCACAGTCACCTCTGTTCCAATACAGATAGACGCAAACACGAACAGCCGTTTCCGCAAGATATACGCGCCCTTGCGACATTACATAATCGTCGTACCCGAGCACTTGGCAGTCCACACGCAACCCGGCTGCACTGGATCAGCACTGCAAATACAATTGGCAGGCCCTTCAGTTCACGGGCAAGCAAGCTCATTGCGCAAGAATGGAGCAACACACTGCAAAGCCTAGACTCACAACACCCGTCTGTCTGGCGGATGACAAAAAATCTCACACACGAGTCAACACACCTACCTTCCCAAGTTACAACCAGCGTATTGTCACAATGGATAACGAGAAAGCTGTAGCCCTAGCCGATGCCCTAGAGGTAACTTTAAAGCCTAACAACAGTCCACCGTCTGCTCAGGTCATAGCAGATACAGAAAAAATGACTAGCGGCATAGACAACAGTCCCACGCACAATGAATTCGCACAATGAACAGCGGAATTATCATGGCTATTCCGACATTTACGAAATAAGAAAGCACCGGGACCTGATAGTATTCCTAATATAGCACTGAAACATTTAACCGCACTGCAAAACATACTATTTTCCTCTTGCTGGAAAATTGCAGCGGTCTTATACTTCCAAAAGAAAAACAAAAACAGAACTAATTCGAACAACTATTGTCCCATAAGCCTGTTAAATATACTAGTCAAAGTGTTAGAAAAAAACCATACACAAAAGACTAAATACCTAATAAAACACAACACAATTGTTCCTGAACAGTCTGGCTTTAGAGTCCACTATTCCACCACACTACAACTATTCCGAGCTACTGAACACATTACCCAGGGCCTCAATATAAGAAAATTCACAGACGCTGTGTTGCTGGACATCGAACGAGCTGTTCTGGCATGCTGGCCTACTTCGTAAACCCACAACTTACAAAGTCTCTTACACCATGGTTAAACTGATAGCGAAATATCTATCTGACAGACAATTTATTTTGCCAAGTCCACCATGTGACAGATATAGGCAGGTGTCCCCCAAGGAAGCGTACTCCGACCAACGCTGTTCAATAATGACATCCCTAAGACTGCTGACTCAGCGCTACTCATGTACACTGATGACCTTGGCTTCACACACAATCAGGCAGCGTCCAATTTAGACACAAACAACTACAAGCTGCCTTAACATCAATTGAACCCTGGCTCACAAACTGGCGAGTGGCAGTAAATACAAACAAATGCCAGTCCAGTGCTCGATGAGAGGACCTCAAGCAGCTCCAGGCATTAACACTGCTTAATAACCCTATCTGACTTTCACAACGCGTTACCTACCTGGGACCAAAGCCTCACTTGGAGGCCCCACATACAACAGATTCACCAGAAAGCAAGAGGACAACCCAACAAAGGCATCCACTAACTCTTTAGAACTCCACACTGAATCACAATTTACAAAACGCTAATCAGACCCATAATGATCTATGCATCTCCGATATGGCGATATACTGCGCCTAGCTATATTAAGAAACTGCAATCATTTCAAAATAAATCATATGCATAATTACCAAAGCCCCCAGAACAGCTCATGTTACCATTCTCCATGAAAAACTCCGGTTACATACGGTGGAATAATTCATTAAAAAGCTGACTGATAGCTTCTAAGTACAGACAAAAATACAACCCACTTGTACCCTCCTTAGGAAACTACCAGACATTCGCTAATTCTTACCGCAGATCATTAGCACTATTTGAACATACTCTGTGCCCAGATGGCTCTACTGCTGAAGGACAAGCATTACTAGCGAGGCTTGTGCCATCTCATCCATCATGACGCCTTACCTTTCTAACGCTTGTTAACGCTTTTTAACCAATCTTCCAGCACTGCTACAGAGACTAAGAAACCACACAGCATAACTACTGCTGCAGACAACCAAAGGACCTACTCCAGCTTCTACATTACGACAGGCCCATCACAGAGGCAAGCTCGAACTTTGTAAACTTTTATACTTTTTCTCATAACTGCATGCTTAAAATTTACTTTTCTTTTATCACTAAACTCGTTTCATCACACAATACAGATCTCACTACGCACTTCACTCATATCTCACCAACTTCTGCTAACAATAAAACCACTAATTTCATTCCAAAATCCTTGTCCACCATCATACATCGCTTAATACCACACATTCACGCACATTTTTCATCCCAATACACTACCAAAGTAACCCCACATATCTAACACACTAACTTACAAACTAACCTCAACTTTCAATAGCTCACTAACGCCCTGGCTGAAGTCAGGTCCTTCATGACTGTAGCCAGGACACCACAATGACACGCTCGCATACACTGCATGTCAGCATGAACTACACTAATCGGGGTGCTAAAGCGGAACCCGGCCAAAGCACTCCTACTTATACCTTACCTACTGCATGTAACTCTATTAACAAGCATCCTTCACACATGTTTAGTTATTAACTGCATGGGGAGGCGATGTAGCCTCTACGGATAATCACCTACGGGGGCAGCGGGTGTGGGGCCGCCTCTTTAAAAAAAATACGTTGTTCCCACTAACCTGGAAAGAAGCAGAAAATATTGGCATTTTGAAAACGGGGAAGAACCCTGTCTATCCTTCAAGTTATCGACCAACCAGTTTGCTCCCCAAGGTGTCAAAGTTGTTTGAAAGTACTCTTTTGTCCCGTATGGAGCCACATTTTACAGAACTAATACCGGAGCATCAATTCGGATTTAAACCAAAACATTCGACACCTCACCAATTACTGAGAATAGTGGAGAAGACTGCATTGGAGTTGTATTCCCCTGCTTGATATTGAAAAAGGCCTTTACAAGTACTTACCACCATTACTTTACAAGCTTATTTGTGCCGGGTTACCGAGAACAATTCTACAATAAATAGTTATAATGTTATGTTATTTAGCTGCTACAATTAAAGAATAAAAAAAATACAACACTCTTCCTTCTTTTCCCCACCATGTTGCCGATTTATTTCTTTTTCTTCTGCATCTAATCGGACTTTCTGTGTCAAAGTTCAAGAACGTCGCTCTGATATAGAAGGATAAGGATTACCAGAAGGTTGTATACTTTATCCAATATTATTCTCGGTTTATATGTCACATTACCCCACATTGTCACAAACTTCAATTCATCAATGTGCAAATGATTTTTTAATAATGGCACATAAGAACATTTTGAATTTTGCACTTATTCAACTACGCATGTACCTCACTAAAATGGAGGCATGAAACAAGACACGGCGCATGCACGTTAAAGGGGAAGAATCTGAAGCAATACTTATCATCAAGCCCCGCAGACGTGTCAAGGGTTTCGCGTTTTCAAGGTCAGGTTATTCTCTGGAGGAAACGGGTCAAATACCTCGGGGTAACCTTGGACCAGGGGTTAACATTTCAAAACCATGTAAGAATTCAAGGTGCACAGGCCCGAGCGACCATCTCAAAAATAAAACCCATATTTTCTAATAACTCCGTTCCATTACGCAAAAAGTTCAGAATTTACAGTCAAAATTGCGGCTATAATGCCGTATGCTTGCGAGGTTTGGGGCTATACAGCTCCAACACATATTATGCACGTTTGCAGAAGGCCCAAAATATCGCCTTATGGAGAATTTTGGGCACAAATTTTTTGTTCCCGTTAGTTAGTTTTTTTTTTTTCGCGAAACTTCTGGCTTAGAGTATATCATGGACACCATAAGGAGATTGAGGAGATGCACGCTTTACTAATCATCCAAATCAAGTGATCAGGATCTTGGGGGTTATAATCGAAGGCGTGATCATAGTAGAGCAGCACGTCCCCTACCCATGGAGGTGCTTGGTCCAGGATGATACTACAGAGTATAAGGAAACCCCGCTAAGGTGGGCTTGGTACAAAATTCCGATCACCAGTCCTTAAACCACCTGATGTCATCCCAGCCGACACCTCGCCAAACTGTTGGCGAACTCGCAGGTTAAGTTAAGCAGCCTTGGGTGTGGTCGACACTTGGATGGGTGACCCGATGATCACCCATCGAATGACAAGCTATACTACGCGTGTTGTCAAGAAAGTAAGTGCTAGAGGCAACACGTACATTCAATCACTACGACCCGACATAAAATTTATTTCGACAAGTCAATATATTAAGAGAATGGGAGATATAGCCACATTGTGGCCAGGCGCTCCCCAGAACCCGACTCCTTTACAACAGGGAGTCGTCCCGGAATGGACGCTGGACGCTGAGAGATGGAGGTCACTGTAGGAGGAGGTTACTAACTAGTAGATCCAAGTGCTCCAGCAACATATTTATAACTATAAAGGTTACGCTGTTTTTACCCTTCTGGATGCAAAATGTTGTTCCTTATTATAAAATTGAGTTTGTCAGGTATGTTTCAACTTCATTTTATCACTTTTTACCGCGCGTTGTCTTATTACTCCTGAATTGTGACGGAACTATTACCGTGTGCAAAAGCGGCATATGTACTGGATTCGGAACTGATGCCCTATTTCTTTATAAGAGGCGGGAAAACATCCAACTTTTCCGGGTGTACTTTATAGACATGTTTTCTCAGATATTTCTTGTACTCATATTCCCTCTCACATTGCAGTCATACGAACGGTTTTCTCCGCTATCGATCGTGAAATGCAGGCGTGACCTTCCCCAGAGCACAACTTCCTCTATGGGCAAGTTTACGCGAATAATTTCCATTCTGAGCATGGAACACTGTTAGCATGTGAGAGCTCCGTGCTCCTGATGTAAAATTTGTGGATTCTATTCCGCGTGGATAGTATTTTTTTTTTTTTCCTTACTTGTAATTTTAATAAATGTTACTAATTTTCGTTCTTTTTTTTAATTTTCATACTTTTCCAACACTATTCTTAATTCAATAAATGTTACTTTTTTCAAGGTTAGGCTAAGTTCAGTTTTTTTAACAAATAATAATAGAACAAAAAAGAAATATTACTCCATATTAATACTTTTTCTGCACTCTTCTTATCCAATAAATGTTACCTTTTCATACGTTAGATTAGGTTAGGTTATTTTAAGTTTAACAAAAGAAATATTAGAGGATAAAAAATAATATTACTTAATAACACTGTTCTTAATCCAATAAATGTTACTTTTTCATACGTTAGGTTAGGCCAGTTTAAATTTAACAAAAAATAATAGAACATAAAAAATAGTCTTACTCCAAAATAACATTTTATAACTCGTCACTTTTTTTAAATCTTCATAATTTTTCTGCACTATTCCTAAATGAGCAAATGTTACTTTTTCGGTTAGTTAAATTTAAATTTAACAAAAAAAAAAATAATAATAAATAACAAAATTAATAGAACCAAAAAAAAAAGTTATATTATTTCATAATATCAGCGCTTCCAAATGAAACGAAGGTATTTGCTGGGTGCAGTCCCGAACGGTGCGGACGGCTTTCTTTACTACGGTTCAATTTTCCGACCTGCCTTGCCTTCACCGTGTAAGGGCAAGTATCCATTAGCCACTCATAATTCGTAGATCAAAGATATCTACATTTTTAACTCCACGTTCCCCTTATCTATTTCTCTTCCAAATGGACAACTCGACCTTTAAACACGACTGTGCTACTTATCAATAGCCTTCTTGTAATAATATACGAGGGTCATCCAGAAAGTAAGTCCCAATCGCGCCTAGAGATGGCACCGCTAGTCAGATAGGAATGCGCATGCGCAGCAATAAAGAGGAAGTATGTGGTAATAATGCAGTAAAATTTCAGTCTTGTGAAGGCCGTGGTTACCGCGCCGTGCTAGGAGAAAATGGGTGCTCTGATATTGTCTCCCGCCAACTGCGAAGTTCGTGCAGTCATCCGAGGTTTGCACGCTCAAAAGCAAAGTCCAGCAGAGATCCATCGCTAATTGTGTCAAGTGTATGGACACGACATTATGGTAAGACGATGGTGCAGGCAAATCACTGGAGGAGGAACCAATATTCACGAAGACGACTGTAATGGCCGACCTTCCCTGGTGACCGCAGAAGTGTTGGAAAGTGTGCGGCAAGCAATTGAGCAGAAACGGCGCTTCACAATTTCAAATCTCTCTTGTCAAGCTTCAGGGAGACAATTTCGTGCACAAGGGAGCGAGACATCTGGGGAATTGACAAGAGAGTTCTGAAATTGTGAAGCGCCGGTTCTGCTCAATTGCTTGCCGCACACTTTCCAACACTTCTGCCGTCACCAGGGACGGTCGGCCACTACGGTCGTCGTCGTGAATATTGGTTCGTCCTTCAGTGAACTGCCTGCACCATCGTCTTACCATAATGTCGTGTCCATACACTTGACACAATTGGCGATGGATCTCTGCTGGACTTTGCTTTTGAGCGAGCAAACCTCGGATGACTGCACGAACCTCGCAGTTGGCGGGAGACAATATCAGAGCAGCCATTTTCTCCTAGCACAGCGCGGTAACCAAGGCCGTCACAAGACTGAAACTTTACTGCATTATTCCCACATACTTCCTCTCTACTCCTGCGCATGCGCATTCCTATCCGACAAGTGGTTCCATCTCCAGGCGCGATTAGGACTTACTTTCTGGATGGCCCTCGTATTAGCTATCATGCGTCGTCAATGTAATCACATTGTCGACGTCTCATTTTTATAACAATTTTTATAATCACCGCATCATTGATTTCACTAGTTTTTATATAGAATTCCCCAGTGGGTTGGATAATTCATTATTTTAGTAATTGTCAAATATTAGTTTACATCCTAATCTTCCTTCTTCAATAATATCGGTATTATAGGATATAAGTATGTGCATCAACTCAAGTTTTTTGAAGAGGAATCTTTTTCTAATGTGAATTAGCACTGCCTTGTAATAGGAAAATCTCTACTCAACATCACAAGATGCAATGGGACCATATTTAACAGGATCAAGTCACAGTAACATAGCTGTGTGTGTTTTCATTCAAAATAGCATTGCCCCCATATAAAAGTCACTAATTTTGCACATTGTTGCCTATATATTTCTCCACTTAACACTTTATTCTTGTAGAAATGGATGCACTGCCTTCTGCTAATCCTATCGTGGTCTGTACATTTTTCACTAGTCCCAAAATGTCATGCAACCCATGTTTCCAGGCGAGAAATTGCTTTTGGGGTGCCTCCATAATTTTACTCTATGCAAGTCAAATTAACAAAGTGCTGCAAAATAGTTCTTGTACAATTTTTAATGAAGATACATCACCGATATAAAAAGTAGGGACAACTTATTTCACAGCGTCATTGTTTTGGCAGTAATACTCACATTGGCCTTGACAATTTACCTTAATAAATAAGGGTCAATGGTTTTTTTTTTCATTGGTGTTTAACGCCCGTTTTTTACTATTGTGGCAGCACAGGCGGTAGGGTCGATGGTGCCAGTTGCTTAAATTTTGCCATTCTCAGTGTAAATTTAACAAATCTTTGCATTAGATATTAGTGTATGAACATTGAAAAATTTAGCCTTATCTCCTCAGCATTTTTATGCCAACCATGAATGATGCAAGTTAAGTGTACAATTAAAGGCTACAAAATCTTCAATGCCTTTCTAGCTTTTAAAAAGAATTATGCTGCCTAAGTTAAGAATAACAGAATTTGCTTCCACTTAAACCCATTCCACAATTTTTTCATAGCATCATCAAAAAGTACAGCAATTATATAATGATTCGCTGCTTCAAGAACTTCAGAACCCAGTAAGACTATGTGACCACGTCTATCACGCAATAGTGTACAAACAACATTTGCCACATGTCTACCTCAAATTGTATTCAAATCTTATTGTTGCCATCAGCATTTCTGATGTTTTGCAATGCACTTTCATAATAGGATGGTAAATATCTTTCCTGAGTGTCGATCCCTTTGAAATTAACCGTGTAATATACTTCTCCAAAATAGTTTTGAAATGTTTTATTATTCACTTTATTTAAAGTAGCATTGGTAGACACTATCATATCACACAGATCTTTTGAAAAGCCAGACAATTTAGATGATGCCTAGGATGTTGCTGCATCAAACAGAAGCCGTTGCTTTGTTGAATTCATTTCTAACTTATGTTGTTCTTATGTCTTGATGTGTTGATATGTTGCTTCACATTAAATCGCTTTGCTGTGTAACTTTTAATTCATACATTAACAATTTTTTCATTTGAACTAAAATATTCCTCTCCAAATTCTTTCGCTAGTATTTTAATTTTGTACTTTCACTGAGCTTAGCTTTTAGCATATTTGTGTAAATTGATTCCTGGTTTTTGTGAAACTGAAATCTTCACAGGAAGAATTGAAAAATATCCTTTATTTAATTCTACATGTATGAAAGGAAAGAAAATAACCTGAATTAGAAGATTGGTCAATGACATGGTAATGCATTATGTCTATTGAAATTTCCATTTTTGAGAGGAAAGAATACGAGGTGGTATCCACAATATTCGGGACTGGTGCTGCCATCTCGGCAGTAGTTGCAGTAGAGTTTTGTACCGCTAGGTGGCAACGCTAGTACATCCGATGAGTGAGTGTTTAAATTTTCATGCAGCTGGGTAGATGTGTTGAGATTCTATAGTACTTTTCATGATACTCTGTGTGTAGTGTGTGGCGATTTTACAATGGATCCAAGATTAAAACAGAGTGTGCATTAAATTCTGTGCAAATCTCGGGAAAAATGCTACGGAGACGCTCGCAATGATTCAACAAGTATTTGCGGTACAACGCATGAGCCGTATATGTGTGTTTGAGCGGCATGCTCGGTTCAGGGCCGCCGTACAGCTATTGAAGATGGTGCTCACACCGGTAGGCTCGTCAGCTGCACAACGTCTGACTTGTTACCAAAGTTCAACACCTCGTTCGTGAGGATCGACATCGAATCATTAAAGACCTTACTCATGAAGTGGGAATTGGTTATGAGACATGCCAGCGAATTTTAACTGATGAAATGGGCATGCATCGTGTCGCCGCAAAATTTGTGACAAGATCATGACTGTTGATTAGAAGGCGTATCGTGTTAAAGTTTGCACGGAGCTTTGTCAGGCCATATCCGATGATTCAACCTTCTTGTCCTGGGTTATCACCGGCGATGAGAGCTGGATGTACGCTTATGACCCTGAGACAAAACAATAATTCTCCCAGTGGAAGAGCCCGAATTCACCAAGACCAAAAAAGTGAGACGAGTGAAGAGCACAGTCAAGAGCATGCTCCCGTTTTCTTTGATACCAAGGGGATTGTGCACAAAGAATTCCTCCCAGGAAATCAAACAGTGAATTCCACGTACTACTGTGATGTTTTGCAACGGCTCCGTGAAAATGTACCGAGACAACGGCCCGAAATTTAGCGACAAGAGAACTGACTGTTGCATCACGATAATGCGCCCTGTCACAATTCCTTGTTCACCCGGAGCTTTTTGACGAAAAATAACATGGCGGTTGTCCCCCACCCACCGTACTCGCCTGATTGGGCATCCTGCGACTTTGCTCTATTCCCAAAACTGAAAATCAATTTGAAAGACGTCGGTTCAACAAAGTTGAGAGGATTCAAGAAGAAACGCTGTCTGTGGTAAACATCCTCAAAGAGCATGACTTCCAAGATGCACTTGAAAATGGGCAGAATCGCTGAGACCGGTGTATACATGTGGAAGGGAACTGCTTCAAGGGTGATGGGGGTCATTAGTCTCAAAGTAAGTTTTTGACCAGATGGCAGCACCAGTCCCAAATATTCTGAATACTTCCTCGTATTATCTGCACTTGTCCCTTGCTGAAAGGTGGGTAAAATGACACGATGCAGCATTGTTTCCCAATGGTCATGACACAATCCATTTTTCAGTGAGCAGTCCCATCCTGTGTAAATTTCCATGTCAAAATATCAGTAAATAAAACAGTTTCCTTTTATATGCCAGTAAATTATATTATCTTGTCTCCAAAATATAACCATAATATGACTAAGCTCAATATCAGTAGAAAATGACAAACAAAATATAAACATAAAAAGGACCCTAATACAAACATTTAATCCTAGTTTAATTTAAATTTTAGGTTTAATGGTAGTCAGGAAATAATCATATTATAAACACCCAAACCCTACTAATTAAGTAATCAATTTTTAGGTACCTACAGCTATGACAGCTCATTTAAGTCATCACCCATACAAATTTCTGAACCAAGATGGAGCAGATTTACAGTAACAGACTGTCCAATAACAAAACATCTGCATACACAGCATACATTTCAAATGCAAATGGCAAAAATATAGCTTAATAAGATCAGAGCCAGAGGAGTTTCAGTTTTGATTTGCAGCAATGTCAGCTCACTCCATATGTTAGGACAGCTGTAGCTTTCTACTCATGGCAGTTATGAACATATAATTTTACTATCCATGGTAAAGCAACAGGAACATCTTCAAATTACATGCATCATGAAGCAATGGCTGCACAAGGAACTAATAAAATTGCCTCTTGCTTATATCCATCCATCCATAGAAATGCTACTACACAGGTGATGTATTATTCTGACTTTTGTGGAGGTCAGAACTTGCATGTAGCAGCAACATTCATCAAAGGCTATGGTTGGTTTTCTTTACATCAAAATCATTAACCACAAAGTTTTAGTTCCTGGATACTTCTCATGTAGAGTATTATGTAGACAATTCTATCTTTGAAAAACAATAGAAAAAATTAAATGTACTAATATACCATCCTCATTATTGGTACTATTAAATTTGAGGAACTGGAAAAAAGAATCATTTTGAAGTAAATGAAACAAAACAGGACAGTTTCATGGTTATGCTAGACTTTTGCAGACAGATTTGTGATTAGAAAAGTTTACTTCTTTAAGGATAGTACCCACAAGTACAACTGAAGTTAATAAATTAATACAATCTCCCAAAAGCGAGAATTCATCAGGTTAAGTTAAAATAACTACAACAATAATAAAATATGTTGACAATATTAGCAAAACATAAGTTATATATGTAGCAAAAGTATTCTTGTAGTAATCTATTTCAAATGCTCCATATATTACCACTTCCTTGTTTATATATATATTAGAAGTTGTGACATTTGTTAGAAAACACCTGGTACATTTTCAGATTAACTGTGAAAAGCATAGCTATCACACAAGAAATAGGCATAAGCTGAGCATAACTTCACATAATACTTCATTATTTACCAAAAGCATAAGACATTCCGGAATTATATTATATAACAAGCTACCTGATAACATTAAACTTATCACCACAGAAGCTACATTTAAATGTAAAGTGAAAGACTTATTCCAACATTGTTTTTATTCAATTGAAGAATTTGTAAATACCTTTTAATAATTATGATTACATTAGGGTGAATAATTTAATTTATTGAAACTAAGTGTATATTTACTCTATTTTCGTTCTGTTTGACCATTCCATGAATTCTTGTAATTCCCATAGTTGACAATAAATCAAATCAAATCGAACTTCTTTTTGGTTAAAATATTCCATTGTTAAACCATTAAATAAGAAAAGACCAAAATCACTAATGTTAAACTATTGCCCGGTATCATCATTAACAGCTAAAGTTCAAAGAATATATCATCATTTAGATAAAAATAAAAATTTAGCAAGGGAACAGTTTGGATTTTGGATAAACATGTCAACCAATGATAACAATTTCAGCAAGTTAACTAATGAAGTTCTCAAATCCCGTGATAACAAATGTAATACACTAGGAATATTCTGTGATCTATCAAAAGCTTTATCAAAGCTTACAACTGTGTAAATTATAACATATTCTTATCAAAATGTTTCTATTATGGTATTAAGGCAAAGGCTATCAATGGATTTCATCATATATATCAAAAGGAAGCAAGAAGTTATAATAAATTCTGCAGATACTTACAATGCATACTTGAAATTGTCAGCAGTAAACCATCGTGTTCAAAGTTCTATTTTAGGTCCATTGTTTATTTACTGCAAATTAATGATCTTCACTTAGTAATAAACAAACATGCTTATATAGTTCTTTTGCAGATAATACTAGAATTGTCATTAAAAACACAAAATCACTTTTCTCTCAGATTTATACATTGATATTTTAGTACACTAAATAACTGGTTTGACAGTGACAAAATTCATATAAACTTTTAAAACACTAAATACATTAATTTTCACATAAAAATACAAATGTTGTAGATCTAAAGATACAGTATGAAGGCAATGGAATCATTAAATATAGTAAATAAGGGCATCCTAAAAGTAGTATATTATGCCTGCTTCCATTCCTTAATGACTTTGAAATAAGGTTCTGGGGAAAGTCTGCAAATGCTATAAAAATATCTTTTCCTTACCCTGAGAAGGTGAATGCCAGGTAGCTTTAAGGTGCCAATGACTCCGAGCTCATATATATCATCATTAATACGTATTATTTCATTCATCCATATGGTCTCCCAGTTGCAGATGTCTACTACAATATTGCCATGCCAGGGGAAAATGCTCACTAGGGCTTCAGAACAAGGGACTGACATTGGAGGAAAAAGGAAAGGGATAAAAAAAAAGAAAATGGCAGTGTCAAGTCCCCTGTGTTCACTTTGTGCCTTTCCCAGTCCAGTGCAACAGTAAAGAAAGTACATTTAAGGTATTATTGAATTAAGCAAAACAATTAATATTTAAAATAACAAACTATGATTTTTCTTCACATCAAATTTTTTTAAAAATTGTACATCTTTAAAAAAGTTTTCATATGGAACTAACACAGTGAAGCTCATGTGAATTGAATCTGTCGTCTTAACACTCTTCATGCTTCACTAACCTTAAAATTATACGGAACCGGTTTCAAAGATATGTTATCTCCATCTTCGGCCGTGGACGACTGGTGTGAATGGTTGTTGTTGCGTAGTATCAGAAGCAAAGTTCCCCTGTGGTGAAACTTTTATGAACTTAAAATTTATATTTTCTTCTTTTGGAATGTCAAAATTCATCAAATGATCCTTATGTTTGTAGATGTAAATCTTTTCCCAAATATCCAATTCTACTGGTCCCTGTACAGCTCTCAAATAATTCAACTTTTTTCTTTATATCATGATTTTCGGTCCAAAAGTGATATGCCGCCGCTGATTTTTCTATTTGTTTGTATTTTAAATTTAAAATTTAAAATAGAAAAATCTAAAATCTAAAATTTCAAATTTCAAATAGAAAAATCTAAAATCTAAAATTTCAAATTTCAAATAGAAAAATCAGCGGTGGCATATCACTTTTGGACCGAAAATCATGATATAAAGAAAAAAGTTGAATTATTGAGAGCTGTACAGGGACCAGTAGAATTGGATATTTGGGAAAAGATTTACATCTACAAACATAAGGATCATTTGATGAATTTTGACATTCCGAAAAAAGAAAATATAAACTTTAAGTTCATAAAAGTTTCACCACAGTGGAACATTGCTTCTGATACTACGCAACAACAACCATTCACACCAGTCGTCCACGGCCGAAGATGGAGATAACATATATTTGAAACCGGTTCCGTATAATTTTAAGGTTAGTGAAGCATGAAGAGTGTTAAGATGACAGATTCAATTTATGATTTTTCTTATCTTTCATATATTAGTTTTATAAATAAATGAAGCAGTAGTGAAACAAAACAATAATTACATATATTGCCCAAAATTTTTAACATCAGCTGCTGTGCATGCTTCAGTCCATAGTATGAGATTTATTCTTATGTGCTGTAACATACCAATTTGCATGTAAAGTGCATACTTTCCTTTACATATTCTTCAGAATTAGAAAGTGATTCTCAAATTTTTCATTCTTCTTATGATCTTGAAGCAGAGTGTATTTAAATGCAACAAATTATCAAGTCATACTGTTACTCTAAAACACGTAATTTGCAGCACAGAGACAGTATTTTTAACATTTACCCTGCTTCATTAGCATAATAACAAAGCTCCATTTTTCTGGTACACATTCTTATACACATGTCTAAAGATACTTCAATCAATTCTGGCCATACAACCAAAAGAAATGTATGCATTCTCATCATTTAATTTGGGAGCAGATATGGTCCAACCATATGATTAGGACAATTCCTGCCCATACATTTAGACTCTATTGCTTCTGAAGACCATCACTGTGGCTCAGATGTGGATTCACTATTGCTCAATAATGTTTAATTTTAAAGTTAAAAAAACTATATTATGCAGTCCATTGCCAGTGCTTCATCAGTGCAGAGAATTAAACTCATGAATATGTTTTCTTGTTTACACAGCCATTCACAGAAAGTGATGCATTATGTCTTCTCTTAAATGCTGCACTCTAGTATATGAAAATTTAACATTTAATTACCCTATGCATTGTGGAGCAAGTTGTTCCCATTTGTTTGGCTAAGCCAAGTACACTAGTGTTAAGAGTCACCCAACAAACTCATTTCCAGGTGTATGCACGTTATAGCTGAACCAGCATTGACACATGTGACTGATATTTCTCCAAGTTCTCAAAGTCATTAGTTTGCTGTTATTGCTATGTAGATCCCATAATGAGCAAATGTGAGTATATGGAACATGTGAATACAATTTCTATGTGACAAGTGCCACCACCAAATAAAGTAAGATACATAACAAATATAATATGGTTAAACATCAATTGCTATAGTTAATATCATATGACATGTGACCAAGTACAAGGTGAAATATAAGAAGTGATATAGCTCTTAGCCTTTATTTGTCCTGAAAAATTTAATTTTTTGACTTAAATTCCTTTGACCATGGATCATAGATGTAATGAACTTCCAACAAGCAAGCAGGTTTAGGTATGGGGAATCCATTATCACATCTTTCGTAGATAGACCCTTGGAGCTGGGAATATGGGAAAAATTTTTATAAAAATATGAAGATAAGGATATGAACAACAGAACAAGACAATGTGATTCCTTTCCTTGACTTAAAGACTATAATAATAGGCAATAATTTGAAATTTGGAATGTACAGAAAGGATAAGAGAACTGAAAATTACATAAAGGCCAGTGACTTTAATCCTCTAGCATACAAACATGCAGTTCTCAACAGCTTAGCACATAGACCATTAATATATCAGTGAGTGAGTTTGAATACAACCAAGAGTGCTCTCACATAATACAAATGGCAAAAATAAATGGATATGGCCCAGAAATTGTACACAAGAAAATCAAGAAATTCAAACAAGAGAGGAGGTTAAATCAGATTATAACATTGTCAGCAAAAAATAAATAAATAAATAAATAAATAAAGTACCATTCATAAGAAATTTGCTTATTATCCTTGAGTTGCTAACTATTCAGAAAATACTTAGAATGTTTGACATTACTTTGTCCACATTTTATATATGCTTTTTTTTTTTCAAGAGTTACTAAAATTTTAATTTTTATTATTTAATATGTATATTCTTACACGTCATACAAGTTAACAATCAGAACAAATAATACTTTATCACTGGTGGAGAAACAGCATTATTAATTGCTTTTGATAAAATGTAATAAATTGTTATAATATTTTCTAAAGCATTAGCTGTAGTAATGGATAGTAAATAAACCTTTTAAAATAAGTAGGTACTGAAAACTCATAATATTGACATTCCATTTCTAAGTATTTTAGCACCTAATGATGAACAAAATTTGTTTGGAAAATGGATGCTATCACAGCAAATGTTCATTTCAACCTCTCTGGAGTGAAATAATTTCTTCTTTGTGCTCTGTGGGTTTTCCTTTCTATTGCTTTCTTGTATCTTCCAGTGTCTATTCACAACAATTTATATCTTGTAATGGCAAGTGCCACAAATAACTGGCGTTGCATGTAACAATCATTGCTCTCAACATGTGAAGAACTGAAATTGAAATTTTTTCACAAAATAGTTCACATGCTTAATTAACCCAACAGGTACTTAAAAAAGTAAGAATAAACAATTTCAGAATATTTTTTGTTAGTTACTATAAATACACAAATTGTTATGTTTATACACAAAGAGGTTCTAATGGTCATATTCTTTTTAGATAGAGTAAGAAATTGTTTAAATTGTACTTATGAGGCTATAGAGTCGTAATATACCTGTCACAATTTATTAAGTATGTTCACATGCTCTACTTAGTTAAACAACATTAGGACATTTTTTTTTTTTGAATGGAGTAAGTGTGAAAAAACTGTATTACATTGTTTATATTTAAACATTAGGACATGTTTCAGAGGTAATTGCTCTCATCATCAGCTGTTGACTGCCACTACTCATACTTGATGTGGTGACTGGATCCAAAGGTATTTCTGTGCTTCTGGTGGTCTTGGATGCTTTGAATAGGAACTTCCTGAATTCATCCATGGGTGGAACATGAAAATTCATTATATTTTCCCATTTTTCAGGGTGAAAATTATTTCCCCAAATAGATAGTTCTATTGTTGGGTTGTGAGGTTCTTTCAGCAGCTTAACCTCTGGTTTAATGTCATGGTTTTGGGTTCAAAAATGAGCTGCCAATGCTGAATTATCAATTTGTTTGAAACAAATATTCATTCAAGAGTGTTCCTTTCTTTGAATTTCTAAATTTATCTTTGTGTTTTCAAGGTAGTTTTGATTACAATCTGTACATTTTATTTTGTAAATTCATGGTTTGTGTTCTATTGGTATGGTATCTTTCACTGTGGAATGTAGTAACTTTTGGTATTATATTTGTTTTTTTTGGGGCTAACTTTATGCCATGCACTTTGAATATTCTATTGAATTTGTTGTGGTAAGTTGGATAATATGTGTAACTTTTGAATTTGTATTTCTCATTGATATACAAAGTATTCTAGTACTGCCTATACATTATACACTTTCTAAAACCCATAAAAATCAAAACAGTAGGATGGCAATAATTGACATCAATTCACCCTCATACAAAATAGCAAAGCATTAAATTACAATTTCAATTCTCTTAAAAAATTTCAAAACTTGGGCATCAAAAATTTGTTTGATTTTATTAAAAAATTTCAAAATATCAGAATTATAACAGGAGATATAATGGTATCTTTTGTTGTAAAAGCATTTTTTCCAGTATTTAAATTCAAAATCTTATTCAAATGTTAAGGAAATGCCTTATCTCATTAAATTTACAAACAAAAGAAATAGAAAACTTACTAAAAGTTATTAAATATGCATCCAACAAAATTTCTTCAGTTGTAACCAAAAATTTTACTAATATGTATCTGGTCTATCAATGGGATCTCCAACCCCATCTCCATTTCTAGCAGATTTATTCATAAGCTCCTTAGCAATACAAGTCACTAAAGCCTTCCCAATGATTTTCAAGACATGATGAAGGTATGTGGATGACATATTGAAAAAACATTTAATAGATGCCCTGAAGTTTCTTGATTTAGAACATAAATCTATACAGTTTACCACAGAAGAGGAGAAAAAGGGGTGGCTCCCATTCCTAGATATAAAACCGACAAAAAAAATGCAGACAGATTGAACCTAAGAATCCATAGAAAAGAGATACACACACACAGAAAATTACATAAAAAAACAAAAATCAAAACTCCATAGCACACAAATATATCATGTTTTACAGCTTGAAATACAGAAAAAATAACATCCCACTTAGGGTAGCAAAGTACAAAACAGAATATATACAGATAATTAATACAGCAATAATCAGTGATTTCAACAAAAACACAATAATAAAAATTATCAATAAATTTAAAAGACAAAAATCTATAAGAGAGATTTCCACACTAAAGAACATGAAGGAAAGATACCAATTCAAATGTTTCACATATCAACCAAATTACCACAATAAATTCAATAGGATATTCAAAAAACATGATATAAGGTTAGCCCCAAAAAACAAATATAATATCTACAATTTACTAGGTTTCACATTAAAACACACCATACCAATAAAAAGAATTCAGAAATTTTCAAAATGAAATGTGCGATTGTAATCAAAAATACGTTGGAAAAACAGAGTAATTTAGAAATTTGGAGAAAAGAACAATTTTGGTACATTTGTTTTAAACAAATTGATAAATCAGCAGTGGCAGCTCACTTTTGGACTGAAAATCATGAAATTAAACCAGAGGCTAAGCTGCTAAAAGAACTTCCCAACCCAATATAGCAATCTACTTGCAAAAAAATTTTCATTCTCAAAAATAGGAAAAATTTAATGAATTTTCATGTTCCACCCTGGATGAAGTCAATAAGTTCATATTTAAACCACAAGAGACTGCCAGAAGCACAGAAGCACCTTGGGAGCCAGCCACCATACCAACTATGAACAGTCAGGCAACGGCTGATGCTGGGAGTGATTGCCAGCAAAACATGCCCTAATGTTATATAAGTGGAGTTAGAGTGAATATATTTAATAATTTCTAATAGAGTAAGAAATACTCATTCTCTCTCTTTGCCATGCCAGAAAAAACACACTTGGCTAGTACTACCCATAATTGTTTAGGTTGTGTGGTACCTGTTACAAAAGAATTATCAGGAATTGTAAACAGTAATTGATAACCTAGATACCCACAGTTAAATACAGATGGTAGAAAAAGTACCAACTTAATCCTCATGTATTTTAATAATTTAGTAGGTGATGGTTGGCATTCTGCAAATATGAATGAATGAGTAGAATATTTATTTTGAATTTTCATTATAAGGAGTATAACAATTATTTTAACCTTTTTATGTATTGACTATTTAACAATTTGTATTTCCTATATCTCACTAGAGTTCACTAGCCTTGTTGGTGCATTTCCTAGGCCTGATAAACTCAAACACTTGGATGCATAGTTATAGGGCCCTTCCTACTATTTCACTCTACCCCTTCACACACTACATATATCTTGCTTACTAATATTTCTCATCCATTTAGCTCTCACTTTACCTAAGAACATACTGATTTCCACCATCTTTTTTTGCTTTTACATTCCATATCTTTTTCCCCATAATTTCCTTTGATAAATTAGACCATTTTTGCAATTCCAACTTCTCCCTGAAAACTTGAGTTCCTCACAATCCAGTCTTACTGTTACACCCCTTAATTTTATAGCTCCTGTTCTTGTCCATGTAAAATCTTTTCTTACTGGTTTATCATATATTTCAACATAGTTTTCCCTATTTCAAACTCTTTTCATTTCTCTATATAAACTCAATGATGTTCTCAGTTTAAAACTAGCAAATAGTTCTTGTCTTTCAATGTCTTCAATTCTTAACCTAAATTCCTTCCAGAGCCCCTTTCCCTATACTCCCCTGGCCCTGCACATGTCCCCAAAGCCAATTTTTTTTATTTTCTTTTTATCTTGTTGGGTCAAGTATCACCTTAATTAAGCATTTTCTGACCTACCAAACACTGATATAAGACACTATGCTACTCTAAATTACTAACTCTGAACCAGTATTTCAATACTCTCTCCATAATTTTCCCTTTACTTCCTTTTTTACCCAGTTCAACTTGGGCCATACCATTCAGTGAGGCTCTAGGTAAGCCCAATATTTGTCGGTCCTGGTGGTGTAGTGGTAACCGTACTTGCCTTCTAAACCCAAGATCGCGGGTTCAAATCTGGCCAGGACCGATAGATTTTTTCGGGCGTAAAAATCCTAAGTATGGCTTGCTTTGGAAGGGAAGTAAAGCCATGGGTGCCATTTCATACATTTATAGCATGAAAAAGAACCTCAAGCCTGAAAGAGAGGCCTCTGAGCAAAATTTGTTGGCCATTTCACGCCCTGAATTGAATGGGACGCTGATGACCTGAGATGTTAAAGAGCGTCCATAAATAAAACAAATCAACAAGCCCAATATTTGTTTACACAAGTTTCTGTGGACCAGATTCACATTAACCCACCCTTACTCCAAACCTCAGATCTCAACTCAATAGAGCATTTTGGCCTCCACCACTGCCCCATGGACTCTCTTGAATCAATTTACTTGAATCCCTGGAATTTCATCTAAGCATGCCCTTATAGCTTTCAAGGAAACTTATGCCACCTTCTTTTGCTCACTCCATCTACCCTTACTACTTACTCTCACCCCTAACCACCTCAATTTCTCTCCCTTGCCATGACCATTTCTCATCTTTCTTTAACTTATTGCTCTTTTTAAAGACCACAAATTTTAATTTACTTGGATTAATATGTAAGCTCCACATCATGCAAAATTTATCTACTGCTTCAGTTCATTTGTTTATCCATATTAGATATGGACATTGTCACAAGATCATCTGCGAATAACAATGCAGGTATTTTATTATTATTGATTATTGGAACATGGCCAGTTACTGCATTAATTTTTTCTAGGATACTGTTAATATGAACAAATTAAATATCAAACTTAATTTGCAACCTTGCCTTAGCCCTATATTATTTGGAATGACTTGCATTACTTTATTACTTGACTTTTTTATACAGAACTCATTATCAGTATATATTCTTTCTAATACTTTTATGAACCTATCACTTATTCCCTTTACTATTTAATTTTACCCATAGCACTTCCTGATTTATTGTGTCAAAAGCTTTTTCAAAGTCCACAAATAACATATAAAAGCTTCTTTTCTTTAGAACTAAATATTTATTTACCAATATATCTACAGTAAAATTATTATCAATTATTCTCTGATTCTTTCTAAATCCTGACTGGAATTTCAGTAATCTGTAAATGAGATGGGTTCTTGCATTGCTAGAGTTAAGCACGGAATTTTCTTCCTGCATTAGTACTAGCATACATATTCAAAGACCATTCAAATCCAGTTTGTATTCTAATTTCTACCAGTTCAGGTGGTTGCAGGAAAGTTTATCATTTTTGCTTTATTACTTATGTGTTTATTTGCCAATTTAATGCATTCTACTTGCATTATATACCATTATTACTGGTTGCATTCTTTTCCCTTTATTCCACATTTAAAATCATATCTTTCATATTTATTTTTCTTAAAACACTTTGGATTTGTCAACTTGCTGTAGAAATGAGGATTGGAGGTATGATCTCTTTTTTTTGTATCATAATGCAGACAATGTATAGGAAGGAGCACGGTATGATACTTGACTATGGTACCCTATACTTACTATAAATCATTATAAAGTCATCCTGTAAGTGAACTGCTGGTGGATTCTGTGTGCATCAACTCACAAATCCTTTTGCTTTTCACAGATGTTAGTCAATCATCTCATTTACAAAATGTACAAATACAGATTATCAAAGATTCATTCTCATAAAAGCAATAATATAACATGCAGATACGTGGCCTGCTAATAATCAAGAATTAATATACTATCATCTACTAACTTTCTGTAAATGTATTTACTGAATGGACATCTGGACTAGACAGAACATAATATATAACATGTTTTAATAAGGAATATATGAGTAATTATAAATAAGGGCGGGGCAATTATTGTGCTAGTTGATTTATTGCAAGTTTGTATTCTAAATGAGCAGGTAGTATTTATTTTAATTAACAATGTTATCACTGTAAAATAAAAAGTATTATGCAATGCAGTTAATGCATGTAATATTACTATGGTAATGGGGCAAGTATGTGAATCCTTAATAAAAAAAAAATGTTAGTCTAAGATAACTGTGATGCATTAAGCCTTATACACCAAAAATAACAAAAAAACAAAGAAAGTCTTAGTTAGATGACGAATACTTTAAACATATAACCTAGATATGTTGTAACATGTGCTGTTTAATGGTGGTTCTATATAGTGTAAATGAGGCTGGAGTCTATTTATATCTAAAGTTATCCGATACTTGTGTTTCCAGAGTAAGGAAAAACTCTGGAAAAGTCATATTCAATCAGCTCTTCATAAGGGTCTGCTATACTATGCTGCTATGACCCATAATCTATTTGCATAAATATTTTGTATCAAATCATGAACTTTCCATTTTATGCTGTTTTGGAAAGTTTTAATACCTTGTATGTAAAATAACTACATGATGTATTTGCACAACTATTATCTTTTGTGTACATTAAGAATGTTTACTCTAACTTGAATAAAAAAAAATCTGTTAAATTAAAGATGTAAAATGTTACACAGACCCACTTATTTTTATGAGAACATTTTATTTACTGCTATATTGTAACAACTCAAAATAAAGTACAGTTTTGTATTTTTAAAATATGTTTTATACAGCTGCATACACCAAACACATTTTATGTTGATGCACTGTACTGATTTATGAAACTGTAAATTCAAATGTGATGCTAAATGTAACTAAATATTAGTTTACTGATTAAATGTTCTATTTTAATTTTCTAGCTAAGATGTGATGCATAAATATAGTAAAATTTTACTTGAGTTTCTATGCATTTCTGCATCACATTCCTTGGCAGTCAACTTGTTTGCACCTAAATGCAGCTATTATTATTACACTGATTTTTTTCCATTATTTTTATAACATAGCTATATCCTGTATCAAAAATATAATTTTTATAACATTAAACAAAATTTGAAAAGACAGTGAATATAAAATTAGAGCTTCATTCAAAATATGAATTTGCCATTTATTAATAATATTACCAATTTAATTATAAATTAAATTGTAAAGGAGTAAATACAGACCTGAATGCATGTTATAACAATTCTTACTACATTTTTCTAAATACTGCTTGCCATTTGCTGGCAAACAGCATGGCTATGCTTTATATACAATTAGGACATCCCCATCATCTCACCCTTCACCAGATTTGCTCTGAGACAACTCTCTTAATAACTTATCAACTTCATTGCATAATCAAAATATGTTAATGAATGAAATGTGCTGGCACTGCACTGAAAAGCAATAGAAAGCTAATAAGAGTCACAAGTGGAAAGTAAAATAGTACTAAATAACCATTTTTCTAACATTTTAAAAATGTACAACATACTTAACTGCTGTTTACAGAAGAATAAAAACACAGATATGGTAAATTAGAACTTCATGAACATATTACTTTTCTTATTATAATGATATGCATGTTCACAGCCCACTCACATGGAAACCATAGCAAATGTTAAGACAGACACTACGTTCTCTCTTCCTGCTTCAATTCAGAAAAGCTCAAAACAGCCATAGTTAAAGAGAAAACATATTTTCTGTTTGTCAAACTGTAGGAAAAATAAATACATATAAAACTACCAGTTTCTGATATAGTCTCATGTTTTTCATTTAGTCATTTGTTGCATTTTGATTTACCATCTAAGAGCTTTTTCCAGATATCAAACTGTTCATGAAATTTTACCATATGTATACTGACACTGTTTTGAATAGTGCAGGCATTTAGTGTCACATGCTTATTTAGGAACTCATTGACATGGAGTCTCTTTATTTTTATGTGCTCAGCTACAATTCCTGTGATGAAAACATCCTCCAGCTTGAGGTATGTTTTATTGAGAGCTGCATCCAAAAGACTGTGTATCACATCACCTGTAAGCAGATATGCTGGTCCAGTAGTAAAATCTGGGAACACTGCTGGTTGATACTGTTGTGGTGGTACATAATACTTTGATTTTTTGTTTCTTATAGGTTTCCACTTCTTTGCTACTCTTCCAAAAATAGTGTACTTATCTTGTGTATGTTTTTCCATGAAGTTAAGCAAATTTGGGATATTGATGAACATGTCATCATCAGTCTTTAACAGGAATTTGACAGAACTGCAGAACCTATCAGCCCAATTCAGGATGGAGACAGTCTTTAGGGTCAAATTGTTATAGGAATCTAGGTATTCAGCTCTTACTAAGTCACTATATATCTTATATTCTTGATCCAAATTCTTTGAAAGCTGCTCATCTTTAGTTTTGCCAAGGAAAAAAAAAATCTTAATGTCTTGTCGCTGTCCATAGTGTCCCCAGGTGAGTCGGATTGCCATCCGAGCCTCTTTGTGATTTGGAGCAGATGTAATAGCAACCAACAGCCTCAGGTCACTGCCTTTATTTGTACAAAGTTCTCTGCTTGAGGTCTTGAAGCCATCTTCATAAAGAGCTCTGGTGATGATTCCATGGTCACTAGAATTGCTTGCTGCCTGTAGTGCAGAAGCTGACTTAGGTGGTATCTTTTGTATTGCTTCTGCCTTAACTTGCTTCTTTATGCTGCCATTTGTTGGAATCTGAGATCCATGTGGTTTACTACTTATTGATACCGGTTCTACACTTGTAGAGAGCTGAGCAGCCAGGGACGCCATAGTTTTGGTGAAATTGGCTACTTTTGAAAGCAGAGCAGATGATGGTGGTGTCATGGATAAGCTGGATCTCTCTGGAATCATAAATGAAATAAATAATAAATCTCATTGTTGTCACATGGAATACAAAAGCAACTGTTTTCTCTTTTCTCCACTGCCCACATACTTATGATAACATTATATACACATAGGTAATAGGATTAGGATTAATATTAATCAAAAAATCTCTTTTGAAAAAGGGCCTCTTTCAAATGAATGGAAGTTAATTTTAGTCAGTCCCAGTTAGCTACTCTTAAAGAGTTCAATCATGCTAATTGACACTTTCTTGATTTAGTCAATAAATTACACTTTTGATTTTGATATCCAATTGCTATTGCCTATATTTTCAGGGTGATACATAAAAAAATAGTGTGAATTTCTCACTACAAGCTCAGACATAGAAGCTAAGGTATTGTTTGTTTCGGATCTATGCCCTGATGAACTGTGCCATTGCTGAGAATCGCATAGTAACTGAAGAAGTCAATAAAATTAGGGGTGTAAAAGATGACTTTTAGTATGAGAAAACTGATCTCTGTTAGCACTGAAATTAGTAATGAGCTTTAATTCTTGCATTTTAGGCCACTTTCTACAGTTAAATTCACAAGCAATTTAACAAATTTTCTTTGTTAAGATATGCAATGCAGAATAACCTGACAAAGAATAAAAATGAAGTTCAATAAATATACAAATCTTACATAAAATTTATAGTACATATAAGTTATAACATGATAATTCATTAAAATTTTTATATTTTATACTTTCCTGTTACTAACTTTGAATTATGTTATTAATGATATATTCATGCCAGTGCAATAATATATCTATGAAAATCAATTTTCTGTGGAAATGATGTTCAAAATTTGCATTTGTATTGTGCTAGCTTGAAAATATGCATAAAATTTTATATTTGCATATATTTTAGGTGACAATGACATATTATTTTCATTCAGATTTGATTTGGTGACACTTATACTTCACTTTGTTTTTTAATTGGACATGTTTTGAAGAATGTAAATGATAACAGATTAGCCTTTGGAATATATAGGAAGCTTACCCACATTGATAATTACATTAAAAATAGTAGCTTTAATCCCAAAACACAACAGCATATCATCCTAAACAACCTTGCATACATATTGGTGAATGTTCGAATGTTCCACTTAGCATAAAAGAATAGAAAGAAGTATACAAATGCATCATCAAAAAAGCACTACATAATGATTTTCATAAAAATTAGTAGATAAAAGAATTATAAAGTCAATGAACATGTCACATGCATTTGCAATTATAAATAAAATTTATATGCAATTCAGATAATTCACATACCACTCTGGCACCATCAATAAATTTTAAAAAAATCTTTCAAAACCACAAAATAATTTTGGCTCCTCAAAAGTCCACAGTGTTTAAAATGTATTTCAATCTTCCTGCAAGATCCCATACTTTCTGACAGGAAGGTATTTACCAAATCAATTGCAAAGACTATGATCAGGTATACATTGGAAAAATGAAAACCCACACCAGAGAACATTTCATGAATATCCATAATCCACATTATAAGCAGATAGAGAAATCAGCAGTGGCAACCCACTTTTGGTCAAAAAAAGAAGAAAAGAAGAAGAAATTGAAATTTACTTGTAACCCTTAGGAACTAATGATATGAGAAAAAATTTACATCAAAAATAAATACCATATTATAACCTTCAGACACCATCATTGGATATGTTCAAAAATTTCTTCAACCACCCAAGAAGCATAATCCATATAATATAACAAATTATTATAGAACTAAATTAGTGAAATTTGAGTGATTTCCTCAATAATTTGTTATACTATACTATATTTCACTGTGAATATTCCTGCTATTCAAAACTATAATTCATATAGTTGATCTTCTGCTGACAATGGAAGCAAATGTTTTCGATATATGTCAAATTAAATAACCAAGTAAGTGAAGTATAAGTGCATTATATCAACATTATTTTACTACTTCGCTGTTAATAGCTTCAAGAGCATAAGTTCACATATTATTTTCCTTTTGCCAAAAGTTTAAAATTTAGTTATTATGGATATAGATACAGTTTAGTTTGAAATAAGTGGTTTTGCACTAACAATTTTATCAAATTATTTAGCTTATAACAGTGTTTATTATATAATTATTTATAGAAAAATGACTTACACTTTTCCATTTTTATTTCAGTTTTCTTAAACATTGAACAACTTAACTAAATTGGATATTATACTGAAAAAGTCAAATTTAAGACCAAGTCAGGAGATAAACATAATTTAAATTAGTTTTATAACAGTTTCTCCATCCACATTGTAATAGAAGGTATAATGATTCTTTGGTATGAGATTTTGAACACAAAGTAACAATTACTAGTTGAAATCCTCTAAGCCTTTATGTAGACTAGTTTCAATATGACTTTGAATGTCTTGTTGACACTCTCTTTTTATTTCTCCTTATGTGCACTTGTTTATATTCCTTTTTTACATAAGAAGTTTAATGGAAGAAAGTAGCAGGGGACTTCTTCACTATCATTATTTTTGAATGCATTTAATTAAACTTTCTTTTCTTACTTATTTGTGAAAAAAATTGTTTCCAATACCATTCATTATAAATATTTACAAGTCATGTGTTTCTATTTGCTGTACCTTATAAGGTTTTCTAGTTATTTTTAGAAAACCTGCAAAGTCACATTAAAGGTCCAGTTTTCAAAGCTCTTTTCTTCTCATATCTTATTAAAAAGCGCACAGCATCTCCTTCATTTTCATTGCATTATGTGCCTTATGTTGAACAGATAGAAATTCAAATTCTTATACCATGTATAAGTATACACACTATAAATTTATTCTTATTCTGTTCAACATAATTATTAAAACAGAAAATTACTTTTCAATTTTCGCACCTTTTCAACAATTCCATGCAACTACCAATATCATTTGCATCTATACCACCTTGACCTTTGTGCCACATAAAGCAACTTCCTGCTTCAGGGACAGCTTCATAAATAGTAAAATTAGATATTAGGTAAAAATCTTTTTTAATAAAATCATGATTTTTCACCACTTGGAAGTAACTAACAACTTGAAAGTCATACACAATCTTACTTCATTCTTTTCTACACCAGATGAACCTCATTTTCTTTTCTCTTGCCTCATTTTTTCTTTCCCCCTAAGGTGATCTTTGTATCTCTCTTGTAGTATTTGCTTCTCCTCTTCTGATGAACTTTTATATTCCTGATATAGTACACAATGAACTTAGATTTATAAAATCCTATATTTAATTTTGCATTAAATATGATTTTATAAGCATGCTTTATTGCAGCAGGTTCATTTTCTGAGTTATACTTTTGAACATCATATGGTATGAGGTAGGTGGATTCAGCAAGTCTTAAAAATATTCTCATCTGATATCATCACAAACATAATGAGGCTTAACTCATGGAGTTAAAATAATATTTCCTCCCTCCTCATTTTTCCCTACAACAAGCTCTTTTTACTTTCCACGTTTCATTTTTCTCCCTCAATAACACCATTCTTGCTTTTATAACACTGGAACCTATGCTTTTCCCTGCATCAAATGTTTCCATGCACATCTTTTTACAAACTTTTACTTTCTCTTCTTTGGTTTTAAAACTATTAACTCATTTTACGCAATATTTTGGTTCCAAAAGCTGATCCTTGATACGTTGACTATACTTAACACACACAAAAAGGCTGATATACTCTATTTGCTTGTTCAAGTCTCCAAGATCCTAGAAGTTCCGAAATTCAGCACTTTAATTTAAGGAATTCCTTCACTATTTCTCTTTAAGCTTGTACCTAATTATATCATTGCTATTTTTATGTTGTTGCCCTTTACTTAGTGTGAGCTTCCTCAAGATTCCGTGTTTAAGGTATTTTGTTTTTCCTGGTGATATTGCAGTTGTATTTGTTCCTTCTGTATCATTTTCACTTATAATTGGCATATATGTACTTACAGTGGCTCTATCATCCTCAGTTCATTATTATCATAAAAGTGAGTAATTATCGATGCTGACACTTCTAAGTTTTTAGCTTACTTGTACTTTTCGGATACTATAAATTCTTGTTCCATTCCTTCTCTTCCATCTTCATCCACCCATTTGCCATCATCATCATCATCATCATCATCATCATCATCATCATCATCACCATCGTTATCATTAATTCTGAACTGTTTATATCAGGAACATAGTTCTCATCCTTATCTGAGGCATTTGTTGACATCAACAGGATTTAATGAAATTATCATTTGGGAAAAAATCAATCCAAATAAAATCCATACCTATAAAAATAATTATGGGAAGTATTTGCATGATTATTATCTTGAAGTTTTTATTATAAAAACAATTGTAAACAAATGTATGGGTATAATGAAAATAATCCTATTTTGTTAAGAGGGAAAAAACTTCTATATGAGAATAAGCTATCACACAATTTGCATTATATCTTGTTCCCTTTTATATGCCTATTTTGAGAATAAAACTCCACCCAGAGGAACTAGTTGATGGCAAGGGTACATTATTTTCATAAGCATTGCTGCTTCATATATGGAACTTTTGGGTATATTTGGTTCTGAAATGGTAAAATATATTTTCTAGAATAAGGTTCCTTTGGAAATAAATTTATTCGTCATTTTTAAAGAATTTATACAAATCAAACATTTATAAGTGGTGCACATTATAAGGAGGCCATGTGATTCATGCACCTCTGATTAACTCAGAATTGCACGCTTAAAGTTATTAAGGATTATGTTAATATATTATTGCATTAAAGGTAACCTTAAAATATATAGATTGACATAAAAAACAGCAAATAAATTTTTTGCATATATTGTGATTTTGCGCTGGCATGGCTATATAAAGATATATTTTTTGTCATCATTTGCAACAAAAATATTACCATTACAACCATGAAAATGTACATATCTCTGCTATTTTATAATTCCAATCTTTAGAAAGACTACAGAATATATTGGACAAGACCAGGTACAATATAATTAATAATGAATACTATACATTGATATAATGATCAAGTGAACAGTCAAACTAAAAATTATGGCCTACCCCTATAATAAATATATATTTAAAATAAAGTTACAACTTATTGATAAAAACAATTATGAAATATATGCAGATATAATTATATAAGTTTAAACCTTCAAAAATGAGTTATAATTTATATATCCAGCATTAGGATTTACAAAGCCAAGAATGAAGGCTTGATCATTCAGGAGTATTTTATTGGTTTTAGATTTTGATTTTTAATTTGCATATTTTAAAATTTATTTGGATGACTGATCACTTTGACCAAGAGTATGCTAATAATGGGAATAAATGATGGCCTAAGCAAGCCTAATTTACATCATCATTTTTGCTAAATTGAGTAGATCCATTTTCTGTGCAAAATCAGGATATTAGAATTTATAATTACTTAAAAGATTTTTTTTTTATCAGAAATTCATACCTGAGCTTCCACAATCGTTGCACTGACTCATTTTTGCAATACAAAAGTTTTATTACTTTTCTCCAGTTATCTTAATTAATTAATCTTAAAAGCATGATAAACCATTTTTAGTAAATATATTAATCCTAGAACATCAATTGTTAGGAATATGCAATCTACATATATGATCATTTCAGGTGAAACAATCATACATTTTAAACATGCAGCACCCTATTATATGAATAAAATCATCTGATATATGTCACACTAAATACTTGTATTGTTTCACTTACTTGTGTGATATTCGAAACCAGTTCCAAATATCACACAAGTAAGTGAAGCAATATGAGTGTTTAGTATGACATATATCGCATGATTTTTATTCATATGACTTGGCTTCACTGTGTTAGTTCCATATATTTTTTAAAATAAGTTTCTTTTTAAAAATGTTTTAATTAAATACACCTATTAGTTTATCAAATTTCAAATATAGCACATCAGCTTTAAAAACTTGGATCGCTGATGGTATTTTAGGAAATAATTACATTTTATAGGAACTCTTGCACCATGTGAGATTAACACTCTATACAAGTTGTTCTCAAACTGTGGTCAACATACTCCCAGGGATTTGTGAGACCCTCCAGTGGAGTCCATGAAGCATTTTGGTACATTAACAGCATTTGCTTTTTTCAATGTATATACAAATAATGAATTACAAGAAACAGAGAGAATAATACAAATTTACAATATGTATTTATTCAGATAAAGCAAGTTTTAATAAAATTGAAAATGGGTTTTTGTTCCAGGGAGAGCTTCCAAATAGATAAGCTAAAAACAAGGATCAGGTAGATCACTTATATATATTTGCTGTAATAGATTCCTGGCAACAGCATTTTATTTCATTTGATTACATCAGCTTAATATGGTGTTGTATACAATTAAGTCATGTAAATGAATAAATTAACAAAATTATAAGAAGAAGTGATAACTTACAAACTACACAATTTTTCCATACATATACATATGCACTATACAGTAATATAATACTTAAATGGTATGGTAACTTAAATGTTAATTATAATTTACACATTTTTCAATATCATAGTAATTCTTGTCTGTACAAAATTGAAACAAGAGCTTCTTGAATTTATTGTATCCATTGCAATGTTTATTATTATGAGGAGGTTTATCTTCTCATACAGCTGTAATTTATGTCTGGGGAGCACAAAGTCATCTTTACTTATACTAATGTAGTTGTGTACACTAGAGTTTGTATTTGTGGGAAACTTATACTTGACTAAATGCAAAACAACTCTACCTATATACAAACAGGGTAATGTATTCTTAGTTGCCTAAACATATTTCTAAAAGATTTGCATTGTTTCAAACTTCCAAAATATTGCACAGTCTTTTTGCAAGATGAATCTTGTATTTTGGTTAAATATAGAAGTGTTACCCTATATTTCAATTCCATATGCAATGAAAGAATGGATAAGGGAAAGGCAAATGTTTCTGGATGATTGTGGAGGAATATGCTTGCCCAAGTATCTCAGAATGAATAGATTTTGACTAAGTTTAGTCACTAGTTTTTTAATATGGATGTTATAAGTAAATGTCTTGTCACTATATAACCCTAATAATATAGAATCATCAGCATTTTGAGTGCTTAAATTATTCCCTAGGATTAAGCACACATTTGGCTGCAAATTACTTGTCAACCTCTCTGAATCCCAGATTTGCTCACTATGAAAGTATTCACATTTACTTATGTGAAAAATCATTCTCTGCACTAATTCACTTTGAAGAAAGTATAGAACAACTCGGAAAACAAAGGATCAGAATTAGAAATAAAACATTTTCCTATTAAGCCCAATATATTATAGCTTTTAAGTGAGATGCAACTCATTCCTCTCATTCAGAAATTTAAATGAGTAATGCTGTGGCATCATATATTGCAGTTTTATTGTTAAAAAACTAACACTGCATTTTATATACCTCTGAAAGAAATAACATTGTTTTTCCTTTAATGCCCCCAGAGGTAAAAATTGGAGGGCATTAAACTGGAGGATGAAGGAGGGTTTTTTTTAATAGTATTTTAACGCCAGTTTTTACTACTGAGGCACCACAGGCAGTGACACTGATGATACATGAGATGAATTTATATATTAGGAAAGCATTTTTTTAAAGAAGGAAATGTTCCAGGCCTAAGTTTAGGGTACCTCCTTGGCATTTGCCATTTATGAGGACTGAGGAAAACCTGGGAAAAACCTCAGTCAGGGAGGATGGTCCTGGCGGGATTTGAATCCCAGATCTCACTCACTAGTCATCATCATCATCATCATCATCATCATCATCATCATCATCATCATCATCAATCACGGTTTAAGCCTTTATTGGCTTGTTCCGGTCTCACTGTTTAGAACTGCTCTGTCCATCTTTTTTTAGGTCGGCCGACAATAGAGAGCGGAGGAGGCAACCCTTCCTTCGGGGAAATACAAAGGAAGGCTATGATGTATAACCTAAAGTTGGCAGCCCCAACATACATCTTACCCTGCAGATCGCTAGTTACGAGCTCAGGGGAAATTTAATTACTAAAAGTCTCACTCACTAGTCTGCACCTTAATGACCTCGGCCACCCGTGGAAGTGAGGACCAAGGAGGCCATATTTTATTGGTGATGACTCTTATCATCGAGTATTTTATGAAATGCTTATAAGGAGACATGAACTACATGTGCAGTTGCAGAATCCAGTAGGAAAGTTGCAAACCTACGTTCCCTCACAGTTAATTGTGGAAAAGGCCAGCAAAATATTCTGCACATACCAACTACTATAAATTGTTTCTTAAAAAAATACAGCTTATTATTTACTAGCCACTAATGGCGCACCATACTCCTATCTTTTTATCATGCAGGGTTTATGAATTAACATACCCACTTAGGTTTACCCAAGATTTGTCTGTAAAGAAAATTAGATTAGGACCAATTTCTCAATCATGCATGCACACTATTCAAAATCCATTCACAAAATCTACTCTTGGATGCAGGGTTGCCTGGTTTAAGTTCTTGCTCTACAGTAATTTTATAGGATTTTAACTTCAGTAGCTTTGTAGGCATTCAACGAGAGGAATAAGAAATTCCCCTTTCCTGAGAAAGACATCGAAGACATTTTTAGAGGAACACTACATACATGGTTGTATATGTCTTTTATCAATAATAATTTCCATTTATGAAATTTACTTATCAATCTGTGAATAGAACTTCAATTTGGAAGTGGAATATTAGAGAATCTCTCCCGAAACAATCTCCATACATCACAAACCGATACTGTGTGCAAGTACGAATCATAAATAAATACTCTTTGGGGAATTAATACCTAAATTGAGCCATATTAACATAATTAATAAAATGTATTATGTTCTTGCTGGGTGGAATAACGTCTTTTATGGTGCTGTTCAGAAGCTTTCCAATACTAAATTTATTTTGTGCTGTCAAATGCATATGATAATTTTTAAAAATGTTCATGAATGCCCTGTTTGCCCACGGATGATATGTGAATCTTTTAAAAACCACGTCCTTCTTTTTTTTATCATGGAGAGAGTTGTGGTGTTTTTAATATCTTTCTGTCTTTTGAAATGTCTGATCTTCTTATCAACTAAAGAACTGCTGAATCCATTATTGAGGGTTGTTTTCATGAACGGTTTTCTGCTGAACAGTCTTCTTTGTTGGGTGGGATGTTTACAAATTCTATGGACAAGGCTGTTTATAATGGCATGTTGGTGTGGTTTAGGGTTGAAACTGTTATTCTTTATGTGATTATCTGTATGTATAGGTTTCCTATATATGCCGAATGAAATTCTATTTCTCCTGTATTTTAAGGTCCAAATATGGCAAATAACCGCTTTCCTGTAATTCAATAGTGAATTTAAAATTTTGGTCCTGCAAATTTAGTAATTTTAGGGCATCTTCTGTTTGTTTTTTTGGTACTATTGCCAGTATGTCATCCACGTAATGAAACCATGCTTTGAAGGTGAAGGGGAATGCCTTAGTAATGTGTGTTTCTACAGCACTCATCGGTTAGTCATTTACAGTTAACGATGTGATCAACAGCTCCAAGAAACATCCTGAATTTTAAAAATTTTGAAAATGAAACATCAAGAGTATTTTAATATTTAAAATGTTTTAACTCACTGTCCTTTAGTCCTTGGGAGTGAAGCCACAAGAGTGTTTTTAATATTTTAAATGTTTATCCACTAGAGATTTTAAGGGTAATATTGTTCTTTTTAAAAGAAAAACAATAGATGGCACATACTGGCAGAGCCCGAGGGGACTTATCGGTTAAATACCAATCACTATATTAACCAGCAATTGGGGAATGAACAGTTTTGTTTCCTGCCGAAAGAATGACAAATAATTACTGCTACAGGATATAGATGCTCAACTGAATTTCTGTAGTCACATGACACACATAAACTGAAATCAGTAAAAAATTTGTTCTTGAGACATTGAAAAATTAGTAAAGAGTATCAATTGCCTGATTTATTATAATCCAATTCGTTCAGCAGAGTATCAAGGATTCTTAGTGCATTGGAAAATGACCCTATAAAGCTTTTAGGAGTACAGGTGCAAAGCATAATTTCCTTAAATTTACCAGTTTATGCTTGTTCTCAAAATTAAGTTAGCTTTAGTGCTTTTGGTCCTTGGGTCCATGTAGCACAGAAACAATTCTCCTTTATAGTCAACAAATAACTGCTCTGAAGATATGAGAAACTGGAATAGGACATTAATTAAATAAACCAAATAATATTCAACTTGTAACACAATCATTATTTTCATCTAAGAAACCCAATTCAAACTTTCAATGCCAAAAATATGAATTTTAATAATAAATGTTTTGCCTGTTAATAGACTTGCAAATACAAGTTTCTGACCTTGTCAAAAAAAACTATGGTTTTTTAAGGTATCCTATTATACTTTTACAAATTAATAAAATTATACATTTTATGTGCTATATACAAATTTAAGTCATCTTCAGCTTAGGATTATTTTCTGCACAATTATTTACATATGAATCCAAAACTCAAAATTGGTGGTGGTGGTGGTAGTAGTAATGGCAGCAGCAGGGATAGTGCAGTTACACACACTATCTACAATAGTATAACATATCTACCTCTACAAAATATACCTAGTTTATAAAATCTTATTATCAGTTTAGTAATTTTATTGCAGCTAATAGACTCTTGCATTAGTATCTGCTTTGTAATGATTCTATGCAATCAATTTAATGCAATTATACATGTATTAAATTAGTTATTTACAAGGTAATTAATTTATAATCATATGTATATACACTCATATCCATCATTAGCAATATTACAGTCTCATATCCATTATAGCTCCTATTTTATATGGATCCTTATGGGTCTGAGTTTGAGTTTGAGTAGTAGTTTAGTATCCCTAGTATTTAAATAGTTTACAGATAGCAGAAGGATTGTGTACTGTCTATCCATGTTGACTCAAACTTATATATCAGCAGTTTTACTTGCTTGTTTATGGTAATTATAGCTGTTTTTGCAGTATTTTTGAAGGTTCAGATTCATATTCGTTTATTGCAAACATATTATCATATTTACATGTAGTATTGTCTAAAATTTTATATATAAACAAAAATGAAAGATACAATGTCAAATATTTACAAGATATACAGAAAAAAACATTCATGAAACACATAAATTGTCAACATCATTTATGCTCATACATATTTGTATTGTATACAATCTACTCCCATATTTATACATATCACCAGTTTTATCAGTCAAGCATTCCTCTACTGCATTTTTGTACTAAATACATCTTCAGGCTATTTTGAAATTTTTTGAGGGAAGTAATGTATTTTATTTCTTTAGGAAGTTTATTCTAAATAAGGATTCCATTATATTTAAAGCTGTGCTCATACATCTTTTATTTTATGGCAACTGACATGCAGGTGTGAACTTTTCCTAGCATTATAGTCATGTATTTCACAGCTTTTATTGAATTTATCTAAATTAGTTCTCATTTGTAGAATTATGTGATAAATATATATATGCAGGGCAGTGGTATACTTTGGTAATTTTTTTAACCAATCTGTATTACTGACCATTTTCTTCAGATTCATCATCATTCTTATTAGCCTTTTTTGCATCTTAAATACTCTGTTCATACCACTACTATTTTCCCATACTATTATCCCATGTGTAACGAGTGACTGAAAATTGGAAAAATATACTGTCCTTAGAGAGCTAGAATTTACACTATGTCTTAGGATAGATATTTGGAAGCAAATTCTACTTAGCTTCTTAATTAAGATTTCAGTATGAATATTCCAGTTTAGGTTGTTGTCCATCCATAATCCTAAAAATTTTGTATTTTCATCATAATGGAATTCATATTCATCTAATTTGATTTTAGGGAAGGTATTCATTTTGTTCATTTTATAATGGAATCCCAATGCCTGACTTTAGTCCTTATTAATAGCTAGTTTATTAGATTGAAACGAGGTTGATATTGGTTTCAGACTATGTATGGTATTACTTTTTAGCTTATTTTCATTTGTACCTGAAATCAAAATGCTAGATGTCATCTGCAAATAACGAACAATTTATGGAGTTATTTGATTGAGTCGCAAGATCATTAGTATATAAAATAAACAATAATGAACCCAAAACTGAACCTTGAGAGACTACACATTCTGTATTGGTGACTTTGGCTTTTACAATCTTTATTTCATTTGTGTTTTTGTCAAGAAAATTTATTTCTATTATTTTCCTTCACTCTCTTAGATAAAACTCAAACCAATTTAATGGAACTCCTCTAATTCCATAGTATCATAATTTATTTAGTAGTATTCTATGATTCACTAGATCAAAAGCCTTAGGCAAGTCAAAAAATCCCAACACATTTTTCTTAGCCATCATGCCTCCTGATCTATAAACTCTATTAATGCAGTATTAGTGAACTTTCCTTTTTGGAAGCCATGTTAGCATCAGATATTATTTTAAAATTTAAAATGAATTCACACACTCTAGTAAATATTACTCTTTTAAGTATTTTAGAGAAAACCAATAACAGGTCTATAGGTCTATACTTTTGAACTTTAAATTCAGATTCTTTTTTATATAAGGGCTTTAATTTTGCCTTCTTTAGGACATCTGAGAGACTACCTTCACTCAACAATAAGTTTATTAAGTGCATTAATGGTTTAACCATATGTACAGAGCATTCTCTTTAACTAATACATTTGAAAATCCATCTAAGTCTGATGGTCTTTTATTCTTTATTATAACCAATAGTTCCTCTTGTGTTGTAGGTGCTAAAATATAGTTGGGTACATTATACTACTGATTATTTTATTTTCTTTTTGAGAATCCCTTGCTAGCATTTTTGCTACCCCTGTATAGTAGTGACTAAAAGCTTCTACTACTAACCTGGATTCATCTATAATTTTTCCATCTATCTGGATTTTATATTCATTGCACTCGGCTTTAATTTTAGTTACCTGTTTTATGATTTTCCACAATGGTTCGGTTTTATTTGCCGAGGTTAATATTAGTTTATCATTGTATAGCCTCCTTGCCTTTCTCATGACCCTATTATAGGTTATTTTATAATTGGTGAAGTATTTTCTAAATTCTTTGCATACATTACTTTCCCTTGAAGTTTTATTTAATATTCTTAATTTTTTGCTCCATATTTGAATACCTTTAGTTATGCAGTTTTGCTTATACTCATTATTCCATTTTATTCTTCTTAAGGGAGGGGAAATGTTTACATATTACTTAAGAGTATTTACACATTCTACAAAAGCCGTATCTATATTTTCTTCAGAATCATAGATATTCTACCATTTCTCCTTGGAAAGCTAATTGTTTAAATTATCTATATTTGATTTCACTAGGCATGGCTTATATTGATATGCATTACATTGTCCATTAGTTTTAATGTTTCTTTTATCATCTATAGTGAATGTTTGTCCATAGTGATCTGAGAATGCAGTATTATTGATTTCAATGTTATATTGAACTGCAAGTGTATTAATAATCAATTGATCCATTGCTGATTTAGATGAATTTGATATCCTAGTGGGCAGCTCAACTACAGCTTGCATACCATAGCTGAGAAGCAGATTATATAAACTTACTTTATATGGGTTACTAATCAGATAATCGATAATTGATATCCCCAGTTATTAATACATTAATTTTCCTCTTACATAAATTGTCTACACACTCTAAAACTAATTGTACATTGCTGCTAGGATTCCTATATAAACAAATAATTACAGTTAAATTTAAAATGTTCATTGGAACTTGCACAATGAAGCCAATCATATTGATATTATTATATGATTTAGTTGAACTAAACACTCTTAATGCTTCACTTACTTGTCTAATATATAGAACCAGTTTCAAGAACATTTCGTTCTCACCATCAGCTTGACTAAAATTCAACTCAATTTGAACTTTAGCCAAGCTGATGATGAGAATGAAATGTTGTCGAAACTGATTCTATATTATGACAAGTAAGTGAAGCATTAAGAGTGTTTAGTTCAACTAAATCATACAATAATATCAAAATGATACAGTTTTGTGATCAACCAACTATATAATACTACTCTCAAAAATTTCTTCACACACTATATAATCAAATTTTTTAATTCTATTTACTTTCAAGCCATCTTTTATAAAAATACAAGAACCTCCATTACTTTTGTGTTTTCTGCAATAGGAATTAGCAAATAAATACGCTTTACATTTTACATTTCTATTTCTTCCTCTTTGAGCCAACGTTTTGTTAAGGTATGTGCATAACCTCTGTGTTATTATTTATGAGAATTTATTATTTATTTTACTTTTTTGTGCTTTATTTATTTTGGTGAAATATATCTAACCCTGAGTAATTATTATTATTTACATTAGTTCCATCTCTACTCTGATGTTTGAAGTACAGATCACTTTTGATTGGCTGGACAATTTGGTACATGCTATCAGTATCACCTCCTACCTGTTTCTGCAGTTTTCCTGCATTATTATCTTCTACCTTACATACCAATATACTGAGAACATTGTACTTTTCCTATTTACATGCAGTCCATCTTGACCTAAACATGTATTATCACAATATTTATTTGGATTCGCATACATCACCTTTTCTTTTTCACATGCATTATGCATGCCACTATTTACTCTGTCTACATATGAGTTACTAACACTTCTTCTATACAATATGCCTTTCACAAAAACTTTCACTGTTGGGAACTACAATCTTGTATCTTGTATGAGATTTTTTCATATTATTTTGAAGTAGCTCAGGTATTACATTGCACAAGGAATTTGTTCCCACATGAAACATTATTGCCTGATATTCCTCTTCATTTTCATCCTTTGTAGTTTCAAATTTTCCATTGGCAAGAAAATTAGTCAGTTGGTTGGTTGTTACATCTCTTCTTACTTCTGTTCTTGTTCTTGGTTCATATATATTTTTTGATAGTAGAATCTCCTATAAATACAAGCTACTTTCCTTTGCTCTTTTTTCTATAATCTTTACTTTTCCACTGGTATGTAACTTTCTTGCAGCCATCTGCTACCATCGAATTTTCCTCATCAGCATTATTTTCTTGGTGGTCTTGGTTTTTTTTGTCATCTACTTCTAGCACTCTGAATCACTTTTCGGTGGAAATATTACTGCAACTTACTTTTGCTGCTTGGGCAATTTTTTGCCACAGACTATTAGGCCTACCTATTAGAACTTCCATATAGGTTAGGTCAATTTCTTGATCACATATTTTATGTAATCAACTAGATAGCATGAAGTTCTCTTCTCTCAGATGACCAATCTCATTCCTAGCCCTATGTAAATCTTTATTAAGTATTTCCATTATTTTGTGAAGAGAAGATACTTTCACAATCACTGTATTTACTTAATATATACTTAGCATCTTTACTAGCATTTGCAACATGTCTGTTTTTGGTTGGTTTTTCCCTTCTCTGGGTTTTTGCACAGATATCAATTGTACCTGTTTTCCACTTTCCACCTATTTATTTCTTATTTCAATCTCACATATCATGGCAGAATTTGTATTTTTCCTAACTTTATTTGTGGACATACTACGTGAAGCTGATTAATTATACACATTAAGCAGTCAGTATAGTGTCACCTAAAACCAACACTTAATGTGTATAAGTCTCATATTGTCTACATAAACATTAAAGTCACCTAGGATAATATGTTAATTAAATGTAATTTTGTACAACATTTTTCCTTGTGAATTAGAAACTCTTGTATACTTGAGTTAGGGATTCTGTAAACACCTATAATGAGTAGTTTCTCCATTTTTGCATTTCATTTTATTGTGGCTACATTTAGTGTCATCTCTGTGCTGCTATTTTCTACCCACTCTACCCTATTGCCAAAAATATCATTCCTGGCATGCTAAAAGACTCCTCCGCTTCTATGTGTTTACAAAAATATTGGCAGATTAGTTTAAAATTTATAAGATTTACAAAATGTAACTGTTCCTCCCTTAATCCATGTTCCAAAAGTATTACCACCTAAGGATTTATATAATTTAATACTGTTTCTAAAATATCAACATTATTGGAGACATATTGTGTGTCCTGGTGATATATTCTATAGGTAGAGTTATTATGCATGCTGTTTGTATCATAATCATAGAGTGAAAACAAATTTATAATCTATTATTGAACATTACCTGCATTTCCAGTTCAGTTAGCACATTGGGTATTGACAGACAATATTTTTTTTATTTTCTCTGAGAGGATTTACTTAAGTTGTTCTTTCCTTTATTGTTCAAATGTAAGCCATGCATATATGTTATTTGTGTATACTTATCACAGTAATATCACATTTTTATTTGTTTTCCAGGTTTCTTTGTCAACATACGAGTTATAATTCAGATCATATCTGTCAGAGATGCTCACACTATTATGTCCATTTTCTTAGTTTCTTCTCTTTGCAGAATTTGTTTTAGGGTGTTTATAGCACTGTTTGCTTCATTCCTGTACACATAATTTCTGCTAGTCACATTAATTTTCACTCCTTTTTTTCACTTTTCTCACTGTTGCTAGATATATTTGCTATACCATCTACAAATTTTTCCTTAGGCTTCACATAACCTGTAACTTTAGTATCCCTAATATTTTTACATATATTATCTGCGTGAGCCCTCTTGTATGATTATCTCTGTAAATTGAAATTTTTTGTTCTTTATTATGGTTAACTTTTTTTCTTTGGTGGTTTTCACCTAAAGTTCTTCTAGCATTGGATAAGTGCTCTCTCTCTCTTTCATTTGTTGCTAGGGTTGTGAATTTGTTTTTGATCATAAGCACCTGCATATCTGGACATTGTTTGATTTTCTGTTTGCTGTATTTTGAGATTATCCATTCTTCTTCAGGATGAATTTGGTTTTTAAGTTGTATACTTTCTGCTGTGAGTCTCATTATTTCTGAACGAGCTTCATATAAGTCTTTATTTAGTATATCCAATATCTTGTGTAGTGATTTTATGCATTTACTCTCATATCACATTGTTAAATAATTTTCATCAATGATATCTTGAGATTCTTTTGTTGTCCACTTTTGGCTTCATTTATAGTATTCCTTGTATTCTTGTTTAAGCTCTTACTGTTGATATTTTGGACCCTACTATTAACTCGGTTGAGGTTTTCCAAATTATTTAAGGTACTATTAGGGAGGATCATGCTGCCAGATGCCATCTTATATGAACAGGTTCAAGAACAATGATTGTTCTCCCCCTCACCCTTCAAGAAGGAACTAGTATGTTTGCAAATATAAAATGTTAAAACATCAGAAGAACTACAAAGAATACTACCGAATACCTCAAATATATAATTTTACTCCTAGAAAAGTAACAGCTAAATAATTTTGAAGAAAAACACTGAGGAACTTTATTGAATGATTATGGTGATTTGGTGTACAAAGGTAATGCACATTTCATCATATATGAGAACTGAATATGCACTAACCAAATTAGATATTGACAAAATATGAGACACCATATAAGAAATAAAAAAAAAATTAAAACTACCACTACGAACTTAGCCACAGAAGACAACTCATTCAAACCAAAAATTATAAAAAGTATACCCAGTAAATGCAGAAAGTGTAGCAATAGTGCATCACAGCTAATGGCAATCACTTGCAAATTGTGCAACCCTAAGCAAATAGACCCACAGATCTGGCCTGTAGGTAATAGGCAACCATGTTACTTTGGCATTCTAATAAAAAGCAAAGATGGAAAGAGCTGGCCAGACATTGGAGTTCCATAAATGGATGGCATAAGGCAGTAGCATAGTCTATTTGGAATGCATGCTCCAAGGATTTGTAGACCGCAGTATACTGAATGATGAAGGTGAACACTGGGATGAGACGATGATGGAGCAATGGTGAATGGCAGGGTAAGCAGGAGTACCCAGGGAAACCTACCCAAGTGCCACTTCTTCCACTACAAATTCCAATTACAGCCTTTGGGATTGAACCCAAACCACTTAAATGGGAGGCAAGAAGTCTAAATACTTGGCCTTGATGCTGCCACATGAAGTATAATATTTGGCTTCAAAGCAACAACAGAAATTAACAGCAGGTTTGATTGTGCCATTTATATCAGTTAAAAGATGCAAGGAGTAGCAGTAGCAGTAATAAAGAGGGGAAGAGTGAATACAAATCCAAAGGCAGGATCAGGAATTGAATAGTGTTAATGCTTACTGTTTATCAGCAAAGATTTTACATGATTTATCTTCCTAGTTGCTGCATTCTTCTTTATATTACACACTAAAATAAACTCGGTAACCAAATATTAATATTGAAGTACTAATGTTATTATTTTATTATTGAGACGTATAGATTTACAACCATTCCAAGACTAATTTATATTAAGATTTAGTTATGTTGGTTAATATATTCTTCCAAAGTTCTTGTTCTGCTTTGCTTATAAAATAAACTTTGGCAATCTCCAAAGTGGCCATCTCATAAGTACCTCATCTTTTGGTAGTTGTATTTCATCTGCTACATTTAACTTGCTCCAAATATCCTGGTTTCTAAATCTGTGCCACTTACCATTTTCCCAAAGATCTCATAAAGTAAATCTGTGCTGCATCTAACCATCCACTATCTTATCTTCCTTAAGTCCATGCTTTACTTCCATGCTTAAAAAGTTGATTTGGAAGGTTATATAATATTTGTTTTAACTTCTACCCTCATATTTTTCCCAGAATATCTCTTAATTAAGCCATTTCACGTATTGTATTTTGCAATGATGAGTAACATAAATCCTAGCTTAATCATTATCATAAAAGCATTAGACTTGAATAGTAAAATATCTATCAAAAGTAGATACTTTGAAATAAATATAAAAACCCTGGAAATTAATTGAGATCTTAGACAGGGATATGACCTATCAGCAATTTTTTGTACATAAATAGCATAATAGAAGAATGGTCAATACAGAATGTAAATACTGCTTGTTTAACTAAGAGAGACACATAAAAACAATATTATTCACTGAGAATCAATTTTTAATGCTACTGATTCAGTCAGAGAATAATCTATTAAGGTCAACTACTATCCTGAATAATATAGCAAAGTACTATGATATGAAAGTATAAACAGAAAAGAATAAGTCAATGACCTTAAACCATACATTGAAAATGTCAAAGAAGAGTAAATATAGTGGTATATGATAAAGTATTAGAACAGATCTCATAATTTGCACTACTGGGAGTTCTGGTAAATATTCAACAAATGAATGCTGATTTGGAAACAATCATTGCAAATATTGTTATATTATTTAGTTGAACTACACATCATTTATTGTCATAATATATATAACTGGTTTCCAGAACATTTCATTCTCATCACACTAAAATATATACTTAAAAAAATTAAAGAATCAATACATGGTCTTCCCTTTCAAAAATCACATTGTTCTTCCATCAGTACTCTTTCAGCAATAGGTTGTAGTTTCAGTTTTAATATGCTGTGTCAATCTTGAGATTGGTAAGAGAGCTATGCTTTTGTAATTTAGGCATTCAAGGTCACATTCATGTCTAAGATCTCAATTTATTTCCAGGGTCTTTATATTTACTTCAAGTATCTACTTTTTATAGATATTTTACTATTCAAGTGTAATAATTTTATGATAGTGATTGAGCTAGGATTTATGTTGTACTGTTATAATACATTCCATAATTTTGCCTAATTCACCATAAAAAAGGCCCTCTCATAATAACAAATAGAAGGTACAGGGATCCTTTAAATCTGTCTCTCTCTTTCTCAAATTATTATTTTAAAAAAGATACAGAATCAAAACATAGTCTTCCCTTTCAAAAACCACATTGTTCTTCCATCAGACACTTTCAGCAATTGGTTGTAATTTCAGTTTTAATATAATGTGTAAATCTTGAGATTGGTAAGAGAGCTATGCTGCTGTAATTTTGACATTCATTCCCGCTTTCGTTTTAATATTCATTATCTGTGCTGTATTTCATTCTTCTGGTATTTTACCAGTATATTATATATCATTGATAAACAGTCTAATTTCCCTTTTTTTTAATTCCATATTTAACCTATCAATTCCTGAATATTTTCTACTTTGAGACTGTTTTGACACAGTTTCTAACTTATATATTTTTAATTCAAATGTAAATTGGAACTTGCGTAATGAAGCCAATCATTTAATTGATATTATTCTATGATTTAGTTCAGCTACATGCTCTTAATGTTTCACTTGTCTTAATGTATAGAACTGGTTTCGAGAGCATTTGGTTCTCATCATCAGCTAAAATTCAACTGTCGGATAATTTGTTGTGGGAATAATGAGCTGTGGGAATGTGTATTCTGCTCTGGTGGTGGTGTGATAGCATTAAGAGTGGGTAGTTCAATTAAATCATACAATAATATCAATTATATATTTTTAATGCATTCTGTTCTCCCACTTGCTGGGTTTTTGCATTTTGTGTTGTATTTTACTATAAATGTATCATAATATTTCAGTCACCCATTTACTACATCAATTTTTTCCATATTTTCTGTTGTTCCTTTTGAATTGTTAAAAGTTTTGAAACTTGGTTGGGGCTCCAGTTATGATTCTTTTCAACTGATTAATATACTGGTTCTGCGATCCTATTTTTTGCTGCTGTAGAGTGTCTTAAGTACATATGTTTTAATGAATTCCAAAGGAATATAGATATTGCAGTTGCACCCATGAAACGATATTTGAATTTTCTTTCAAATCTACATCAATCCTACCTACCAATCGCTCCAGCAGCCCCAATTTTTCATTTCTCTCAACGAAACTCGGAATATTTCATTTAATTAATGTCTTAAAAATAGTTTCTGGAAATCAGGGCAATCGGGCAATTACGAGTTGGGGTATACCCTAAACCCGATTGGATCAAAGAGAAATTAAAAAATAATTCTACAGGCCGCCATTTTAATTTTTTTAAAGGAAACTCGATATATGCCAATGGAATAAAATAAGAAAAATAGTTTCTGAAAATAAGTGAAATCAAATTATTAGGAATAGGAGTTTACCTAAAATCCAATATTTAAAAACCGCTCTAGCGTCACCAATATGTACATTTTCGCAACAAAACTCGGTATGTACATTTAAATAAAATTAGAAAAATGGTTGAAATTGCGCTATCGTTACGTCGGTCGCCGCGGGGCATTTTTTTTTTTCAATTTTTTGTGAAGTACATGTTTTAGTGTGCAAGTACATACATATTATAAATTAACCATATTATAAATTATATTATTATAAATATTTACAATCAGTTGAATTTTAGCCTGGATGATGAGAACGAAATATTCTCATAACCGTTCTATATATTATGACAAGTAAGTGAAGTATTAAGGGTGCATAGTTCAATTAATAATATATTAATATCAATTATGTGATTGGCTTCACGGTGCAAATTCCAATTACATTTTAAATATATACATGTTTCAATTATTCACAACAAATATAATATGGCTCACCTGATGTGCATGTGAGCTAATGAGTTGCGTGATGCAATATAAAAAGTAAATAATTGGTAAGCAAGTGACGTAGAGTATTGTATTTGGTGGAAATTAGGTGAAATGTGATTGGTGGAGCAGGTGCATAGAAGGCATATGACTGGTTAGAATACAACGCGTTCTGATTGCACGGACAGGATGAAGCGTGCATTGGAAAGGGGTTGGTGCGGTGCGGGGCAGGGCTGGGGTGTATAGAAATGATATATAAAATAAATTGTAGTTATGCTGTAAGCAAAATGGTATATTGTGTAAATATTTGTTCATTTAATAACTGAATAAGACCAATGAAAATAAAATATCGTATTTACGGAAGCGTGTCGTTTACAACATTTAACTTCATAAAAAATAAGTTATGTTGTGCATAAAATATTTTATGTTCCAATCAAAAATATATTTTCAATCTTTGATTTACCTTTATAAATAAAAATGAAAATAGAAACAAAAAACTATTCAAAATATTTAATTTTGCAAACTTTTATAAACCAAAATGAATATTAGAAACCAAATATTTACTTTGAAAACAGATAATATTATGTCCAATATTTAGCTCTGCAAAAAAAAAAGCCTTATGTTACAATTTGATGCAGTAATTATGAGCTGCCACCCCTACATTTAATTAGATTGATTGTAACAAATAATTTTTTGTAACTTCGTTATAGCCATGTGTAATGTCATTTTTCTGTACAAGTGTTGAATATTGGGTCTAAAATGTTAGTTTCTTGTCAAGGCGCAGAAAGCTACCCTAGTCATAAAACCTGACCTGGACATTTCTGTAGCCCTTTGTAGCAATATTTGTAACGAATCCTGGAGCCAGATGTTTACTGATATTTTGTTAAAACCATTCTTAAGCGGGGCAGGTACCATAAAAACATTTGGCGACTATAGAAATTAAAAGAAAGGGAAGAAGCCATCCGCTACATGAAAAAATCACGCAGATCACATTTACTTAGTTTTGCAATTTTATGGCCCACAGTTTGGCAAGAGAGTTCAACGAAGCAACATCAGTGTAAGGGATTTCTTAGTTCCGTTCAATTAGTGGAATGCGGCAGATAGTATTGGTGGACGATCTTTATTAGTTATGGGCAACAGTTTATATATAATAGTGTATGAACAATAAATTGTGTTCCATCTTCCATAACGAAAAAACATTATTAATCTCCATATACTCCTTCCCCTATGGTCACAGGACCATAAAAGTATCCAGCAGTAATCTCTCAACAGCCGTGGCAAAACTGTAAGACAGCGGTAACCATCGTCGGAGAGGAAGGAATTATTCACCCCTGAGATTACACCAAAAACCTAACAATTCAAATTTCCTTTTACCAAAATCCTTCCCTCCATCTATCTATCTCACATCCATTTAACCTTCATTTCCTGTTTATTAAAACCGCTGCAAATTATAAACATGTTTTCACTGTTTGATTTACCTTTATACACAAAATTTCACATTTAAAAACAAAAAATATATAAACAATATTTAACTTGCAAAAAGAACTTATGGTGTGCAAGAAATATGTTGTTACAATCTAAAATATTTTCACTCTTTGATTTACATTTATAAACCAAAATTAAACTTAGAAACAAAAACCGTTTACAATATATAAATTGGCAAACATTTATAAACATAAAACTATTATAAATAAAATAATATCTTTGAAAACTAACATAACTATTTACACTATTTAACTTTGCTAAAAAAAAGTTAGGTTCTGCAAAAAGATGTTATGTTGCAATAAAATATTTTACTTTATGATTAAATTTTATAAACAAAAATGAACATTAGAAACAAAAAATATTTACAATACGTAACTTTTCAACAAAGTAGTTATGCTATACTAAAAGGTATTATATTGCAATCAAAATATTTTCAATGCCTGATTTAGTTTTAAAAATAAAGATATTACAATGTTTAACTTTGCAAAATTTTATGAAAGAAACTTTATGTTAGAAACAAAATATTAACTTTGAAAAGAAAAATATATATTTATATTATTTTACTTTACAAATACAGAAGTAATGTTGTAAAATAAAAGATACGTTACAATCAAAAATATTTTCATTGTTTGGTTTAGTTTTATAATAAAAAATTAATAGAGAAAATATGTTTTGTGAAAAAATTAACAAACGTTTACCATATTTAACTCTGCTAAAAGAAGTAATGTTGTGCGACAAAAGATGTGTTGCAATCAAAAATATTTTCACCCCACAACACGTATTATAAGTAACATTAATGAATGGAGGATCTAAATGTGCATGCACAGTATACAGAGATATTTTGACTTTTCAAGTTTACTTATACCTTTTAATAATGTTGAGCAATGTTCAAAGCTGTTCGAATCTTTCATCTAGAGAATATATATAATTAGAATTTCCTGTCACTTAAGGACATAATTTAATCCACAATTTAATTCCTGATAGAACCTGAAGTGTTAAATATTGCATTTTATTATAAATCTATAGCATAACTAATTCGGTATCTAAAAATAAAACAGTAATATACTATTCTTAATACATCTAAATTTTTTTCTTAATACTGTGCATTATTCTATAACTAATTTGACTTCCTTTTGTTAAAATGTATACTTAAATTATGAAAGTGTTGAGTGAAATTTAACATTTACTCAAAGTTTCTACTTGGAAGCTAGGATAAGTTACATTATTTAAACCCTTTCACTAAAACAAATAAAAAGTAGAATTATTATACCAATAGTCTTATTTCATTCCCTCTTCCCTATTCCCATCCTAATATTAATCCAAACAGTTGAAAGCAATAGAAGAAGTTAGTGTTGGAGCTTCCTTGATATCTCATTCACTTAACATTTCACGCATTAACTCTACACCTTTCCTATGGCACTTGTGCGGCTGGCAGGCTATTTAGAGATATTGTTCAAAATTTTCAACCGAGAGCTATTTTTGACTTGCGTTTGCAGATCAGCAAAAAGCGCTGCTTGGCCCCAGTCATGCGAGTCACCCACCCTAACTAAAGTTCCTGCACTCTTGTATGCACGTTGACAATCACAGTTTGCTGTTAAGAGAACAGGCGTTTTTATGTCTTTAAGTTATTGGAACTCATTTTAAAATTAGAAGATCGGCGAACGGTCAGAAGTTTTGCTTAATTTTTCACGTGTGTCCTAAATTGCTGCAAATATTATTGAAGAATTTTTAAGCCCCAAAAAATCCATGGAAATTGGCAGGGATCGAACCCGCGATCTCGGGTTTATGGAGCAAGTATGGTTACCACTAGATCACCAGGACCGTCGTTTAGGAGTAGGGGGATACAGTAAACAGCGCGGTTTTATGGGGAATTAGGGCGCTATGAAGACATCGTACATTGTAAAATTAGAATAATTATATAAGCGATCCCATCAGATTAGTAACTGGAATTAGTAGTTGAAATTAAAAGAAGTCTTCAGAGAATTGGGATGGGATGGGATGGGATGGGATGGGATGGGATGGGATGGGATGGGATGGGATGGGATGGGATGGGATGGGATGGGATGGGATGGAATGGGATGGGTGAAAGAAGCAAGAAAGTGTAATTATTGTTTGAGGAAGATATTAAACAAGAATCAGCATGAATTTTTTTATTTTCGGTTTAGTACATATATTGTAATTATTTACATATATACAATATATGCATGATATATTACAAGTACAAATATGCTATTATACAAGACCAAGAATATTTTTATCAAAAACATACATGTTCTATTGTGCAATTAGATACATGCGGATATATTACACGCTGATTACCTGAGATGTTAAAGAGTGTCCATAAACAAATCAAAATCAGATATATTACACATAATATTATACAAGTACAAAAACGAATTTTCTGACAAGTATATGTTTTAATCATGTACAATGAGGTTGTGTTCAAGCGATATTTGACAACAATAAAGTGAAAAGAACTATAACATACATTTAGATAATTTGGAACCGATAGTTTCCCAACAAATAAATTACGTGTCTCGTACTCAAGTGTTCATGGATGCGGTATTTTTGTTTTCAGCATCCTGGTATTGTTCTGGGAAATTGAGACGTATTCATAGGATGTTGGTGGGAACGCTGTTGGCCGGGATGGTTCAGGTTTTGTGTTTTTTGCCGGTGATGAGGGTATGTTTGATGTAGGCGCCGTCGTTGTGTGCATTAATTTGAAAAGAGACCAGTAAGGTTACTAGTACGGGTACACTACGGACACCGAGAATGACATTACAGTTTGAGGTTTTCAAGGTCATATTTTATGAGTGCATGGATAGGTAATTTTATTTCTTCTTTTTTTGTGGGTGCTGGTTGGGATTTTACCTTATATTTGTGTGACGTCATTTTTGGCAGTCCGCCGCGTACCTATTATTTTTGGTAATACATTAATACATTTATAGGTGCGGGATTCTTACCTATATTTTATGTTGACATGTTGGGACAGGTTTGGAGAAAGGTGTTTGGTTAGGATTATGATTGAGTAGACATTGATTTGATTTGTTTACGAATGCTCTTTAAATTGAGTAGACAAATTGTAGCATGTGATAAAGTTATTTTATTTTATTTGAGATGTGCATTTTTCACAATGCGACGTACATATGGATCATAATATTCAGAGTCATACAGGTGATTAAATGGAGCCCAATGAACGTTTTGGCAATCGAAATGATATTTGTCACAATTTGGACGGTCAGGTTAATGTAAAGCGTTAATGTCAGGGAAAAGGTATGGGTAAGGAATTTTCGCATCATATTCTTTTGCTATGCATTGGAGACAGTTTGGAACACAATGTTTTGTGGAGCATGGATGGTGACCAGACGACGCAGGATCGTTTGTGTTGTGGAGACTTTGGGTTAAGCCGCGATGCCTATACCACCATGTGTCCATATTTTGGGATAAGGAGTAACTGTAAAGAAAAAAAAATTGTATTAAAGATAAAATATGTACATAAAAAAGTTAAGACTGTTTAACTGTTGGCACAGAAAGAGCATAGGTATATGAATGGTGGAGGTCCGTCGATGTGGAAGCAATGAGGTAGGTTCCAATGTGAGGTGCAGCGCTTGAATATAGGAAAAATGGATTGGGAATGTGGGTTAAGGTGTGTCCAAATTTGGTCGACGTCTATGGGAGGGAACATGAGAGTTGCGAAAGTGGTAGAGGTGCGTTGAAATACGTTCAGAGGACGACAAGTTGGAGAGGCGTCGCCAGTTGGAAATTTATTTGAAGGTGTTCATGACGATCTGAAAAGAGTGGATGTTAGAACAAAGCGTAACTTACCGGAAGTGTACAGGTCGAAAGTTGACTGACAAAAGGGGGGTTAGGTGGGGTGGAGTAAGGATTAATAAAGAATGGGAGGAAGTGACGTAAAGTGTAGCGATTCGTTGGAATGAGGAGCAAAGCGATTGCCGGAAAAGATGGGAAGAAGGAACGTGATTGGTAACAATAAGAGGCAGTGCGATTGGATGGCGAGAGGAAGGATAAAAAGGGGAGGTAGGGGGAGAGAGTGTAATTTGTAAAGATGAAATTGTTGGCGGCGTTGTTGGTAATTGTGTGGGCGACAATGCGGAGGATAATTGCATAAGTTTTGGTAGATAAGGACTTAAGTTTGATGATGTGACAGGGACGTTGAATGAGGGTTTGATGTTCCACAATGATAATGAATTGTTGTTAAATTGTACCTGTAGGCATAAGGAGAGTGGGGTGTATATTTAATGCAACTATAATGCATATGGAAGGGGTGAGGAATGTGTATAGTTGTTTGAAGCCGGTAACGAGATGTGAGAAGGGAGGTCGGTGTGGATATTTGTAATAAGATGATTTTGAGATGGGTGGGTGTGATTTCATGAAGGGTAGGAACAAGGGTAAGAAGTGTGAATATTATGGTAATCCCATTGTGATGTATGCGAGAGGTAATGTGAGTAAGAGGGTGGAGATGTTGAATTGCGAGATTATGAAAGCGATTGAGTTACCGGAGGGATTAGATTCGAACGGGAGGTTGTCGGAAGAAGCGAGTAAATTGGTGGTAGTGTATAGTGTAATGAATGAAATGGATGGTTATTTTTCCGATAATTTCGCATATCTGTTTGGAGAATGTGAGAATGGGGAATGCAATTTGGATGTAGGGAGTAGGAGAGTGAAAGAGAAGATGAAGCGTGGTTCGCAATGGATTGCGGAGGTTAATCTGAGGATAAGTCCGGAATGCAATGGAGCAGGGAGAGGGTATCGGTGAATAATATAAGGAAAGCGCCAAGCGAGAGGTGCAAGAAGAGTGTTAATGGGGTGAAGAGCAAGAAGAGAAAGGAGTGTAAGGGTAAGCTAAGAAATTTAAGTAGAGAGTTGAGCGTGTTTTTTTTGGGGGGGGGATTGACTTATTTATGGACGCTCTTTAACATCTCAGGTCATCAGCGTCCCATTCAACTCAGGGCGTGAAACGGCGGACAAATTTTGGTCAGAGGCATCTCTTTCAGGCTTGAGGTTCTTTTTCGTGCCGTAAATGTACGACACGGGACCCACGGCTTTACTTCCCTTCCGAAGGAAGCCATACTTAATATTTTTAACCTCGAAAAAATCCATCGGTCCTGGCCGGTTTCGAACCCAGGTTTTGGGTGTAGGAGGCAAGTATGGTAACCACTACACCACCAGGACCGGGACCGACTTGAGCGTGGTGATAAAGGATAACGAATAAATGGAAGGGATGATGAGAGAACTGGAGAGAAATATGAAAAGGAGGAAAAGCGAATTGGAAGAGAGGAAGAATTTCAGTAAGCATAATGAGTTGGTAGGTAGGATAAAGGCAAACATGCAAAAGGTGCACGGGCAGTTTGAAAGTTTCAAGGGTTTAATGGTAAATTAGGTAAGTTGTATACAAGTGGTGTAAATGAAGATGTAGAATTTGGAAATTATGCAAAGTTATACGATTTTTAATGGTGATTAATGGCATTTTTCACCACAGGCGGTGAACACCGAAGATACATGAAATGAAATTATATATTGGAAAAGGATTTTTTTATTTATACGGTGTTTGGATTAGGAGATAGAATAGTGGATAGATAGAACTATAGAAGGATAGAACTATTGAATATGATACAAAACAAGGATAATAAATGTTGCGCAATGTATGCTTTTACTAACAAGATACACAAAAAATATAAATATAAACAATGATAAATGTGTAATAAAATATAAGAATGAAAAGTACAAAATTATAAATATGCAATACAACAATAAAAGAAAGAAAAAGTATAATAAACAAATGTGGTTACATAATATAAATGAAGTTTTTAGCACGTTGTTATAATTTTGAAGTTGTGTTCCCCATCGTCGGGATTTGTGGAAACGTGCCTTCCCGACGTTAATGACAATTGAATGTCCTGTGGGAGGATTGTTATAAATTAGATGTAGAATTGCAAATTTAAAAGATAGATTGCACATTAAATTGCTCCTATTTACTATATCATTTGAATCTACACTGTTGGTGAATTCGAATCATTGTACTTTGTGCTTAAATACAAAATTTTGTCTATAGAGGGAGATTACGTTTTCCTCCAGGATTAGTACATAATTTTGAAAATGCCGATGGCGTTCGCATTGCTGTCAGTCGGCCTCAATAGCATTACTTATGTCGTCCATATATGGAACATTTTGTTGCTGCTGTTGGAGGTGAGGTGAGGAATTTGGTGCTCATGGTTAAACGCTTGACGATTGTAAAGTTGCTCCTATTCATTACGTATATTGCCATTCACTGGGTTGTGAGAAAATGCCGTTGAAAAAGGAGGTAGACTCGTCTAGAAGAAGAGGATGGATGAGCATAAGAATAGATTGTGAAATCGAGGGAGAAAGCGTGAAAAGCGAAAGATTATAAGGAAGGACGGCAAAGCATGCAGTGGCAGTTATCAGGAGAGTCGCTACTTATGATGGCAAAAGGGCAGTTGCTGTGCCATTCACGTATCCAAATTAATCTGTCATTGGCTGATATGGTAAAATACCAACCTTTGTAGATGGACGGTTGGTCTTTGGCAAATTTCAGGCGGAAATATTTTTTGTCATCGTAAATACCGGTGATAGCAAAATTAAGCGGGGGCGATTGATTAGAAAAGACCATATACATGACATCGTACCAGCAGTCCATGTGACGTACCGGTTCATTTAATTGAATAATTAAAAACGCAAAGTAAGTTTCCCCGTTAAAAAGAGCATACCATTCATTATTATGAAATGTTCCATGTTGGTAAGAGCGCGAGTGGTAGAAAATAATATTTTTGAATTCAAAGGTGTGTTCATGATATACGTAAAATGTACCATTTTGCGGAAAAATTATATTCGACAAAAAACTTTGTTTGCCAATCGTCATTATATTTTGAAAATGCTATAAAGAGAGTGGGAAGGTGTCCAAAAAGTCATAACCGTTAAGTATGTGTACGCAATAAGAGCCTGTAATAGCACAGCAAGTACCTTTGTAAATAAATAGTTCTGGGGGGTGCTAACAAAGATAAGAGAGATTGGAAAATGGTCAGGTTCGAAAGAGTCAAGGAGGATATAGGAGGGAAAGAGCTGCCTGACAATGCGATATTTGGAGGTCAGAGGGACGTCGTTAGGGTCTGTGAAGAACGAGAGGGATGAAGCGGAGACCATAATTCTGCAATAAAACATAAAGAGCAAAATTAAAGATAAGGCAAAAGTATTATTGTTAAAGTGCGAGTAGCAAAGGGGTATATTCCAATATGCTATAGCATCTGATGTGTCGAAAGTATAATCTACTGGAACATGGGTATGATACCACCATATGGGTGGATCGAGAGTAAATTTAGAATAGTTGAAGCAGCAATCAAGGACGAAATTGAATTGAACACTCTGGAACAAACAGCGTGACTACAGTTAATCGTTGCAAAAGCAGAAATGTTTATAGAATTTTATTGTGCGCTTCCAAAGGGACAAATTTAAATCTAAGTGAGTGGGGTTCATGTCGTTATAATCAAAAGGATATTTGCAGTAGGTGCAGTTTATAGAAAACGGTGGATAGGCCAGTGGTAAGGTTCCTGCAGCGATAAGTGTAACAGATAATCCCAAAGCACTACCGGCACATATTTTACTACTACATAGAGGACATGTGAATGTAAAGCAAGGTAGGCATTTCTCAGCAAAGCTTGTCAGCTTGTCATTGGGATCTGTGCAAGGAATGAAATGCAAGTGTAGCTAATAAGCTCTAAACGTAAAGTTAAACGTAATGAATATAATAATAATAATAATAATAATAATAATAATAATAATAATAATAATAATAATAATAATAATAATAATAATAATAATAATATATAGTTAAATACATGTGAAAGATATAGTTTTAAAATTGGAATCCTGACAAAATGTGCAGTTAATATTAACAAAAACTAATTGTACGCTATATCAAAATGTAATTTTAAATAAATGAGAAAAAGATATTGCAAATAAAATACATAACGTTATTACTAAAAACGATAAAAAATAAAGACTTACTATTGATGAAAAAGGCAGCAGTCAAAGAAGCTACCAAGAACAGCAGCACAACAAATGCAGCAAGTCTGAAAAAATAAAATGAATGCATATTAATGACAAATTAATAAAGTCCAGTATATGCATGAATTCATGGATTAATGAATTAATGACTTAATGCACGTGTTTAAGTATGCATACAATTACGCCATCATCAAGCATTGGACATCAACGATCAATAATGCAAAAGATAGCAACATTACGAGTTAATGATCGAATAAATGAATGCGTTTTTAAAAGTACTAAATAAGCGAATGTAATGATACTTACAAGAATGTATATATAAATAGATCAGTAGCAGCAGCAGTGATAATACCTGAAAATATTTTTTAAAAAATGCCAATGCAAATAAAGCAATATTACAAAAATGTTTCAATAATAAAATATGTGCGTTGAAAAACATTATGTTATGTGTCTAAAAACAATTAAAATTTGCATGAGTAATTAATGTTTGTTAAATATGGCTAGCAGAAAAACAATAGAAATGAATGCATGAATTGATGAATACGTTTAAAGATGAATACAAACACGACGTCATGCAAGCACAGAACATGAATGAGCGATAATGCAAATGTTTAGCAACTTACAAACACTAATATCCATGATATTAAAATATAAAGTACGAATAAATGAATGCAAATATTTTAAAATAAAAAATTAAAAAGTGCAAACATAGGAATGCAATTAAATTTACAAAAAAGGAATAAATAAATAGGTGTAATAGTACTTACAAATATGAACGATCGTGCAACAACTGTAGCACAAAAGGTAACATCTTGTCGCAAAACAATGACACACTTTGTTGAAGCTCCACAAAGCACTTTATGTGTTGAAGGAAAAACCAATTATGTTTTATTCATACCGTATGACGAACATTGCAAAACCACTGTCGTAAATGGTAACTTTCCTTGCACCATAAAGCGGTCGATGCGGTGACCTAGGAAAGACCCCGGAAAAAAAATATTGAATTTTTCAGACAGGAAGCAGCGGTTAACTAGGAAAGTCCCCTGAAAAGATATAGGACTTTTCAAACCGGGTGCAGCGGAGAAACGGCTTGGCACCGGCTCCTTTCAAACCGGACGCTGTGGTGAGACTGTTAGTCCCTGGTGACGCAGGGCGCGCAAAGTACATGTGTACCGCCGCTGGGGCCTCCAGTGATGTATCGTAGTTTTCAGCGCAGAGTGAAACAATTGAAGCACATCATTGCTCGGTGCAGAGGATTGAGGCCCCTCAAGGTTACATTTACATACAGTGAGGGGAATAGGGAGTACACATGACGTAGTGCATTTCCTCTTCTAGAGCACAGTGGAGCACTTGCAGCACATCATTGCGCCGGTCAAAGGATCGAGGCCCTCGCGGCTACTTAGATGTAAAAATCAGGTTGTGAAGTAAGGAGAAAAGCAAGTTAATTGTGCATTAGCGTGAAGCTTATGTGTAAGAGTGAAAAGTTTATGTACGGTTTAAAAAAACGCAGGACTATGAAGTGATGTTAATGGCCTTCTTAATAGGACTTTTACTGTTAATATTGCTATCTGTTGCTGCGGCGACGATGATTATGACTGCAAGTGTAAAATTAACGGACAAAATAACGACACCTCATTCATGCCATGTATGATGTGCATCATTAGTTTTACTCTTTATGAAATAAGTATAGCGTCTTATTCTTTATTTACCTAAATATAGCGTAATTGATATTAGTGTACTTAAAACAAATATAGTAATGGTTAACTATAATTTTTTTTTCAATAGAGGCTTGAACCGTTGCTTATGCGCAAATTGTGCATACTTTTAAAAATAGTCATTATAATAATACCTTCTAGGCTCGGAGTGTAATGTGACATGATGGAAATTGAAAACTTGTCGCCTTATTTCAAAGAGGACTTTCCCAATCCTTCTGACGACGAGCACTATTTCACAGAGGACTTTTCCCTACCTTCTGACGAGGACAACGATGACCTGCGTAACGATGGTGGCATGGAGATGTCGGTAAGTGCGCAACATTTATTGGGCATTACGCAGCATCGCCAGAGAAAGGTGAATAAATTTTACTTTGGGTTTTCATACAGTCATATAACCGTTCGTCACATGCCCGAAAATTCAAATCCAGCAATGTGGGTTTCTCAAACTTTTCAGGGGCTCTTGGATTGTTTAAATGAAGATCTACTGAAAACGAAGCCAGGTACTTGTGTTTATCAATTAGCGATTCCAATCACCCTTCCGCATCTTTCTATATGAGCGTACGCCGGTTCAATCAGATTAATCCGGAGGCCATATTGAAATCCATTGAAAAGTGATGCAAAGTAATAGGGAATTTTCGATCGGATGACCTCTCAAAATTAATTGCGTGTGGACCAAGGATCTGCAGGGTTTTTGCTTCACGTACTGCTAAAATGAAGTAAATATACAGGAATTGTCGAAATAAAGAATAAGGACCTAGAGCCATTGCCATGTGTAAGACTAAAGTTGACGCCGATGTTAATTATTATGCAATTAGAGGCAGAGAACACATGCAAAAGGAAAATGCGCTAGAATTGTGGGAACTTGTAGGAAAGCGCGATGGTAATTTACTTTGCAGTATGTTGAAAGCTTTGTCCCTAAACTGAGGAAATATAACATTCCGGAGCAGTCTGGGAAGAACGTGTTGGTACCAGTCGAATGTGAATTCCGAAAAGCACCTCGACCTCATGTTACATGACGGACACTTTAATGCCAAAGTTGACCTGCACAGAACGTTCAAATGCAACTTTTGCTGTCGCCAGTGTAATTACGTATCATTATGTATAAAAGAGAGGCATCGCTGCGATTTGAAATGCACAAAATGTCTCCTCGATTGCAAATCAAGCGATACAGTAATTACAAATTGTAATGCATGCAACAGAAACTTCAACGGCGAGGAATGTTTCAACAATCGTTTATTGAGGAGCGCATATTACCCCAAAAATGCCTGTTTGCCACGTTGAAAAGGTGTGCTTATCTTGCAACAAATTGGTTAATAGCAGGCGAAGAAAGACCCCTGACCTGTGCAATGATAAATTTTGTAACGCGCGTAAGCGTCATGTGGGTGCACATCACCAATGTTACATTCAGCCTTACATATCGGAAAACATGAAAAAGTTCAAATTCATGTTTACAGATTTCGAATGTACACAAAGCACCCATATATGGGAAATGTCCAAGATTTCCAGCACATTCTTATTTATGGGTGCTGTACCAGGCCTACGCGGTGTGCATGGGACTTAGTACGTTCAACGAAATACTGTTCGCAATGCGCCAAAGGGATGGATTTTTAGAAATAATGCGGTACAAAGATTATCATATTACCCACTCTAGGTTCGAATGTTGGGATATCATTGTTATTGCCCATAACCTCAAGTCTTACGACGGGCAGTTCATACTCAGATAGATAATGGGAAAGCTTAAATGGGCGCCGAAATTAATAATTAACCGGACCCCATATGCAGGATGAAGCACGAAAAGATAACACTTTTGGATTCGCTCAACTTCATCCCCCTAGATATTATCAGATTTCCCAAAACGTTCAATCTCACGGAATGCCAGGGATAATACTCTTACACGTTTAACACTAAGTAAAAATGAAAATTACGTGGGACCCATTCCCAGCCGAAAGTATTACTGTCCGGAAGGCATCTCCATGGACGGGCGTGAAGCCTTAGAGAAATGGCACGCAGAAAAGCTGTCTTCCGGCTACGTATTTACACGAAGGTGAAAATGGTGTAGTACTACAAGATGAATGTGTTTCTGCTATATATAGGCGTGTCGAAATTTAGAAAAGAATTTATAGACGAAAATGAAATAGTTCCTTTTCGAGAATGCGTCACCATTGCTCATGCGTGCATGAACTTGTACAGAGAGAGATTTATCCTCACAAATACGATCCCCATAATACCCGTAGATGGGCACTGTCTAGTAGGTAAGCAATCGCGAATAGCGTACATATGCCTGTCGTGGGTGGAACAACAGCAAAACGTCGTCATTCAGCATGGGTTTAGATGCAGGGAATTGAAAGTTAAGGGCCACAATGTAGACGGATATAGAGAGGAAAAAAACCGCAAGGGCGTGTACTTTTTTCACGGTAGCTTCTACCATGGCTGCACGAGTTGCTTTCCCAGTCATCACTATGTTGCATACGGTTCTGGCAACGAAACCATGGTTTGTAGGTAGGATAACACAGAGAATATCGCAGATGATATAGGATGGCGTCTACGATTTGGAGAAAATGTGCGAATGCGAATTTAACGACATGATAAATTTTAACGCTTTGCTGGCGTAATTTGTCAGGTCATATTTTAAATCGCATACGGAACCGCTGAATTCGGGGGATACAATCTTTGGCGGAAGAAACAATTGCACCAAAGGGTAGAACGAAACGTCTGAGGACGAGAAAATGTTTTACTAATATGTGTGCAGTCTATATCCGTTTGTAAATAGATGTAAACCATATCCCGTTGGTTATCCCAAGATACACGTGGATGCATTTCCAAATTTAAATTATATAAAGAGTGGTATAATTAAGTGTAAAGTATTACCACTGTCAAACATATATCACCCTGTATTACCTGTGCGAATCGGTGGAATTTTTTTCCACTATGCATGGCTTGCGCAGAAATCAGATACCAGCAGGAGTGCAAACAGCCACGAGGAAAGGTCCTTATTAGGCACGTGGGTGGTAGAGGAGGTTAAAATTAATTCCCCCCCTCTCTCTCTCTCTCTCTCTACCGTTCATTTCTCTCGAGGAAGGCTACAAGATTTTAGAAACGTACGAAATATGGGAGTACAAAATGGTGAAAAATGAGCCTGGGCAAAAGGGACCTTTCCAAGACTACGTAAATCAATTTTGGAAAATTAAGACGGAAGGTTTGGCCCTCCGATTGCGACACGCTCAAAAATGGACGCGTTTATCCCAGTGTTTTTAGAACGAGAAGGCGTGTAATTGAACCCGCATGCCATGCGTTTTAACCCGGGCAGGAGACAGCTGTCAAAGCTGATGTTAAACTCCTTTAGGGGAAAATACGAACACGACAACCTTCTCCAACCTTCTCAACTGCGAGCTCGTAAGCACCCACGAACACCTGATGCAACTCTCAAACGATGCAGGTGTGAAGGTTAAAACGTACATACCGGCACTGGACGATATCATGGTTTAGACGACGAGCGTAGCCTTAAGCAGAATTTTTCAAGTAACGTGGTCATAACCGCCTATATCACCGCCCAAGCTCGGCTGGAGCTGTATTCCTACCTGAGGAAATTGGGGCAACGCGGGAGCAGCTTCTACACCGACTTCATCTAGCAACTTACAGGCCTAATGAATGGTTGCCGAAAGCGGAGTCGTTTTTTGGGCAACATGACGGACGAATTATCCAAGTACAGTGAAGGTGCCTACATTTGGCATTTTGTATCCGTGGAACCCAAGAGCTACACCTTTGATGCGAAATGCGGCTATAGGGAGTATTCCGTGTGTAAAATAAACGGTATTACCTTAAACTACGGTAAATTGAGCAAAGTGAACTGCGGTCGTGAAGGATCTAGTTCTTTCGTATAATTCAAGATTCGTAACTATCACAAACCGGCAAATTGAGAGAAAGCGCCTATGTACAATAGTGACCGAACCTTCAACCAACACGTTCCGCATGGTGGTGGACAAGCGCGTGCAGTACCCAGGAAGTGGAGACCCGCATTCTTTCAGATATAAGAGGAGGAGGAGAATTTATAACGCTCGCACATAACATGTCCACGAAAAAATGTACGAAGAGGAAGAAGAAGATGACGAGATGGAGTGTAAAATACGCAAGGTTGACGAGGACGAATGCGAATATGTCCGTAAGTCAAAAGTAATATCGTCTCTGAAACGGATGAGAAGGCGCTAGAAGATCACGAACCTTTCCGTCCCTTAGCACGCTTTCGTACCGGGCGAACATATGAAACCCGTTAACTGGCACGCTCTTAATATAACCTCCAGTCGCCAGTAGACTTTATGTTTAACATGCTTCCACCTGTAGTGAACAACAAGGGAAGATTTAAACGAGAATGCGGAGATAAACGTGCACATGAAATATGTTTCTTTGGGCGAGGTGGTGCCAGACAGGAGCTAGTTTATGCAAGTGAACACTTTAAAAATGTGGACTTGGAAGATTTATCTTTGGGGAGGTGATTGCAAACACCGGCAAGCTAAAGCGAGTGAATCCCGGAGAAACGTGGAAATGACGGACGGAGAAGTATAATAACCGACTGGAGAAGGATGAACGTGGAAATGGCGCATCCCCAAAAATTTAGTTTCCCAGAACCATACAGGTTGCGGGGCCGTCCCGTTACGGAAAATCCACCTTTGTTAAGCACGCTATAGCCAACTCCGGCCGAACATTCGACATTAAGAGTAATATGGTGTCACCCTCCCGAGTATCCGCTCAAGTTTGAAACGAATTCAACCACTGCACGTTTAATGTGATTGATTTGATTGATTGATTATTGCTTAAGGGCGCAAAACTGCTATGGTCATTAGCGCCCAAACACATCAAGTACTGTGTCAGAAATAAAAATAAATAAACAAAGAACGCAAATCCAGCGCATAATGACCGCACAGTAGTACTTGTGCAATAAAATTTATACCCAAAAACAAATAATAAGGGTATAAGGCGCCACAAACATTAAGGTCTTACTAAAACACAGCCGAAAGATCGGAAAAACACTACAGTCCAGTACTTGGGCTAAAATTGTACCAATAAAATCCCAAAGCAAACACAGGTCAATAAACAAAGACCGGTAGCAAAACTAATCAGCAAGAGCTGAAAACAAACCAGTCTTATAAAAGATTAAAATGGTAACAATAAAACCCCAAAACAAATAACAAGGGTAATGTGCAAAACAACAATGAAAGACTAGTTAACACTATTCAGCAAAAGCTGAAAAAACAACAGTCTTAAAAAAGTCTAAAAATGCCGTCAATGGTAAAAAGAGAACACCTCACACCTTGTTCCAAAAACCACAAATACGGATAAAACGGAGCACACGCTCAACAGCAACCACATCATCTGCAACTAATTCCTCATTAGAGGAGGGCAAACCTAGGCTATTTCTAAAAGCTGTCAGATGAAGACAATCAATTCAAATGTGACGCACTGTAAAGGGGTGCTCACAGTGAGGGCAAACTGGAGCGGGTTGACCATTAAAAAGTGAGAGTGACTAAAACGGCAATGCCCAATTCTAAGACGAGCTAAAATTACTTCTTCGCGACGAACAGCGCGAGAAGCAGTCGACCAGTTAAAAGGGGTGGATTTACATTCACGGAGCTTATTAGTTGGGAACAATTCCCACTCCTCGCGCCAGCGCGAAAAAATGGCTCTACGTAAAGAATGTATAAAATCCCCAAAATAAAAACGCTGCTCGTACTCAGCAAGGTCTAAAAGAGCGGATTTTGCTGCAACATCTACGGCCTCATTACCTGCGAGTCCGACGTGCCCAGGCACCCATAGCAGTGTTACCCTGACGTCAGCGTCGTAAAGGGTTAAAACTACATTCTGGACCATCTGTACAAGAGGGTGGAGGTTGTACAGATTTCTAAAACTTAAAATTGCACTCAAAGAGTCGGAACATATAACACTGTTCCCTAGCCCCTGATCATAAATAAATAAAACCGCCCGAAAGATAGCATAAAGCTCCGCCATAAAAATAGATGTTGCAACGTCAAGACCATACGTAAAACTAGCCCCATTAAAAACATAAGCACATCCTACACCTGTGTCACATTTAGAGCCGTCGGTATAGATAAAATTCCAGCCATTAAAAGAGGATTTGATCTCGCTTAAAGAACAACGAATAATATGTGCTGCGGTCGATGATTTCGGACAGTACGTAAGCCCGAGATGAACGGGGGCCTCTGCTAAAATCCAGGGGGGAGAAGAAGTTTCCCCGGCTAAGAAAAAAGCAGGTAACTCAATGTCCAACGTCCGTAAAATTTCCCGAAAACGAAAGCCAGGGGGCTTAGGAGTAAAAGACCGAGCAGCATAAAAACGATCTAAAGACACATTAAAAAACGTCCCATTCGTGGGATGACGAGGTTGCGCACCTAAGCGACTTCCGTACGCAGCTAGTAAAACATCCCTACGATAAAACAACGGAGGTTCTCCAGACTCCGCACATAAACTCAACACAGGACTGGTGGGTGATGATGATGATTGTTGTTTAAGGGGCGCACAACAGCTAAGGTCATTAGCGCCCAAACATACTAAAAACTGCGTCAGTACTAAAATATAAATAGTTAACACAAATCAAGTCTGAGCAGCACGTTGTGCAACAAAATAAAAGTCCATAACAAATAACAAGTGGGTGTAATGGTCAACAAAGGACTGGTATTAAAATAGCCGCAATCGCGAAAACAACAGTCCTACAATGGCCTAAAAAGGGTCAGTAAAACCCTATAACCATCAACCCTAGAACATATAAAAACTGGTAGTAAAACACATCAGCAAAAGCTGAAAATAAACCAGTATTGTAAAAGTCTAATCTGGTAACAATAAAACCCCAAAACAATAACAAGGGCTATATATAACAACTCAATTAAAGACTGGTACTAAAAACGATGTATCAAATGCTGAAACAACCACAGTCTTAAAAGAGTCTAAAAATGCCGTCAATGGTAAAAGATAAAACCTCACACCTTGCTCCAAAAACCACAAACACGGATAAAACGGAGCATACGCTCAACAGCAACCACATCATCTGCGAGTAAGTCCTCAATAGAGGAGGGCAAACCTAAGCTATTTCTAAAAGCTGTCAGATGAAGACAATTAATTAAAATGTGACGCACTGTAAAGGGGTGGTCACAGTGAGGGCAAACTGGAGCGGGTTGATCATTAAAAAGATGAGAGTGACTAAAACGGCAATGCCCAATTCTAAGACGAGCTAAAATTACTTCTTCGCTACGAACAGCGCGAGAAGAAGTCGACCAGTTAAAAGGGGCGGGTTTACATTCACGGAGCTTATTATTTGGGAGTAATTCCCACTCCTCGCGCCAGCGCGAAAAAATGGCTCTACGTAATGAATGTATAAAATCCCCGAAATAAAAACGCTGCTCGTACTCAGCAGGGTCTAAAAGAGCGGATTTTGCTGCAACATCTGCGGCCTCATTACCTGGGAGTCCGACGTGTCCAGGCACCCATAGCAGTGTTACCCTGACGCCAGCGTCGAAAAGGGTTAAAACTACATTCTGGACCATCTGTACAAGGGGGTGGAGGTTGTACAGGTTTCTAAAACTTAAAATGGCACTCAAAGAATCGGAACATATAGCACTGTTCCCCAGCCCGTGATCAGAAATAAATAAAACCGCCCGAAAGATAGCATAAAGCTCCCCCATAAAAATAGATGTTGCAACGTTAAGACCATACGTAAAACTAGCCCCATTAAAAACAAAAGCACATCCCACACCTGTGTCAGATTTTGAGCCGTCGGTATAGATAAAATTCCAGCCATTAAAAGAGGATTTGATCTCGCTAAAGAACAACGAATAATATGTGCTGCGGTCGATGATTTCGGACAGTACGTAAGCCCGAGATGAACGGGGGTCTCTGCTAAAATTCAGGGGGGAGAAGAAGTTTCCCCGGCTAAGAAAAAAGCAGGTAACTCAATGTCCAATGTCCGTAAAATCCACCGAAAACGAAAGCCAGGGGGCTTAGGAGTAAAAGACAGAGCAGCATAAAAACGATCAAAAGACACATTAAAAAACGGCCCATTCGTGGGATGACGAGGTTGTGCAGCTAAGCGACAACCGTACGCAGCTAGTAAAACATCCCTACGATAAAACAACGGAGGTTCTCCAGACTCCGCACATAAACTCAACACAGGACTGGTGGGGAATGCCCCAATGGCAACACGGATACCCCGGTGATGAATCGGGTTCAGGCGGCGCAGAACAGAAGGCCGCGCAGAGCCATAAACGACACTGCCATAATCCAATTTGGACCGGATAAGAGAGCGATAAAAACGTAAAAGTACAGTCCGGTCAGCTCCCCAAGATGTGCCACTTAAAACACGTAAAATACAAAGAGAACGTTCACACTTGCCTCTGAGTTGCGCTATATGCGATGCCCAGCATAATTTCCTATCAAACACCAAGCCAAGGAACCGAACTTCGTCTGCGAAGGAGAGTGCGTCTGGGCCAAGATGGAGCGAAGGTGGAAGATACTCCTTGTGGCGCCAGAAGTTCATGCAGACGGTCTTCTCTGCGGAGAAACGGAACCCGTGAGAGACACTCCAAGCGTGAAGGCGGTCGAGACAGCATTGGAGGCGGCGTTCCAGGAGACAGGTCGTCCGAGAGGAAAGATATATGGCAAAATCGTCTACAAATAACGACGATTGTATTCCTGGCGGTAAACACTGGGTGATAGAGTTAATAGCAATGGCAAACAGTGTGCAACTTAGTACCGAGCCCTGAGGTACACTGTTCTCTTGAATAAAATTCGACGATAAAACTGATCCCACGCGAACATTAAAAACCCGGTCTTTCATAAATTCCTGAATAAAAACAGACATACGCCCACGTATGTTCCAATCGTGAAGCGTTCGGAGGATACCGCCTCTCCAGCAAGTATCGTACGCTTTCTCCAGATCAAAAAATACAGCAACCCTTTGGCACTTGCGCACAAAACCGTCCATTACAAGCGTAGTCAAAGACACAAGATGGTCGACTGAGGAACGATGACGCCGGAAACCACACTGGGCGTTCGTTAATAATTGCCTCGACTCCAACCACCACATGAGCCGTCCGTTCATCATGCGTTCCATCACCTTTCAAACGCAGCTGGTGAGGGAAATCGGACGATAACTGGAAGGAAGATGGGGGTCCTTTACAGGCTTAGGTATAGGAATGACGGTGGCCAATCGCCAAGCGTTGGGGAATGTGCCGTGACACCAAATAAAATTAAAAGTTCGTAATAAAAAAGCTTTGCCTTCTGCTGATAAATGCTGCAACATCGCAACATGAATGTCATCTGGCCCCGGTGCGCAATGTCGAGAGGTAGAAAGGGCATGCTCCAGTTCCCTGGCGGTAAAAGGAACGTTGTAGCTCTCCTGATGGTCGGAGGCAAATGAGAAACCTTTCCTCTCAACCCGCTCCCTTACTGCGCGAAATGAAGCCGGGTAATTGGCGGAGCTCGAACATCAGCGAAGGTTCGCCCTTTAACATTGGCGACGTTAGTCGGAGTAGTGAGCACTCGATTTAAAATCCTAAGACCGGGTATAGGTGTAAACCTTGGTTTGCCAGCAACGCGGCGTAGCCGTTCCCAAACTACGGATGAAGGCGTTGTGCGGTTAAATGAAGAGGTAAAAGAAATCCAAGAAGCCTTTTTGCTATTCTTGATGACTCGGCGGCATTTGGCGCGAAGTTGTTTATAGCAAATCATATTTGCTGAAGTAGGGTGGCGACGAAAAACTCGGAGAGCACCTCGGCGTGCACGCAACGCATCCCGGCATTCATCGGTCCACCAGGGAACCGGTAAGCGTCTAGGGTGACAAGACCACCGGGGAATAGTCTTATCTGTGGCTGTTATGATGACCGTACGGAGATGCTCGATCGCGATGTCGATAGATGGAAATTCATACCCTGAAAATTCAGCCAAAGATCGATAGAGAGGCCAATTCGCCTTTTCAATGAGCCATTTTGGCGCGCGCTGTGGATGTGCGTTTGAAGAGAGTGCATGGATCTGACACGGAAAGTGGTCACTGGAATATAAATCAGAGATGACGTTCCAGGTAAGTTTAATGTGATGACGCACGCCGGGTTCGTCACCTACGTAGCATTAAAGAAGGCGACCTCGTCGTCATCGAAGATATGATATACGTAAGCGCTAGCAGCGATATTTCCAATATCTTCCAAACGATTCACAATACAAAAATTTCGGCGTCAAGTGCATACTGCAAAACATATTCCCTCGGGGAAAGAAATTCCGCACTATTTCGTTTAGCGATAATTACATCATGGTGTTCAAAAACACCAGAGACAATATGCAGATAGACCGACTATTTCAGCAGATGGAACCGCGAAACTCCAAATTCTTGCTAGGCACATTTTAAAAAGTTACGGAAAAACCACACGGATGTCTGGTATTGGACTGCATGCAGTATACTCCGGACAGGTACAGATATAGGACAGGTCTGTTACCGAGGGAGGAGCCGTCTTGCTTCGTTCGCTATAAATATGGGGTAGCCACAAGAATCATTAGAGTCTCGACGATAAAGGCAAATGCACGAAAACTAACCTCTCCTCTTATCGCGAAACAATGCAATAATCTGGTCGCTTTTAGCAAAGGCAAGCCGGCCGTTCGCAAGAAGATTCTGAAACAAGCCAGTTCGGAATTGATCAAGGCAATCTCGGAATGCGCGTAGAACATTAACAAAAGGAGGGCAAGTATTGCTCCGGCGTGTAAAAAACGCTTAAAAAGACACATAGTCATGTGGGAGAAATTAGTCATAAAAGGTTTCGTTGAAAAAGAAAATCCTAACGCAGAAGGGCGGATTTTTACCTGCTTTTATTCTCCCTGTACTTAGTTCCATAGCTAGAGCATTAATATCGTCATGGAGCACACGAAGCAGATAATGTTCGTGCAATCTCAGCTCAAAAAGATTGCACGTCATAGATAAGGACATAACGTCATTTTTGGGAGATATCGCTCAGTTGTAGCGTTCCAAATTATCTCCAGAACAGAAGTGGAGTTTCATGAAGTATAAGCTGGATAACCATTACGATCTACTCTCGAAACTCAGAGCTCCGCACAAAAATAAGCAAAGAGAGCGGGAAGTAGAGATGGAAGACGATTTTAACGACGGCCACCGAACAGACGCGTTTGAATCGGAAAACGGAGGGAAAAAAGCGTAGGACAGTGCAAGCCATAGACTCTGTCGAAAAGAATAAGATTAAAAGGGCTCGCGGTGTTACTAGCTTCACCAATAGGCACTGTCTGAGGCCAATATCCCACAAATCGTCTATGCAGCAGAGATTCTAGAGTGGGTAACGCTGTACTGATAATGGATCTGGAGGAAGTTTAGACACGAATACACCATTATGGGGGTCTTGGCACTGCCGAAATATTTCGCAAAGCGACCGGCGTTTCCATGCATAAGATAGAATCCTTTCTCAGGGGAAAGGAGAGCTACGTGCTGCACAGGCAGGCCAGAACAGGCAGGTAACGTTACAAGATCGACTACTTGTAGTAGAACCTAAACGTCATGACTAGTATCAAGCGATACAACTAGCGGTACGCTCACATTTTGACTGTTGTAAACGTGTTTTTCACATATGGGGAAGTACCTATCGAGGCCTAATTTCGCAAAAACATTGTCAAGGCCTTTGGTGGCATATTTGCCGAAAACAAGAGAATCCCCAAGGTTTTGCAGATCCATAAAGGTACCGAATTCACCATCACGATGATTCGAGGGTTTCTAAAGTAGCATGGCGTTGCGCTCCACACGACATATAATAACGTGAAACCCAGTGTGGTTGAACGCTTTAATTGCACATTAAAGACGAAAATGTGGCTATACTTTACGCATAAAACACCTATACGTCCTTGCTAACCAATTTATTAAAATCGTACAATAGTTCGCACCACAAATCCATAAAAATAGTGCCATACGATGTCGACAAATCGAACGATTTCCAGGTGTATGAAAATCTGTACGGCAATAGAAAACGACGCGGCGTTCCCTCAAACCAAAGTTTCGCAGGGGGCGACCATGTTCGCACATCTAGGGCAAAGATGAAATTCAACAAGGGATATGAGCAAAACTGGACTTAAAAAATATTCGAAATTTAAAACGCGGTGCGAGGCAATCTCGTGATTTACAAGATAAAAGACCTGCCCGGTGAGCGTGAAGAAAGAATATGTTACGCCCAAAAGTTGCAAATGATCGACCTACCCTTGACCTACAAAGTGGATAAAATACTGGCCACCAAGGGCAAATGTGCCAGTAGCAAGTGCTCGTCAAGTGAAAAGCGTATATTTAATTGCTAGGTGAAAATTTTCGGCATTGCATCGATATGATCACGCAAAAGCACTTTTCCATAGAGCGCTTTGCCGAGAACACCATCTCTCGCTTTTCCAACCTATTGCCTGAAAGGGTAGTGTTGCACGGCGAGTGGGAGCTGGCTCTCTGCAATGCTCGATATCTTATCAGATTTTACAACCTCAACACCACCTGCATTATCTGCGGAAAGCACACCACATACCTAGAAGAGATACGCGATAGCGTGGATTATCGATTATGCTTTCACTTAACCAACGAGACACAGATGGATTCGTTCCAAGTAGTCGAGAGTATCAACAAAGTTTTCTAAACAATCTTGCAGTTGAACGAGGGGTTTACCTTTAAAGTCGAACATGTTAACCTCGAGGTTATCAAACAGTCGCGGTCCAAATTGATCAACGCTCTATCTGAGCACGTCACGCCGTTCCAAAGCTTGAACCTGAATAAAACGGATCAACTAATAATCAATCAATGCGCCCAAGAGACCGAGACCTTCCTCGACGGCAAAGTCAACCGTCAAACAAAAAACAGCGACCGCACCGATTACGCTGTCCACTGCACCGAGTATACCGTCCGCAGGCGGATCACTCGGCCAAAGATTGGAAAGCACAGACGAATGCTAACGAAGCTCGTTCCTGTGGCCTTTTATAAAAAATTAAAGATAGTGGAGTTTTATAATATATTGTACATTTGCATTCATTTGAATTGGAACAGTTAAGTAAATCTCTGGTTTTTAAAAAGTTCAAATTTAATTTTGATGGCGTATACCATCCGTTTAATTTTAAGGATCACAAAGGTATTTAAAAGGAAATACATTGTTGTGTATTAATCCCACTATTAGGCGTTTTGGGAAAACAATTCTAAAGTTTCTAAAAAGAAAACACAAAGTCCACCCAAATGTCCTGCAAAGTTACATGTTTATGAACATATATATGTGTTAACTTAATGTTAAACTCATATTCTTTGCACTCTATTTTCCAAAAGTAAGGAAAGTATTGGTATGTTGTTTAAAGGTAAACTACTCTGTTGTGCATGATTATATGTAAAATCCATTATATGATTATTTCCATTAACATGTACATATGAAAACAAAAAGTTTAACATTCTTTCTTCTAGTGTTCCCTTTTGGATAGCAACATATCTGGTAACATGATTGGGTTTATCATTGAGTACTTTTGCTACATAACATGGAAATGCATTCCCTAACATACAACAAATGTTTTCATTACATAATCAGTAAAATAACCAGACCAGTATTCAGGAAAATGAACTGGTGTACATTCCTCAAACATAGCATTAAAACCAGTTTCTTTTGCCACATACTAGATCTTCTAGTTAATCCGTTTGTGTTTCATACATGAAATGAAATGGCTTATAGAAGTACAAAAATGAAATATTACTAATACTGTCCTGTGCTACCAAAGCCTCTTTTAGTACATTTTAATTTATTAACATACTTAAATTTCGGTGTGTGTATTTTTCATATATTAATTGTGCAAATTTTTTATTTTTTGAAATACTTTGTTTTTTATCCGAGTTGTATGACATTATTACACACATTTCACCCGTGTAATATCTATCTATACATACTCCTCCTTTAGTAAATCCTAATAATAGTGCTAAAATACATTTTTCTGCTATTCGTAGATAAGTATGCTTGGGAGATCTTGCTGTTGGGATAACTATGGTTGAAACTCGTACGTTTTGGATGAAAATATATCTAAGCCTAATGATTCTTCAGTGCATCTAATAGGTAATGTAACTTATTACTTAGCTTAATTCGCATAGTCATCTGAAAATAAAAAAAGGCAATTTTAGTTATTTCTTTGAAACGTTATATTGTAGGCATTGTTAGGAGTGGTAAATCCTAGAAACTAAAATGTTAGGCATGGTCTTTGTTTATTAATATCTTCAATATCGCTTTCTTTAAAAACATATTTTCTTGGAACAAATACGCTAATGCGATCTTCATAATTTTTTTGAAGTTTAATCAATAATGACGGTCCATACTGAGTCACCACTCTTGATGCAGCAACTACGTTGTATGGAGTATTTTTTGATAAATCTCGAATCTGCATTGTTTTGTTGGTTTGAATTTGATTAAATCTACTGAGAAAATATATTCTGCAAAGAAGATAATTTTGTATATAGTTCGTTTTAGGAAAAAAAGGATAAAAATAGGAAAAAACTGTAGAATACTCGCCTTGCTTGCAGCAGTGTAGCCTTGTTGCAGTGCAGTATGGTGTCTATCCTGCCAGCTTTTATACGCTGCACTTATTAGACAACGCCCAATACGTCATAAGCGGAACTACAATCTTTGCTACCATATAAGGAGACAAAGGCTGTCTTCCTCTACAGTTGATCTTTTGTTAGTTCAACAAACACATCGCAAAGTCTTCACCAATGTAAGTATGGGTTATTTTTTAAATTTTGAAAAGATTTGGATACACTAAAAAGTTTATACCTTATTTTTTTGTTTTAGCATGAAAAATATTAGTTGTAAGAGAGGTACGTAGAGAGTATAAGAGGTATAATGCTCATGGGAGGCATTTTGTTATTCAAATTAAACTATCTCCTAACAATGAAAACCCCATCGTTTACTTTGAAAGTAGCATGCAAATGATTTTATATACTGTGTTACAGAACATTGAACCGCATGATATGGTAGGTTTGTCAATTAGCAACTCTATACATTTGCAAGATAAACCTATAGGGCTTAGTTTTCGTCGAAAGGATCAAGTTCATTTAGATGTAATAATGGCCGTAATAGAAAAGGTATGCCAATCTAATGCCAATTCTTACGCTACGGATACCTTATATATAAAAGTAAATCATGTTGAGATGCCGTTTAGAAATGGACTAATAAAAACAAAGAGTCGCTATATGTCTGTTTTGGCATATTTGAAAAGAAGCATCGTGACAGTTAAATCTATATAAATTGTTTTGCCTGTGCGTTAGTAATAGCAATTGCTCATTTTACTAAAGATCCAGACTATAAAGCTTTTATAAAGAGTAGAAAATTACATTCTAAAGTTGATGATCTTCTAAAAGCTACAAATATTGATCTTAGTAAGGGGGAGGAATTTTAGAATTGCAAAAGTATCTTTCAAAGTACAGAATTGTAGTTTATGATGGACTGTATTGTGAAAATATTATATTTGACGGAAATCTAAATTCATCCAAAGTATTTAATTTGTTATATAATGCTAAAGAAAAACATTACAATGTTATTGTAAATCTTACAGGCGCTATGACTAAACGATATGTATGTGACGGGTGCAACTAGGGGTTGGAGGGTTACAAAGGAATTAAAACCCACAAATATAAATGCACGGCATGTTTTGCAGTTCCACCATGTAAATTAGACGAAAACTATTTGTTTTGTTACATGTATAATAGATATTTTAGAAGCCAAAATAGCATGAATAATCACATACAGAATAGATTTGGAAAGAAAACTGTTTGCGAACGGAAGCGGCATTGTCCAACATGCAGTCAGCAGCTAAAACCTAATCATGTGTGTTACAGGATATATTGTAAAAGTTGTAAAAGTGACGAGATGCCTGGACACGTGCTTTATGCCTACACTGAGCCCTAAAATTCCCTCTTTGGAAAATGTTTTGTTTATATTTTTATATTCAATGCACACAAAATACTCGCAAAGGGGATTCTTCTACATTTTAACATGTTCCAAATTTGCTTTGCCTAGAACAATTTTGCTTTCTTTGTGAAAATAGCAAAGTCTTGGAATGCAGTCAGTGCGGAAGGCGCAAGAACTGCTTTTGGGGAGATAGCTGCATTCAACAATTTGTAGAATATTTAAGAAAAGATAGATCGTTTTGTGTAAAAATTATAGCCAAAGCCCATAATGCCCAGCTTTATCATCTTATGTATATTTTGGATTATGCCATCAAACAGAGTTGGGTACCTAATTTAATCATGAATGGTGCTAACATTTTGTGTATGAAAATGGTACATATAATCTTTTTGGATAGTTTAATTTTTTCATCTATGAAATTTCCAAGTTTACCCAGAGCCTTTGGCATACAATCTCTAACAATGGCATACTTTCCCCATTTTTTAACACTTTGGAAAACATCAGTTATGTGGGGGTTTTACTGGTCCCTCCAATTACGGTGTGGACCACATGATGCCAGATGAACAAAAAGAATTTTTCAACTGGTATGATACTGCAAAAGATGGAGTTTTTAATTTTAAAAATGAGTTAGAGACTTACTGTCAGGCAGATGTTACCGTGCTAATAGAAGCGTGATCCATATTTAGGAATACCTTCTTAAGCATAGGAAATATTGATGCATTTCAAGAAGTAATTACAATAACCTCAGCATGCAACGAGGTATTTAGAAAAAATATTTACAATCAAAGACTCTAAGGCTCATACCTTGTGGAGGCTATAGGAAGGCAGATAAGCAGTCTAGGAAGGCTCTGTGGCCTTGATACGAGGAAATTAAACGAGACATCTGCATTCAACATGCAGGTAACGGAAGAGAGGTTAGATTACCAGAGTTGCCCAACCTCAAAGTGGACGGGTTTTGCAAGGAGACGAGAAAAGTTTTTGAATTTACGGGATGTTTATGGCATGGTCACACATACTTAAATAATGAACGAAAATTCATTGGTACTTGGATCGTGGACGAGGTAAGAAAAGCCGTTGAGATGGGCTATGAAGTTACAGAAATTTATGAATTTTATGAATACATGCTGGAAAAGTATGATAAACATGAAAACAAGGGTTTTTTTGTAGAATACATAAATAGTTATTAAAAATTAAAGGCAGAAGCCAGTGGCTATCCTTCCTGGGTTAAGAGCGAATAGGACAAGGAATCCTTTGTAAGGAGATTTTTTCAGAGTGAAGAAATGCTTATGGATAAAATGGCAATAAAAATGCACGTGCAAGGTCTTTGGCAAAATTGTGTCTAAATAATTTTGGGGGAATACTCACTGAACAGGGCAATAGATTGCGAACAAAAATGATTAGGGAACCTGGAGAATTATTCAACTTTTTGATCACCCCCGGGATAGAGGTGCAAAATTTAATGTTTGCAAGCGACCAGGTCGTTTGGCTCTCGTGGAAATGTGCGGATGAGATCGAAGCTCCTTCACTGGCACACACCAACGAAGTACTGGGAGCATATGTCACTGCTGGAGCAAGACTCAAGCTATATACCTATTTGGAAGCCTTATATGAAGACATTTTGTACACACATACCGATTCTATCATTTGTGAGGTTAGAAAAGAAGAAGAGTGTAAAGTAAATGTGGAGGTACCTTGGGAGATATGACGGACGAACTTGCAGACTATGGGCCCGAAGCTTACATTTCAGAATTTGTACCTGGAGGACCAAAAAATTACGCTTACAAGATTAAATTGCCAAATGGGGATTTCCAAACTATGTGTAAAGTGAGGGGTTTAACTTTAAATTATGCCTCTTTGCAGCTTGTAATTTTTTACGCCATTAAAAGGTTAATTTTGGGTGAAAACGAGGAACAAAACGTTGTGGTTAGAACGGAAAAGAAAATTAAACGCAAATTATCGCATGGAGTTCATGTCGTTTCCGAACCAGAAGATAAAATATATAGGATTTGTTTTCACAAGAGGACACGAATATCAAATTATGATTCGGTTCCATTCGGGTATATAAAACCTGGCTGACCGAATCATTTCCCCTCATCATAAATTTAGAGGTGAAGGCAGTTGTGTTAAAGTATTTGGAGAAGCGAAATGGGCTGAAACATTGTACCAATTATGAGCTAAGGCTTATTCCTTTGAAAGTGTTTGAGCAACATCCAATATATGATGTAGATTATGTATTGTATTGACTAACGGAGGATTTGAGGCAAGAATTGGAAAAATTACGGCGTTGCACGCATAGACGAAGAGAGTGCACTGCCGGTCATAACATTTCAGTACCCGTTCACTCTGATAATTAGCGGCAATTCAGATTCGGGAAAACGGTATTTTGTGTAAAACTGATTAAAAACTTAAAACAATTATGCACTGTTAGTAAGTTTAAAGAAATGTTGTGGTGTTATAGCGAAAAGTCGACGGTGCCCAAGTTAAAACGTAAAATTTCACGTTGGTGTTCCAAAATTTGAGAATCGGGAAAGAGAGCCAAAGCTAGTGATATTAGACGATTTGTTAACTCTGTTTATTCAACAGAGATGTGCGATTTGTTACAAAGGGTAGTCATCATACAAATAAAAGTTTCATTTTAATTACTCAAAATTTGTTTCATAAGGGTAAATACTGTAGAGATATATCATTAAATGCTAAATACTTTGTAGTTTTCAAAAACGTTAGGGATAAGAATCAAATAGCCCATCTAGCCACACAAATATACCCAGAAAATCGGAAATCTCTTTTTCAGGCCTATTTAGAATGTACGATAAAAACCTCACGGGTATATGTTATTTGATTTATGTCAGGAGACCGATAATAGATTAAGATTCAGAACCAACATTTTCCCATCGGAGCTTCCCACTGTAGCTTACCAGCATGAGCAAGCGGATAAGATCGAACTGTCACATGCTTCACGTGCTTAAAAGAACCAACCCGGAACTGAGGACAGCCATTTTGAAGAAGACAAACAAAGAGCTCATATTGGCTATTACCGAATGCGCTCTAAATGTTTTGAATGGTAATTGTAAGGTAAGCAAATGTACCCTACGCAATCTAAGAAAATATTAAAACGACTTTACACAAGTGGTAGACAAATCTCAAAAAGTTAACAGCAAGAGAAGCATTATAATTCAAAAGGGAGGGTTTTTGATACCTTTACTGTCTGCAGTATTGACGGGACTAACAGCTCTAATAAAGCATTAAATGTTGCATAAATGATTTTTAGTCTCTCAGCACTTTTTAGATACTCGCTGTTCTAAAAAGAAGGGAAAAAATAACTGTAAAGGATTCGTGTCAAGTGTTGGTTAAATTTAAAGCTAGGCGTCCTCCACTGCCTTTATTACCACAACAACAGCAGCAGCCTTTGCCAAAGCGTGAGGTTAAAAAACGGCTCGTCTTTCTCTCCCCAGACGACGACGACAAAAAGGAAGAACAGAAAGTAATTGATGATGATGTTGATGATGATGATGCGGTAGAAGTGGACGAAGAGTAGACCAGGGCTTTACCACTACCACCAGACGAGAAAAAGGAAATTGAAGAATTTACTAATCAAAACTTTGGATATCTATCCGGACATTACATGGCACCCTATTTACACACCCCTAGAGTAACAGACACCGTCTTTGGCATCTATAGGGATAAGGACGGAAGTTTTAAGATTGCGATTCAGTAATTAGAATAGAGGATAACGATTTGTATGTAAAGAGTAGATATTTCAAGGAAACTCGTGGTTTGTGGGAATTATTGACAAGAAAACAGGTAGATCTCTCAAAAGTCACATCATCGGATAAGAGTAAATATAAGCAAATTCTTCTTTTAACCAACAGATATTTCCAAAATAACGAACCCTTCAATCAAATAAGGTCAAACAAAGGTCAGAAATATAAAAAAATAATTACCGAACTATTTCCGTCAAAGATTTCGTGGGAAGAATAATAATAATGTACAAAATGTACTATTATGATACCGAAAAACCTTCCTCCTTTTCTACTCTAGAAAAAAACTTGCTCCCGTGGTAGGAAATAAGAGAAAAACAGCGAATTGGCTTCTTAAAAAAGATACATATACTTTGCATAAACCTGCACGGAGAACATTTCAAGAAATTTTTACACTGTAAACAACATTAACGATTTGTGAGAAATTGATTATGCCGATTTGAAAAGCATTAAAAAATATAATGATGGAGTTCAGTATTTGCTAACGTGCATTGATTGTTTTTACAGATTTGTACACGTAAAACCCATAAAGTCCAAAAATAGTACAGAAACTGCCAAAGCCTTTAAATCCATGCTAGATGGCGCTGTTCCTTTTACCGTAAGATCTGACAGAGGTACAGAATTTTTGCGTTCGGCATTTCAAAAACTATTAAAAGACAAGGGTATAGAGCATCAGGTTTGCAGAAATCCTGACGTGAAATGAAGTTTAATTGAACGTTTTAATCGTTCTTCAAAATCCAAGGTCTTCAAGTACATTACGCACAAAAAACTTTTACCACTATTTAGATGGTCTTGATAAATTTGTTCTAGCGTATAACAATACCGTTCATTCGGCAATTGAAGTGCCTCTAAGCAAAGTGAATGCCAAAAATGTTTTACAAACATGGAAAACATTAGAGTCAAAACGAACTAAAATAAGGCCTCGACCATCAAATTCAAAGTAGGACAGACTGTGAGAATAAGGAAAGAAAAAATGAAATTTGCCAACGGTTATGGGCAAAATTTCTCCACAGAAATTTTATTAACCACAATCCCTTTACAAACTAGAGGATTTGAACAGAACGCCTATATAGGGACAATTTTATAGTTACGAGCTTACTCCCGTAAAAATCGACAAATCCACTCCGTATAAAACAGATAAAATATTGAAAATTAGAGTGCAGCAGGGCAGAACTCAACATCTCGTCGGATGGCGAGGATATAGTCCACAGCGTGGATAGATGCATCATGGATGAATTCTATGTAACTGTACTGAGTCACTCTAGCACAGATGTGTATCCTGAAAATTCACTACCTAGTTTTCCTAATGAATTAGGCAGCCTATCAATCTTCAAAGAGAAAAATTTGTGGTAGGTTTGGAGCTCTCCTACTTTTACGGTTACGAGTCCATAGAAGAGGATATACTTAACAAGGCAGAACTCAATAAAAATGTAATTATAACAGGAGCAGGCAGAATAGTTTTTGAAAAAATGGATTTTAAAGACTTTAACCGAGTTACAGGGCTACCTTGTTGCTCATCAGAAAGAGATTAAGGAAATTGAAAAAACTAAGAGGGAATGAGTTCCTTCATATTCCGTTTAAGACGAACACATGGCAAAGTCTAATAATATTCACATGATAATAGCTGGGGGGAAGGGTATTCCAAATTTTGCAGGTGTATTTGCATCAGATATGTTGCCTAAAGAATTTAAACCATCTACATTTGTAAAACATTTAGATCCTCACAACTTGCCTGGTTAACATTGGATAGCTGTTACTCAAAATTTAAACTCGTTTGCATGATATTTTGACTCCTATGGTCTTCCTCCTTTTGTAAAAGACTTCCTTCCCCATCATTTCTCCTTTAATTGCCACCAACTTCAAAGCCTCTACTCAGACATCTGCGGACATTAGTGATTAGTGTGCCTCTATACGCTATACATCTGTAATAAAGGATACACCATGAACGAGTTTGTTGCAATTTTCAACTCCACCAATCCAAACGACCAGGCTAGAAAGATGTTTCGCAGAGAGTTTACACCCTCGAGGCAATGCATCGGCGGACAGGAATGCCTGCCTGGTATACAAGTAAGTACCGTTATTTTTTCATCGTCAGTTTTCTATGCATGCCTTCAATGGAAGGAAGTCTAGTGGTGGACTTTCAGGCCTTCAGGGGCAACAGCAAGGAAATAATAATAAAGAAACTGTCCATTGCTGGCATAAATTTGGTTAAAAATTTTCATTTTACAAGTCCATGTCCTTGGAATCATATATTAGAAGGATACAACAAAGAAAGTCAATATAGAATACATTTACATGATGGATACATTCCTTACAGCATGCTTAAAACAATACTAGAGGAGGTGGTATCGGGACAAATCTCGCTATATGCCTGCAACGAGGATAAATTTGCACTACTCTCGGCACTAACAGAGAACGTTTATTAATCTAGAAAAAGAATTTAACTATCCAAATCCAGAAAATCTATACCATGAAATGCACTGTAGTTTTCCTTGTCACAAATTTTCTAACATTTATTGTGCATGTAAACACGCTCATGCCTTGTTTAAGTGGCTAGAGCATCATAAAATTAAAAAATTTAACATTAGATGTCCTCCCGTAGCTCTAATAGACACGATGCTTTTTTTGTTTCAGTGTATAAAAATAGGGATCGTACCCTCTAGACGCCAGTCTACGCCATGAAGTCTAAGAGACAAGCAGATCAGGATGTTCCGTCGACGTCCACCGTCCATCTCCAATTCAGAGCCCGTATTGCATCGCCGACCCTACTTTCTCAACAATCATCACTCCAGATACATAAGCTTGGGTTTCTACAAAAGAAGAAACTACGAGGCTCACGTGGAAATTGGTGGAGTGAAACAAGGGAGAGTTGTGCTTTCCCATTATTATTTCACGACTCTACAAAATAACCTACCGAAATTGGCAGAGCATCTCAGCAAGAACCAATCTTACAGATGCATCCAAGAAGCATTTCGCCTACGCTCCATCAAAGGACAGCGTGCCAGAATGCAATGTGGACAAGAACACGTTGTTTTAAATCTAGATGAAATAAACTATCTATTGTGCAACGCTATCATGCTGCAACACCAAATGGCAAAATATATATTAGCTACATCTGATGTGAAAGACTACATTAACAGCGCTTTTGGCAGCAATACTTTTCCAATTCCTAAAGAAAATATTTCATGCTTTGTAATTTATGATGTTATTTGAGACGAGTTATACTTGACGCTTGTGTATTATAAACATGAATAAAATATCATTTGTAAACCATATATACTGTTTTGTTATTTTTCCTATGCTGTGGGTACTCACCTGCGCCAATAATAATAAATGCAACAAACTAGTCTTTTATATTCCCCATGACATTGTAATACATCTGGTAGCCTTGTCATCCAGGAAATGCCTTGAAAAACCAGTTCCCAGCCTTGTCCTCCCTGAACTAAGTAACTGGTTTTAAAAGAAACGCTTACCATCTAATATTAAGGAAAGTGCTTACCAACAAATAAACTCGTGTATAAACAAAATTTAGCAAGTAAAATTGTTACCAATAAGTAGATTTTCGTTGTATTTCATTTATATTTAATTAATTATACAATACTCAACAAAAATAATATATATTAATGAGGTTACTACAGTCCGTATCCTTATATAACAATGCAATATTCATCACAAATAAATACTTTATAAGTAATTAACTCAACCTACAATTATTAAGCTAGTCTTTCTAAACTTTATATAATATTCATAAAAAATATTATTTTTCCAAAAGGGCTGAGTGTGGGGGTGGGAATGGGGTGGAAACTAGGGTTCGCAAAGGGTTTTAGCACCTCTCTTGACCTTGAAATGGGGATGGTTTTTATTTTAGGGGTATTTTTGTATTTTAGGGGTAGTTTTTCCACCCCTATAAATAGGAGATGGCCTAAATTGCTATCCTTACTACAATCTAGCAGTTACCCAAAAAGGCAATAGGTGAGGCGGGGTAAAAGAAAGGTTGGGGCCGGGACCAGGAAAAGGTTTTTTAAAATTCTCATTTAACTTCAAAATGAAAATGCTTTTCTTTTTCAATTTTAAGTGTATTATTTCATTTTTAGGTGACAATTTTTCATTTGTTAAAATACAAAATAGCCTCGGGCATGGAATATAAAGGTATCTATACTACTTACACAAAGTCATTGTAGGAAACAAGTAATAACAGCACTTCGGGCAATAAAAATAAAATACACCAGAACAAATAGCAAGGTTATAATGGTCAACAACAAACAAAAGACTGTTACTAAAATACAGCTGCAATAGCTGAAAAACCAACACACTTACTCAATGATCTAAAATTATAACAATAAAACGCTCAACACAAATAACAAGTCAACAAAAAAAAAACATAAGACGGGAAATATAACGTATTAGCAAGAGCTGAAAACACAAGTCTTATAACGGTCTAAAATTGTAACAATAACCCCCAAAAAATAACAAACGTAATATGGTCAACAACAAACAAAAGACTGGTACTAAAACACAGTTACCAGAGCTGAAAAAACAACAGTCCTACAATGGCCTAAAATTGTAACAATAAGACCCCACAACAAATAACAGTTGTTATATGGTTATTAACAAACAAAAGACTGGTGATACCATGCATCAGCAAGAGCTGAAAACACAACAGTCTTAAAATAGTCCAATGTTTCCGTCATAAATAAAATGGTATAAAATCACACCTTGGTCCAAAAATCACAACATGGATAGAACGAAGCATTCGCTCAACAACAAAAAAAAAACTCATTTGCACGTATTTACTACATTAAGGAGGGCAAATCTAGGGAAAATCTAAAAGCCGTTAGATGATGGCATTCAAGTAAAATGTGACACGCTATATAGGGGAGATCACAATTAGGACATACTAGAGCTGGATCCCCATTAAAAAGGTGACAGTGAGTTAAACGAAAATGCCCAATTCGTAAAAGTGTTAAAACTATTTATTCGCGACGAACTGCGAGAGAAGAAGATGACCAATTAAAAGGGGCTGATTTACATTGTCGAAGCTTATTATCTTGGAGTAAAATCTATTCCTGGTGCCAACACGAGAGAATGCTTCTACGTAAAGAATGTTTCAAATCCCCAAGTAAAAACGTTACATATATTCAACGGGATCTAAAAGGACTGATTTAGTTGCGATATCTGTGGCCTCATTGCCCGGAGGTCCCACGTGCTCAGATTGACTTTTTTTGATTGGTTTAATTTATGGATGCTCTTTAACATCTCAGGTCATCAGCGTCCCATTCAAATCAGGGCGTGAAACGGCCGACAAATTTTGCTCAGAGGCCTCTCTTTCAGGGTTGAGGTTCTTTTTCATGCCGTAAATGTACGACACGGGACCCAAGGCATTACTTCCCTTCCGAAGGAGGCCATACTTAAGATTTTTACGCCCGAAAAAATCCATCGGTCCTGGCCGGGTTCGAACCCGCGATCATAGGTATAGGAGGCAAGTATGGTAACCACTACACCACCAGGACCGACCCACATGTTCAAGTACCCATAGCAGTGTCACCCTGACGCCAGCGTCAAGAAGCGTAAACACTACATCCTGGATATTCTGTAGTAGAGGGTGGTAGGTGTACAGCAGTTTATAAGACAAAAGAACACTCAGAGAATTGGAACAAATAACACTGTCCCCCAACCGCTGTTCAGATACAAATAAAATCGCACTATAAATGGCATAAAACTGCGCCTTTAAGATATATGTCGCAGCGTCACGACCAAACGTAAAACTACCTCCATTAAAAGCAAAGACACATCCAACTCCTATATCAGATTTCGAGCCGTCGGTATATATAAAACTGCATCTGGCAAAGGAAGAGTTGATCTCTCTAGAATGACGACACGCAATGACAGTGCTGCAGTCACAGACCTAGGACAGGACGTAAGCCCAAGATGAACGGGGACCTCTGCTTAAAGCAAAGGGGGAGAACAAATGCCCCCGCCAAAGAAAAAGCAGGTAACTCCTTGTCTCAAGTCCTTAACAACTCCCGAAAACGAAACCCATGAGGCCTAGGAGTAAAAGACCGAGTCGAATAAAATGGAGCGAGAGACACATTAAAAACGGCCCATTCGTGGGATGTCGAAGTTGAGCATCTAATCGGCAACCATAAGCACCAAGTAAAAGATACCTACGATAAAAACTCGGAGGTTCTTCGCACTCCGCACATAGGCTGGACACAGGATTAGTTGGGAGTGCTCCAATGGTGGCACGGTTGAGGCGACGAAGAACTGAAGCTCGCGTAGAGCCAAAACTACAGAGCCATAATCAAGTTTGAACCGAATTAAAGAACGGTAGAAACGTAAAAGAACCGTCCTGTCAGCTCCCCAGGATGTGCCACTTAAAACACGTCAAATATTAAGAAAACGTTGATACTTGTTTTCAGTTGTGTTATATGCGAAGATCAGCATAATTTCCTATCAAATACCAAGCCAAGGAACCTAACTTCGTTTGCGAATGCAACAGCGTCTGAACCAAGATGAAGAAAAGGTGGAGGATACTCTGTACAGCCACAGAAATTCATAGAGGCGGTCTTCTCAGTGGATAAACGGAACCCATGGTTTACACTCCAAGCATAAAGGCGGTACAGACAGCACTGGAGGCGGCGTTCCAAAAGATAGGTTCTCCGAGAGGGAAGGAAGATGGCAAAATCGTCGACAAATCACAACGAATGGATTCCTGGCGGTAAACACTCTGTGATGGAATTGATAGGAATTGAAAAAGCGTGACGCTAAGTACCGAGTCCTGAGGCACACCGTTCTCTTGAATAAAACGAGATGATAAAATTGATCCCACGCGCGAACATTAAAAACTGGGTCTTTTATGAACTCCTGGATAAAAACTGACATACAACTATTTATAGGCCGATCATGAAGCGTTCGAAGGATACCGCTTCTCCTGCAAGTATCATACGCTTTCTCCAGATCAAAGAATACAGCGATCGTTTGGTACTTCCGTATAAAACCGTCCATTATATGGGTTGAAAGAAACAGTAGATGGTCGACCAAGAAACGATGGCGCCGAAAACCGCACTGAAAGTTCGCCAATAAGCGCCTCGAATCTAACCACCAAATAAATCGCCCGTTAATAATGCGTTCCATCACCATGCAGACGCAACTGGTGAGGGAAATCGGAAGTTAACTAGAACGAAGGTGTGGATCCATTCCAGGTTTAGTTACAGGAATGACGGTGGCCACTCGCCAAGCGTTCGGAAATGTGCCATCACACCAAAAGCGATAAAAAAAAGCTGAAAAAAATGCCTTGCCTTTTGCTGGTAAATGCTGTAACATAGCTACATGGATGCGATCTGGTCCCGGTGCGCAATGCCGAGAGTTAGAAACGGCATGGTCCAATTCCCTGGCGGTAAAAGAGACATTATAGCACTTCTGGTTGTCGGAGGCAAAACTGAAACCTCTCAACTCAACCTGCTCCTTTAATGTGCGAAATGAGTGCGGATAATTGGTGGAACTCGAAACATCAATGAAAGTGCGTCCTAGCGTATTGGCAATATCAATCTGTGTAGCCAGTACACGAAGTTGTATCTTAAGACCGGGTATAGGCGTAAATCTAAGTTTGCCTGCAACGCGGCATAGCTTTTCCCAAACTACAGATGAATGCGCCGTGCTGTTAAAAGATGAGGCGAAAGCAATCCAAGACGCCATTTTGCTATCCTTAATCACTCAACAGCATTTAGCGCGCAGTTGTTTATAGCGAATAATGTTCTCCAAAGTAGGGAACGACGAAACACTCGCAAAGCACCTCGGTGTGCGCGCAAAGCATCCCGGCATTCGTCGGTTCACAAAGGAACCGGAAAGCGTCTGGGGTGGCAAGACGACCAGGGAATAGCCTCTCTTGCGGTTGTAATGACAGTTACGAGGTGCTCAACCGTAGCGTCAGTAGATGGATAATCACACCCTGAAATGATGGCTAAAATTGGAACAGATTCGGATTCGCTTTGGCAATAAGTCATTTCGGCGCGCTTTGAGAATGTGCGTGTGAAGAGAGGATATGTACTTGACACGGGAAGTGGTCACTGGAGTGCAAATCAGAGATGCCGTTCCAAATAAAATGTACAGCAAGCGAGGCGGAACAGAAAGATAAGTCCAAATGAGAAAAACTACAAGAACTGTCAGAAAGGAAAGTGGATTGACCAGTGTTGAGCAGAGTAAGATGGTGGCGATCTAAAATGTCTGCTAACGTGCTACCCCTAGCACACTCGTTGGTGGAGCCCCATAGGGGATGGTGTGCATTAAAATCCCCCAAAAGTAGAACTGGGGGTGGTAGCTGAGATAGAAGATTATACCGATCAGTCAGGCGACAGTATCAGATGAAGGTAAGCAAAGAGTGCACACTGCAAAATGGTGACCAGAAAAGTAAACAGTAGCTGCTGCAGTCTGTATAGGAGTCTGAAAGCTTAGTGAAGAACTGCACACCTCACCTCTGATGAAAATTAATATGCCGCCATGAGCGGGAGTGCAATCTACGGGAAGATAAAATCTCAGAGTAAGAGTAACCGCGTAAAGAGAAAGAATATTGCGGGCGAAGATTGCTCTCTTGGAGACACACAAACGGAGAGACAGTCGTTCGTAAAAGTAATTCTAGGTCAGGTCTTCGACTGCACGCACATTCCACGAAAGAATATCCATTGTTATAAAGAGATAAAATAAATAAAAAAGCACTATTTTTGCTCGGCCCAGGACAAATCTACCGTCCTTTTTCATTCGCGTGGGGCTTGGGGTTTGCCTGAAGTACGCTGATCCTGCTCCATGGCGTCCTCAGAGGAAGGGCTCTCTAGCTGAGAGGTGCCCACCTATTCCAACACCTGGAATCGGTTGGATGTAGATATAGGCGGTGACGGCTTAGCGGGCTTGCTCCCGTCATGGGAGCTTGACCTCCAAGGAGGGTTTTTTTCCTTGTCAGCCGGAGTTAACGATTTCAAAAAGTCAGTTCTCATGTAGTTCGCCTTGAACTTAATTTCAGAGGCATTGAAAACTACAGGTTTCGGCTTCCCGGTGGAGTGCTTTGGAGAACTGGGCGTAGTAGTACCCGTGTAAAGACAAGGTCGCAAATCTGCGTACTGCTGTCGCACTTCTTGGCCGCTAAAGAAGCTGCTGGGCTGTATGTACCGGTCTTAGGCACTACAGGTTGGCGAGATTGGTATCGCTTCCGCGCCTCAGTCAAGGAGAGTTTTTCCCTCACCCGGATTTCCCGTATATAGCGCTCCTCTCTAAAACGAGGACAATCGCGGGACGAGGATGGATGATCACCGCGGCTGTTGACGCAGACGGGAATTGCACAGATGGAAACAGTTCTTTTACATGATATGCGAGTGTGCCCAAAACGTTGACACTGAAATCATGGCAACGGGCTAGGAATATACAGACGCACTTCAATCAACTCATAGCCCGCTTTAATCTTCTGCGGCAATGCAACCCTGTCAAACGTGAGGAAAAGAGTACGGATCGGCTGTAATTCCCCCTCTTTCCTTCCCTGCACACGATAAACAGATGTGACCACTTGGCCTTCCAGACAACTTAGGACTTCCGGGTCGGACATTCCGTCTAGGATATTGGTGGTAACAACTCCTCGCGACGAATTCAATGTCTTATGTTTCTCAACACGGATGGGATAGCCGTGAAATATCGTTGCCTTGAGCAACGAGTTTGAGACCGCCCAAGTGTCTCCACCAAAAGAGAACCATTCCTTAGATGGGTACAGGACTTCACGGGTCCAGCTATGGTATCAATGCCCTTCTGAATGACAAATGGGTTTACCTTGGTATACGACTGGTCATCTTCAGTACGACTGAGCACCAAGCATCGAGCAACTGATTTCTCGCATAATATTTTACGTCAATCTTTTTCGTTTCATTTGATTATAATTATATTCGTTTACCATTGCGATTTAATCCTCTACCATAGCAACCGTCTCTGATGCCAGGTTGCTTCCTGGGCGCCACCCCGGCTTAGGTTACTTACCCTGGCCTGAACGAAGTAACCTCAGGGTCACACCTTCCTGTGTATTGACAAAGGGACCCAATCGCCTGCAGGAAGACAACAGTTCCTGTAATAGCCCCTATCCGGGCTTGGCATTTACCAGGGGATACCCTCCTGTCCTACATGAAAACCCATTGCTGGGAGTTTGCCCAGCCACTTTTTACCGTGTCAAACACGGGGGCATCCTTCAAACAAAGAACAGGGAAGTAAAACGAATAAAAATTAAAATGGAGGCGAAATTAAAAGGATTGGAACACGGTATGCTTGGAGCAGCTCGGGTGCCTCGGGGTTCCTAAGCCCCGTACCCAAAAGCGAGCCCCTATGGGGATGTCTCAACTTACGGATGCTTGCGGCAGTCAATTGCATCACTTCTCCCAACCACTTCCCCACTAATTTTCATCGCCACAACCAATCACAGCCCTTCTCTCCCCCCCTTTACACGTAATATTACCTTCAGCTCTTCCTTTACATCACTCACTTGCCTCCTAGCAGTCGTCGCGTCCTTATTATGCAGCGAAAGGTAGTACAAGACCTCACCAACTTTGGACAGATACCGTCTTTCGTTGCAACACGTAGCCTAAGCTTCAAGAAACCATACGCATTCATCGGGTACACTGCATCAACACGCAGTACGGCAACAAAATCCTACTGCAACTCGAGGACAGGCAGCAAGTCTTCCTACCTACATCGCATTACAGCTTCCCGGAGGAACAAATTGAACAACTCAACGAATCCCAGTTCCTAATCATATACAACGGAACGAAATTCCTGCCCAACGGGAACCGCAAACACATCATCAACTTTCTCAAGCTGCCAAGACATAAAATCTGATTACTTCGACTTTGGCAAGTGCCATATTCTTCTTCTTATTATTCTTCTTCTCCTTCTCCTCCTCTTACACATATCTCATTCCTTCGCTAATACCATTCGTCTCTTTTACAGGTAACAACCACATGCTTAACTTCAACATCGATGACGCAACCATCAAATTCACCCTCATCATCGGATCCAAACCACACAGAACCGTACACATCCGCATTGTCAACAAGCCCAAAATACCACTCACTTTTCATATGCAATTTTTAAATGTTAGCAACACACCAATAAACAAGTACCACTTACTACTGCGACAAATTCGCGCTCAACCAAACCAACTTGACTCTCACGTGCAAAATAATGGACCAACAGCAACAAAACACTTGCCTCACAACATTTAACTTTATCGTGCAAAAGTGATAACTTTCATTACCTATCAACTTTGCTATACTTGTACATAATACTGTGCATCATTCATGTAATTTTTCTATCCCCTATTTCTGTATCAGCCTGTATCAATGTATTAATTACCTATATATGTCAAAATATCAATATATGTATCAATGAAGTACCAATTCATATATAAATAAATGTATCATGTATTATCTATAAAAATACCCAAAAAATAGGTACATGGCGGAATGCATAAAATGACGTCACAAATACTATGTCCACACACCACCCCACAGTCACAAAAAAAAGAAAAAATATTTCCCCATTCATCCACTCATAAAATATGACCTTGAAAATCCCAACCTGTGACGTCATTTCTGGTGTCCGTCGTGTAACTATACTACTAAGGTTGTTGCCTGCAATAAAATAAGAATAGTTATTAAAGATGTGATAAAAATATGCATAAAGGATGGAAAAAATGCGTTGTACTTATAAAAGCTATCAATGTTCATATTGTACGTCTGTAGGTAGCTCCAGAATTTTTAATGGTGTGTTTTCTCTTTCCATTGGGGGAAATCTGTACGTTGTATATTGTATGGAATAATGCCTCGTTGAGTTGGCGAATTATGTGCTCAGGGAATATGATATATGCAGAAGGTAAAAGACTTCTCTTCCATCCTCGAATCTCACCCCGGTTTTTTTTTCTGTATTGAGAGGATGAGGGATCTTGTTACGGCAATTACCTAGGGAACTTTGTAGCAGGTTTCTTATTTATATTAATGGAGGTATCTGTGCGAGATGGGTGAGATGTAGGCCGTCTGCTGCATGTTTACACGAAGTTGAAGGAACCACTAAATGCGGATAACGAACTGGGAGTGGTAATACCGCCCATGAGTAGGCATGACGAAACAAGTTTATCGCAAACATTCGGTGTCAGGTTTTTGTTAGATAAGTTTGAACAAGTTAACTGCAAAGGAATCGGTTATACCACAAGCAACGCACGTTTCGGGGAAGTAGCCAAAGTTATTGCTTGACAGCCGGGAACATGTTAACCGCAAATGAGTCTGTTATACCACAAGCAACGCACGTTTCGGGGAAGTAGCCTAGGTTATTGCTTCACAGCCTGGAACATGTTAACCGCAAATGAGTAGGTTATACCAGAAGCAAGGCATGTTTCCGGGAAGTAGTCAAGGTCGATTTAGAACGCCATGTTTGACATGGGTGTAAATTTTACTGCATGCCTCCGGTAGCAGTTTCCGAGAACCTTCTTGCGTTGTTACACGGCACGTTGTAAAAGGCAAAGGAGTTGAGTTGTTTGACTAACTCTGCAGAAAGGATGTTGAATCGTGCTGGTATAAAAATTTCTTTCCCGTTCCCGAGTCGGACACATGTTCTGGGCCCGTTCTTGTTGGAGATGGTCCATACATCTTCAATGACGTACGTTTTCCATTTGCAGAGTACATCTGGTGAAATGCGTACAGGAGGATACAATTCTCACCTTGCTTTTTCTTGCATACTTAAATCTTTTCCTTTCCATTCATTAATGTTACTTATAATGCGTGTTACGAGGTGAAAATATTTTTATTGTAACATAGCACCTTTTCTCTCACAAATAACTTCTTTTTGCAAAAGTTAAATATTGTAAGCGACTAGTTTTCATTTTTTCTCAAAACAAGTACATTTTGTAACATTAATTTTTGTTTATAAAAGATAACGAAACAGTTCAAATATTTGTAACATTTTTTCAAATACATAATCTTTTTTGCAAAATTCAATAGTATAAATATTTTTATTTTCAAATTTAATCTTTTATTTCTAATGTTATTTTTATTTATACAATTTTGTGAAATTACCATTTTATATAGATTTTTCTAATGTTTATTTTTTTATATAAGTTAATCAAAAATTGAAATCTGTTTTTGATTGCAACATATTTTTGTACAACATAATTTAGATTTGTAAATTTCAATATTGTAAAGTTTATTGTTCGTTACGTATATTTATAAAAGTAAATCAAAGGGTGAAAATATTGATTGCATCATAATATTTTTTTTCTTTTTGCAAAGTTAAATCATGTATATACTTAATTTTTGTTTCCAAAGTTAACGTTTTATTATTTGTACGGTAAATCAAAGAATGAAAATACTTTTATTGTAACATCTTTTTTGCACAACATAACAGTTATTGCAAAGACAAAAGGTGTAATTTTTTTTCAAAATTCATATTTCTCATATTCATTTTTGTTTACAAAAATTTCCAAAGTAAAATATTGTAAGTCATTTTGTTTCGAATATACATTTTTGTTTATGAAAGTAAAGAAAGCGTGAAAATAATTTTGATTGTGAAATAATATTTTTACACAACATGAACTTATTTTATAAAGTTAAATATTGCAAATAGTTTTCCTTTTGTTTTCAAAGTTAATATTTTGTGTAAAGGTAAATCAAAGAGTGAAAATATTTTTGATTGCAACATATCACCATGCCTTTATTATTATTATTATTATTATTATTATTATTATTATTATTATTATTATTATTATTATTATTATTATTATTATTATTATTATTATTATTATTATTAATATTTTGCAAAGTCGATTAGTGTAATTTTTATAATTTTATATTTTGTTTCTAATATCCATTATATTTATAAAATTTTGAAAAAGTTAAACATTTTAATTTGTTTTTGTTTTTAATGTTCATTTTTGTTTTAACAGTAAATCAGAGAGTGAAAATTTTTGATTTTATATCATCTTTTCTGCACAACATAACTTCATTTTTGCAAAATTAAATATTGTAAACGACACATTTTCCGCAAACAGGATTACTTTGTTAGTCAACGTGTTATTGAGTAGCTATTAAACTAACAAATACTTACACATTTTATCACGTTACTTATATCGTAACTACTATTTATTTTATATTTCATTTCTATATATCCCAACCCTGACTGCTGCTGCATCAACCCCTTTTCACCACTTCGGGACGACGGACACTACACGCTGGATGCCGTCTTTACAATCACAATGGTTTTATTGTCACCAATCATATTCCTTCTCCTTATCTTCTCCACCAATCCCAATCCTCCACCAATTATAACAGTCCATGTTACTTCCTTACCACCATTTTACTCCTTACAATTCATCAGTGAGCGCATTAGCTCACCGGCATCCTACCAATGCACATCGAATAAGTCACATTGTATTTCTTTTAAATAATTAAAACACCTATGCACTTACTAAGCATACATGTACTTGAACAGTTAAACATGTATGTACTTATGAATTAATAAGTCTAGACTACTTCCTGGATGTTTATGGTAAAACTTGTTCAAACCTGTCAGTTATTACCTTCGACTACTTCCGTGAAACGTGCCTTGTTAGTGGTATGACAATCTTTGCAGGTAGCCTGTTACAGTAACCTCGCACCTGATATTTGTGGGTGAACATGTTCCACCTTGTTCCCATACTGTCTAGACCACTTCCCGGAAACGTGCCTTGCATGTGGTATAACTGACTGCTTTGCTTTTAACTTGTTCAAATCTGTCCAGATATCTTCTCGAATGTTTGTGGTACAGGGGTTTGAACCTGGCTACATCCTGCGCGGTACAACCGACACCATCTTCTTTACCCGCATTCAGTCGCTTCTTGAACGTCGTCGTGTAAACATGCAGCGAAGGGTGCTACATGATCCTTGTTAAAAATATTTTAATACTTGTATATTTTTATATACTTTACAAAAACTGATAATAAAATGACCTTAGCGACAATTTAATTTTACGTCACTTCCTTATCAACTTATTACTCCTTATATTACATCAGTTAGCTGAGTAGCTCGCCCATACCCTAACTTCTCACACCAGATAAGCCGAATTTGTACATTATTTACACAAAACATACACGTACTTGGTTACGTCAATATATCTATAGTTAAAAAGTAAATATCACATAATCAATAAACATTTAGTAAAAAACATTAACACAAAAATAAAAACAATTAGCTCCTAAAACAACCTTGAACATTTTCAGTATGTCATACCTCTACGAGCACATCAGCTCACAAGTGCGCAACCAAATACATTTCTACAAAATATATCAATCACCTTGATCAATAAACTTCAACACAAACAGAACATTACCACTAAAATCAACAATCGGAACATACCGACACCAATACATTAGTTCAAAATTACGCCGGCATTCTACAAAATAAACAAAACATCAATTAACAAAAATAATAAATCTTTAAATAATTGATACACATATTAGCAATATGCATTTCACAAAATAATTACAACATGCTTCTACTTGCATATTAAAATACGTATGTACTTGTCAAAAACCAAAAAACAAAAAGAAATATTATGTTAATACTTGTTACTAAGCATACATTAAGTGCTTCATTGTATATCATAACACGCATGGACTTGCCAAAGAAATATATAAAGAACCAGCCCCGTTAGGAAAGATCAAATGATACCAAAATCTGCCCACTAAACACGTTTGTATTTGTTATTTATCATGTATAAAATGCATATAACATTATAAATAATAACCATATGCATATACTTGCACAATAAAATTAAAATACCATCAAAAAACTACACTAGTGCTACTTTAATATATCATTGTAAATATTTATAACATGTATGTTTTTGCAATGTACTTGACGCAAATAAAAATAGTCCTGCGACGATCAACTTAATCACAGTTTCAAGCAACCCGTGGGCCGGGGAAAAATTACCTTGAAGTTGTGGCGGCATTTTGTGGCCCGCCGAAAGGCCTCAACTACTACCTTAAAATAAAATAGTTTCCGAAAATGATGATTGTTGCTTAAGGGCGCACAACAGCTAAGGTCATTAGCGCCCAATCATACTAAAAACTGCGTCAGAACTAAAAATTAAAGAGTAAACACAAAGAAAGTCTTAGTAGCACGTTGTGCAAAAAAATAAAAACCCATAACAAGTAACACGCGGGTGTAATGGTCAACAAACAAAGGACTGGTATTAAAAAAGCCGCAATAGCGAAAAACAAGTCCCTATAATGGTCTAAAAAGGGTCAGTAAAACCCTATAACCTACTACACTACAACATATAAAAACTGGTAGTAAAACACATCAGCAAAAGCTGAAAATAAACCAGTATTGTAAAAGTTTAAACTGGTAACAATAAAACCCCAAAACAATAACAAGGGTTATATACAACAACTCAATTAAAGACTGGTACTAAAAACGATGCATCAAATGCTGAAACTACAACAGTCTTAAAAGCGTCTAAAAATGCCGTCATGGATAAAAAGAGAACACCTCACACCTTGCTCCAAAAACCACAAACACTGATAAAACGGAGCACTCGCTCAACAGCAACCACATCATCTGCAAATAAGTCCTCAATAGAGGAGGGTAAACGTAAGCTATTCCTAAAAGCTGTCAGATGATGGCAATCAATTAAAATGTGACGTACTGTATAGGGGTGGTCACAGTGAGGGCAAGCTGGAGCGGGTTGACCATTAAAAAGGTGAGAGTGACTAAACCGGCAATGTCCAATTCTAAGACGAGCTAAAATTACTTCTTCGCGACGAACAGCGCGAGAAGAAGTCGACCAGTTAAAAGGGGCGGATTTACATTCACGGAGCTTATTAATTGGGAGTAATTCCCACTCCTCGGGCCAGCGCGAAAAAATGGCCCTACGTAAAGAATGTATAAAATCCCCGAAATAAAAACGCTGCTCGTACTCAGCAGGGTCTAAAAGAGCAGATTTTGCTGCAACATCTGCGGCCTCGTTACCTGGGAGTCCGACGTGCCCAGGCACCCATAGCAGTGTTACCCTGACGCCAGCGTCGTAAAGGGTTAAAACTACATTCTGGACCATCTGTACAAGAGGGTGGAGGTTGTACAGATTTCTAAAACTTAAAATTGCACTCAAAGAGTCGGAACATATAACACTGTTCCCTAGCCCCTGATCATAAATAAATAAAACCGCCCGAAAGATAGCATAAAGCTCCGCCATAAAAATAGATGTTGCAACGTTAAGACCATACGTAAAACTGGCCCCATTAAAAACAAAAGCACATCCTACACCTGTGTCACATTTGGAGCCGTCGGTATAGATAAAATTCCAGCCATTAAAAGAATATTTGATCTCGCTAAAAGAACAACGAATAATATGTGCTGCGGTCGAAGATTTCGGTCAGGACGTAAGCCCGAGATGAACGGGAGCATCTGCTAAAATCCAGGGGGGAGAAGAAGTTTCCCCGGCTAAGAAAAAAGCAGGTAACCCAATGTCCAACGTCCGTAGAATCTTTCGAAAAAGAAAGCCAGCAGGCTTAGGGGTAAAAGACCGAACAGCATAAAAACGATCAAAAGACACATCATTAAAAAACGGCCCATTTGTGGGATGAAGAGGTTGCGCAGCTAAGCGACTACCGTACGCAGCTAGTAAAACATCCCTACGATAAAAAAACGGAGGTTCTCCAGACTCCGCACATAAACTCAACACAGGACTGGTGGGGAATGCCCCAATGGCAACACGGATGCCCCGGTGATGAATCGGGTTCAGGCGGCGCAGAACAGAAGGCCGCGCAGAGCCATAAACGACACTGCCATAATCCAATTTGGACCGGATAAGCGAGCGATAAAAACGTAAAAGAACCGTCCGGTCAGCTCCCGAAGATGAGCCACTTAAAACACGTAAAATACAAAGAGAACGGTCACACTTGCCTCTGAGTTGCGCTATATGCGATGACCAGCATAATTTCCTATCAAACACCAAGCCAAAGAACCGAACTTCGTCTGCGAAGGAGAGTGCGTCTGGGCCAAGATGGAGCGAAGGTGGAAGATACTCCTTGTGGCGCCAGAAGTTCATGCAGACGGTCTTCTCTGCGGAGAAACGGAACCCGTGAGAGACACTCCAAGCGTGAAGGCGGTCGAGACAGCATTGGAGGCGGCGTTCCAGGAGACAGGTCGTCCGAGAGGAAAGATATATGGCAAAATCGTCTACAAATAACGACGATTGTATTCCTGGCGGTAAACACTGGGTGATAGAGTTAATAGCAATGGCAAACAGTGTGCAACTTAGTACCGAGCCCTGAGGTACACCGTTTTCTTGTATAAAATTAGATGATAAAACTGATCCCACGCGAACATTAAAAACCCGGTCTTTCATAAATTCCTGAATAAAAACAGACATACGCCCACGTATGTTCCAATCGAGAAGCGTTTGGAGGATACCGCCTCTCCAGCAAGTATCGTACGCTTTCTCTAAATCGAAAAACACAGCAACCGTTTGGCACTTGCGCACAAAACCGTCCATTACATGGGTAGTTAAAGACACCAGGTGGTCGACTGAGGAACGATACGCCGGAAAACACACTGGGCGTTCGTTAATAATTGCCTCGACTCCAACCACCACATGAGCCGTCCGTTAATCATTCGTTCCAACACCTTGCAAACGCAGCTGGTGAGGGAAATCGGACGGTAACTGGAAGGAAGATGTGGGTCCTTTCCAGGCTTAGGTATGGGAATGACGGTGGCCAATCGCCAAGCGCAGGGAAATGTGCCGTTACACCAAATAAAATTAAAAGTTCGTAATAAAAAAGCTTTGCCTTCTGCTGGTAAGTGCTGCAACATGGCAACATGAATGTCATCTGGCCCCGGTGCGCAATGTCGAGAGGTAGAAAGGGCATGCTCCAGTTCCCTGGCGGTAAAAGGAACGTTGTAGCTCTCCTGATGGTCGGAGGCAAATGAGGAACCTTTCCTCTCGACCTGCTCCCTTAATGCGCGAAATGTAGCCGGGGAATTGGCGGAACTAGAAACATCAGCGAAGGTTCGCCCTAAAACATTGGCGACGGTAATCGGAGTAGTGAGCACTCGATTTAAAACCCTAAGACCGGGTATAGGTGTAAACCTTGGTTTGCCAGCAACGTGGCGTAGCCGTTCCCAAACTACGGATGAAGGCGTTGTTCGGTTAAAAGAAGAGGTAAAAGAAATCCAAGAAGCCTTTTTGCTATCCTTAATGACTCGGCGGCATTTGGCGCGAAGTTGTTTATAGCAAATCATATTTGCTCATGTAGGGTGGCGACGAAAAGCTCGGAGAGCACCTCGGCGTGCACGCAATGCATCCCGGCATTCATCAGTCCACCAGGGAACCGGAAAGCGTCTGGGGTGACAAGACGACCGGGGAATAGCCTTATCTGCGGCTGTTGTGATGACCGTACGGAGGTGCTCGATCGCGATGTCGATAGATGGAAATTCACACCCTGAAAATTCGGCCAAAGATCGATAGAGAGTCCAATTCGCCTTATCAATGAGCCATTTTGGCGTGCGCTGTGAATGTGCGTTCGGAGAGAGTACATGGATATGACACGGAAAGTGGTCAATGGAATATAAATCAGAGATGACGTTCCAGGTGAAATGTACAGCAAGCGAGGAAGAACACATGGATAAGTCCAAATGTGAAAAACTGTGAGTGCTGTCTGAAAGAAATGTAGGTTGTCCAGTATTGAGCAGTACTAGATGGTGACGATCCAGAAAGTCGGCTATAATGCTACCCCTCGCACACTCCGTGGCGGAACCCCATAGGGGATGGTTGCATTGAAATCCCCCAAAAGAAGAACAGGGGGTGGTAGCTGAGACAAAAGATCGTCCAGGTCAACTGTGGTGATGGTGGCGGACGGAGGTAAATAAACAGTGGAGACTGAAAAACTAAGGCCAGAAAAGTGAACTGTAGCTGCAGCAGCTTGTAAAGGAGTCTGGAGCTGTAGTGAGGTGCTGTACACGTTATTGTGAATTAAAAGTAAAACTCCGCCGTGAGCGGGAGCGCCATCTTCGGGAGGGAGATCAAATCTCACCGAAGAGTAACCGCGTAAATTAAAAGAATCACTTGGGCGAAGCTTAGTCTCTTGGAGACACACGAGCAAAGGGTCAGTAGAACGTAAAATTAATTCGAGGTCAGGTCTGCGACTACGGAGACCACGCACATTGCACGAAAGGATAGCCATTGTTAAAATTAGATAAAAGAAGCTAAAAATTTACCACCTTACTTTTTGGACGGTGCAGGGCGAAACAAACGTCCTTTTTTCAATCGCGTGGGACTCGGTGGTTTTGAAGGAGCAGGCATATCCTGCTCCATCACATCCTCAGAGGGAGGGCTCTCCCGCTGAGAAGCATCCACCGATTCCAAAGCCTGGAATCGGTTGGATGTAGATATAGGCGGCGACGGCGACCGCCTAGCGGGTTTGCTCCCATCATGGGAGCGTGACCTCCTAGGAGGAGAAGGGCTCTTTTTCTGCTCTACCTGAGTTGATGACTTTAAAAAATCCGTTCGTGTAAAACTCGTCCTGAACTTAATATCAGGGGCATTAAAAACAACAGCTTTGGGCTTCACGGTAGAGCGCTTTGGAGAACTAGGCGTAGGTTGGACCCGTGTAAACACAAGATCGCAGGTCTGCGTACTGCTATCGCACTTCTTGGGCGCAAAAGAAGCTGCTGCGCTGTAGGTGCCGGTCTTAGGCACGACAGGTTGGCGAGACTGGAATCGCTTCCGGGCTTCAGTAAAGGAGAGTTTTTCCTTTACCCGGATCTCCTGGATACAGCGCTCCTGTCGAAAACGAGGGCAATCGCGGGACGAGGCTGGATGTTCACCGCAGCAGTTGACGCAGACAGGAGCGGATGGGCATACTCCCTCGTGACTTGCTTGACCGCAGGTTGCACAGATGGATACGGCAGTTTTACATGATATGCGAGTGTGTCCAAAACGCTGACACTGGAAACATCGCAACGGGCTAGGGATATACGGGCGCACTTCTATCACCTCGTAGCCCGCCTTTATCTTCTGCGGCAATTCGACCCTGTCGAATGTGAGGAAAAGAGTCCGGGTCGGCTGTAATTCCCCCTCTTTCCTTGCCTGTACACGATATACTGAGGTGACCCCTTGGTCTTCCAGACAGCTCTGGATTTCCGGGTCGGACATTCCGTCTAGAACATTTGTGGTAACAACTCCTCGCGACGAATTCATGGTCTTATGTTTCTCGACACGGGCGGGATATCCGTGGAGTAGCGTCGCCTTGAGCAACGAGTTGCTTTGAGACAGGCCAAGTGTCTCCACCAAAAGTGATCCGTTGCGTAGACGGGTACAGGACTTAACGGGTCCAGCTATGGCATCAATGCCCTTCTGAATTTTAAATGGATTTACGGTCGTAAACGACTGATTCTCTTCAGTACGACTAATGACTAAGTAACGAGGGAAAGACTTCTCGATTACTTCTTTTGCATCAACTCTTTTGCGTTTAAAATGTAAAGGATTATTTTCCAGTACCATAGCGATTTATTCCTCCACCATTGCAACCGTCTCCGATGGCGGGCTGCTTCCTGGGCGCCACCCCGGCTTAGGTTACTGGCTCTGGCCTGAACAAAGTAACCTCAGGGTCACACACCTTCCTGTGGGCTGACGAAGGGACCCAATCGCCTGCAGGAAGTCTACAGCTCATGCAATGGCCCTTCCCCGGGCCTGGCCTTTACCAGGGGATACGCTCCCGTCCTACATGATAACCCAGTGCTGGGAGTTACGCTGTTACCCAGTCACTTTTTACCGCGTCAAACACGGGGGCACCCATCAGACAAAGAACAGGGAAGTAGGACAAATAAAACAATAAAAGAGGCGAAATAAAAAGGAGTCAAACGCGCTAAGCGCGGACCTGAGGGAGCAGCTCGGGTTCCTCGGGGTCGCTACGCCCCGTACCCAATATATTGGGCCCCTGAGGGGAGAGCGCTTTGGAGAACTAGGAGTAGTTTGGACCCGTGTAAAAACAAGATCGCAGGTCTGCGTACTGCTATCGCACTTCTTGGGCGAAAAAGAAGCTGCTGCGCTGTAGGTGCCGGTCTTAGGCACGACAGGTTGGCGAGACTAGAATCGCTTCCGGGCTTCAGTAAAGGAGAGTTTTTCCTTCACCCGGATCTCCTGGATACAGCGCTCCTCTCGAAAACGAGGGCAATCGCGGGACGAGGCTGGATGTCCACCGCGGCAGTTGACGCAGACAGGAGCAGATGGGCATGCTCCCTCGTGACTTGCTTCACCGCAGGTTGCACAGATGGGAACGGCACTTTTACAGGATATGCGAGTGTGTCCAAAACGCTGACACTGAAAACATCGCAACGGGCTCGGGATATACGGGCGCACTTCTATCACCTCGTAGCCCGCCTTTATCCTCTGCGGCAATTCGACCCTGTCGAATGTGAGGAAAAGAGTCCGGGTCGGCTGTAATTCCCCCTCTTTCCTTGCCTGTACACGATAAACAGAGGTGACCCCTTGGTCTTCCAGACAGCTCTGGATTTCCGGTTCGGACATTCCGTCTAGAACATTTGTGGTAACAACTCCTCGCGACGAATTCATGGTCTTATGTTTCTCGACACGGACGGGATAACCGTGGAGTAGCGTCGCCTTGAGCAACGAGTTGCTTTGAGACAGGCCAAGTGTCTCCACCAAAAGTGATCCGTTGCGTAGACGGGTACAGGACTTAACGGTTCCAGCTATGTCATCAATGCCCTTCTGAATTTTAAATGGATTTACGGTCGTAAACGACTGACTCTCTTCAGTACGACTAATGACCAAGTATCGAGGGAAAGACTTCTCGCATACTTCTTTTACGTCAACTCTTTTGCGTTTAAAATGTAAAGGATTATTTTCCAGTACCATAGCGATTTATTCTTCCACCATTGCAACCGTCTCCGATGGCAGGCTGCTTCCTGGGCGCCAGCCCGGCTTAGGTTACTGGCTCTGGCCTGAACAAAGTAACCTCAGGGTCACACCTTCCTGTGGGCTGACGAAGGGACCCAATCGCCTGCAGGAAGTCTACAGCTCATGCAATGGCCCTTCTCCGGGCCTGGCCTTTACCAGGGGATACGCTCCCGTCCTACATGATAACCCAGTGCTGGGAGTTACGCTGTTACCCAGTCACTTTTTACCGTGTCAAACACGGGGGCACCCATCAGACAAAGAACAGGGAAGTAGGACAAATAAAACAATAAAAGAGGCGAAATAAAAAGGAGTCAAACGCGCTAAGCGCGGACCTGAGGGAGCAGCTCGGGTGCCTCGGGGTCGCTACGCCCCGTACCCAATAAATTGGGCCCCTGAGGGGTAGTTTCTGAAAATTAGAGACAGTGAGGGTTCAGCCGAAATTTAAAATCATTCAAGCGGCCGTAATGTTTTGACCCCTCTCGGTATGGCCTATTGAAATAAAGTAGGAATAATAGTTTCTGAAAATCAGTAATATTAAATATAAGAAGTGGGATTTACCTCGAAACCAAAATATAACATTTTCTCTAGCAGCACCAAACGTTTATTTTTCGCTACGAAACTCGGCATATACGATTTAAATAAAATAAGAAAAATATTTCCTGAAAATTAGCGGATTCAGACCATTAGTAGAGGTATGTCTAAAAACGAAAGTTTAAAAAGCGCTCTTGCGTTTAATATTTTCTCTATTGTTTTAAAATAAAAGTACTAATTAATTCAATATATGAACTGTATTTACAACGTTGTATATACCATATTTTACAAAAGCATCGCCGTGAAGATAAATGTGAAATATGTTTTAGAATTATAATTGTATGCAAGAGTACTCTGCAATAGCGTTCGGAAAACCTCGTTACACTTTTTAGTGAAATTCGAAAGAATTTCTTCAAATCTCCATCAAGCCTACCTACTAGGCTCCGAAAATGACAATGAAAAAAAATGTGTGTATCTATTAACGCTCTAGCGGTCAGTTTCTCTCTCTCTCTCTCTCTCTCTCTCTCAACGAAAATCTGCATATAGCCATTAATTAACAAACGATTCGTTCACTTTGTAAACCAGCAAAATTGGATCATTTGGGTGGGCGTTAACTTAAAGCGAATTTGTTTCCCAAAAAATCCTCTAGCCACCGCAATTTTTTTCAGCCAAACTCGGTACACTTAATTGTAATAGATTAATACCAACATTTTCTGAAAAACACGTCAATCGGGTTATTAGAAGTGGGGGTATACCTAAAGATCAAGTGGGGTTAAAGTGAAATTTAAAAATAGCTCTAGCGGCAGCAATTTTAATTTTTAAAAGGAAACTGGGTGTATGGCATTTAAATGAAAAAATAGTTTCACAAAATCAGTGAAAGCAGATTATTACGAATGAGGGTTTACCAGAAATCCAACGTTTAAAAACCACTGTAGTGGCACCAATATTTGATTTTTCGCAACGCTCGGTATATATCATTTAAATAAAATAAGAAAAATGGTTTTTTAAAACCAGGGAAACCGGTCTATTAAGAGTGGGGGGTTTACTTCAAACCCAACATTTAAAAATCCTCTAGCGACACCAATATTTGTTTTTAACAACAAATAATTGGTATGTACCATTTAAATAAAATAAGCAAAATATTTTCTGAACATTACGGAAATAAGGCCATTAGAAAATTGGAAATCGGGCTATAGCTAAAAACTCAAATTTAAAGCGAAATTAAAAATCGATCTAATGCCGCTATTTTTGTTTTTTATTAACGAAATTCGGTATAGGTCATTGAAATAACGTGGAAATAATAGTTTTTGAAAATCGGTGAGATCAAATTAATAAGAGTGGAGGTTTACCTGAAACTCAAAATTTAAAAAGTATTCCAGCGGCACTAACATTTGTTTTTTCTCAACGAAAATCCGCATATGCCGTGATAAAACTAGTTTACCAGTGAAATCAAATTATCAGGAGTGGAGTTTTACCTTAAACTCAAATGTAAAAAATCGATCTCGTGGCATCAACTTTTTTGTAACGAAACTCGGTATATACATTTAAATAAAATATGAAAAGTCATTTCTCTAAATCCGGGAAATAGGGTCATTAGAAATAGGGTATACCTGGAAACAAAAATATAAAGAGTAGGGATTACAGGGAAATATATAATGACTCTCGCGGCCGCAATTTTAATGTACTTTCTTTTATATATATAGGAAACTCTATGTTAGTCAATGAAACAAAATAATAAAAATAGTTTCTGAAAAGCAGTGAAATCACATTTTTAGGAGACGGGCTTTACTGAAACCCAATACGCTAATGACCTAAGCTGTTAAAGAGTGTCCATAAATAAAATAAACCTGAAACCCAAAATTTAAAAATCGCTCTAGTGGCATAAATGTGTGTTTTTAGGGATATATCTGTACCCCGAATTTTAAAAAGAACCCTAGCGTTTAATTTTCTCTCAATTGTTTCAAAATAAAAGGATAAATTAATTCACTGTTTATAACGATGCATATGTTTTGTATTTAGCAAAAGCACTGTCATGAGCGTAGCAAATGCGAAATATCTATTATGCGTTTGAGAATTTTATTTGTATTTAAGAGCTATCTATAAAAACCTTCAGAAAAAGTGTTCATTACATGATTTTACAACAATAAAAATTAAAATAAATTTTAAAGTCACTGAAAATGATGGAACTTTCCATTGTTTATTGTTGATTGTGTATATTTGCTTAGTATATTGAAATGACTTTAAATAGTAACATGTTTTTGTTTTATTGACACGTGAACTTCTTAAATACATAAAGCTTCTTTCTGTTATTTCTTTCAATTTTAGTGAATGTAAAGCAGATACCCGAGGGCTTAGTTTATAAGCATGGTTACATCTTAAAATGTTTAAAAATTCCCAAACAGTATAGCTTTAGCTGTCAGTGGTGATTATGATGACCCTTAGAATAGGTAATTTTCCTAAAGATTGTTATTATTATTATTATTATTATTATTATTATTATTATTATTGTTGTTGTTGTTGTTGTTGTTATCATCAGCATGATCATTATTATTATTATTATTATTATTTGTGGCGGCGGTGGTGGTAGTATTATTTGCTTTATTGGCTTATTTTGTAACTAAAGATGACGATTTCTTTAGTAAATATGTTTTCAATTATTGCTTCAAAATCACTGATTGTGCTGCTGCCTGACTACATGTGCTGGTATTGTGACTTCATAACGTGTTTTCCTAGTTTTGTAAAATGGCATAAACTTCCGGTAGTTTGTCACACAAGTTAAGAAAAGATTTTTTTATGTTTCTCCTGTTTCCTACATCCCCAATCAAATCGTCCAAGTCAAACGGCCTTCAAACCAGCAAGTTTTAAACACTTTTTTTAAAATGTAACAAATGTAAATATTACAACAAAGGAAATTTTAATTCAAGAAGTTTCCATTATATGGCTAAAAGCATGAATTCCTACTAGAAGAACTGACTACTGCGTTGTCAAGACATTCAAACTTTATGATGATTGGAGAAGTTTACAGAAAATGCTGACTAGCGCTGCAGAGAAGGAAAAAGAAAAATATTACTTTTGTGGAAAATGTGGATGATCTCTTCGACATAATCTCATTCAGATGCTGTGGAACAGACATAAAATTAGAGTATGAGAGGTTTTTTTTAATGTTTCAGCGCCAAAAAGGACGACCAGGCTGCATGGTTGGTGTAGGTCAAAAACTATAAAACACAAGGAAGGAAGGAAGGAAGGGAGGAAGGAAGGAAGGAAGGAAGAGCACTGAAGCGCACTGCAATAGAAGCTGCTAGGAAAAAAAGGACTTATGAAGAAATGGAACGTTTTGCTACTCATCAGCTTGCTACATCAAAAGCCGATGATTCAACATCAAGCAAGCAAAGCAGTGAAAGCAATGAAAATTTCTGTCATCTGTCCGAAAGCATCCGAATGAGATATACCAAAGAGATAGTCCATAACTTCAACAAAAACATTTATTTTTTCTTACTTGCAGTTCTAATATAAATTATCAGAATATTAATCCAGAAATCAGTAATGCTAATGCAAAAAATTTTCCGACCATCTCATATTCTTAGTTTCCGAAACTGTGGCTTTGTCCTTATTTGATAACAATAATCTTATAGTGGTTAAGGCAAATATGGCTGAAGTTGTACGGGAAACAGACAAAGGCAAAGAGAAGGAAGAAACAGAAAAAACTAACTGAAGAAATACATTCCACACCAAAATGAATTTCTTCCTTTACAAACATGATGTTTTCGTCTTTTGTAACTTCTGGTACAAAAATGTTCTTCACGAGATTTTCTGTCAGACTGATTTCCTCCACAAAGACACTTCAGCTTGAAAGAATGGTCACAAAAGTGGAATTAAAAAACTTGAGAAGATATTTATAATGAATGACGCTGCAGAAAGAGGAGTCAAACTCATTCTGGACTACAGTAACACTCTCACAAAAGATGAAACTGAGAAACATTTGTTGTTACAGATCGCTGCCAGAGTCCGTAAAATGCCCAACTGCTACTACCCTCTCTTAGTAAAATATAATGTTTTGATTCTATAGAAATTATTGTTACAAAATAAAGATGTTACTCTTATAGCAGTTATATGCATTACTAAAAGATAACTATTATTTCTTAAATATCTCAGGTTATTTCAGAAATTTTTCGATTTAAGTTTCGGGAAATTTTATTCAGAATATTTTTAAACGACTGCTGGGGTTGCCTAAATGTCCCTATAAATTTCTCTAAGAAGAATAAAGAAAATGTCGAGATATGAAAGAGTAAATCGCTTTTGTACAGAATTAATTGTTGTATGTACTATGCTCCAAATTCAAAGCACTTGAGGGTCACCAGCATTGTCCGAATGAGCTGAAAATTTACATAGATTGGGTTTTTGGGGGGGGGGAAGAACAAGTAGAGAGTGGGAGCTGAACTTTTAGAAAGTTGAAAAATAAGGGTCACACTAGTACTCATATATTTCATTTAGTTAATATTAAAGCATTAATTTTTGTAGTTTAATTTCTACAATAAAAATAAGAATAATAATTCTAAAAATGTGATCTCTCTTTTGTAAAACTTTAGATTGCAAGTATTCTGATTTTGTCCCCCTTACTTTTGAAAATTCGAGTAATTTTGCAATATACATTTATTTTCACATGATTTTAAAGAAAAAAAACAAACAGTTAAGTAATGCATTATAGTTCAGTTGTTCTTTCATTAGTTAGCTTTAGAGTGTGTCATGCTAATTAACATATATTAATGTCATAACTTATTTCATTAATTAATAAGGCTATAATATGGATGTTATATTATTTTTTAAAGTTACTCTACTTGGTGAGGAATTAGCTTAGTTTACACAGCTCCTGCATGATGGACTTTTATGTATTAAAGTTAATTAAGTACTAAGCAAGTAATTGAGAAAATACTGATATTCAATTTCCATGCATTCTGGCACACATGCAGTTTCCTTCGACTCACACATTCACTAAAATAGTGTTACATCTAAAAATATTTTGAAATTTTAGTTATCTACATCAAGATATTGTAAAAACATGCTGTTACCTACTAAAACAGTGTTGAATTGAAAATTTAAGTGAATAGATACCTTAAATTAGATAAAACATTATTTTACTAGCAGAAGTTCATTTCTCAAACTAGTAAAATAGCATAGCAGGTTATTTATGACAATAATCTTATAGGAGTTGCTTCAAAACCAGAGAAAAGAATCCAGTATAATATTGTCCTATCATAGTTCATACACTATTGGAGTAAGAATTTTTCATTTCCATTGGATATTCAACCTGACAAACTGCAATAGCAGTTACAATTAATACTTTTGCATGTTCAAAAAGTTAAATGTAATGATTTTCATATATAATAATTCAATACAAATTATTTATATTGCTTGAGAAAAATATTAAAAAAAAATTCTGAATAATCCAACAAGTAGTAAAACTGCATAAATTATGACCAGCTTTTTCTATGCATATGACGGCAACAATAATTTTTTCCCCTCTTTTATAAAACTCACAATGGCTGTTTTTTCAAGATAGCAGCTCCACAGTATCCAGAGTGAAAGTGATAAGAGAAAAAGTGTTAATTAAGCTGGCAATTAAAAGTTGTTGTTGATCTAATGTGCAGGATTTTGATCCATCAATTTTTCCCTGGCCAGCCAATATTAAAATGGAAAAATTATAGAAGCTAATGAATAATGATGTGAATCAAATTTAGTGCAAACTGATATTCTATCTTCAACATATTCTACATCTTTAAAAGAAATAAACAACATAGCTGTGCATCATAAGTAAAAAAGATGAGCTATAATTAATGTCAGGTATACAAAGAACAATAATATCCAATAATTATGAATATTATTGTTACATATCTCATATCTTGCAATAAAGTACCTTGTATGAGAAAAACTCTTAAAATTGAAGTTAAATTTTGTTGAAATCTACAAAAAAGAATACCTACTTTATCTCTAGGTTCAATTCTTTTTAACACAGGATCAAGTTTTTATGGTTTAGGTAATGAATAATGAATAATCTGTTAATAAAATGATAACCAACTGAAGGAACAAGTTTATATTTTTGATTTTGAGGAAAGCAAATTTAATAATTTATTTCCCGTCAAAGAAGTAGCTATTAAGTATGCAGTATGAAGATAGCAAGGAAAATTTTTACTTAACCCCAATGAAGATATGCACTACTTGTTTATCACACTTGTGGAATGTGAAGATATTTATTGTTCTAAAGTGAGCACCTTCTCATTTAAATACAGTCATAAGTCACATGTTTGTAGTTGTTTTGCTTATAAACAAGTAAAATATAGCCATAAGTAATTTTATTAATCATAAGGTAAATATTTATCCAAATTCCTTTAATCATTACATAGTAAATTATCAATACAATGTTATATAAACATTTTATGAATGATGATTATTGCTTAAGGGCGCAAAACTGCTATGGTCATTAGCGCCCAAACACATCAAGTACTGTGTCAGATATAAAAATAAATAAACAACTTGTGCAATAAAAATTAAACCCAAAAACAAATAACAAGGGTATAAGGCGCCATAAACATTAAGATGTTACTAAAACACAGCCGCAAGAGCGGAAAAATATTACAGTCCTGTAATGGGCTAAAATCGTACCAATAAAATCCCAAAGCAACCACAGGTCAATAAACAAAGACCGGTAGCAAAACTAATCAGCAAGAACTGAAAACAAACCAGGCTTATAAAAGATTAAAATGGCAACAATAAAACCCCAAAACAAATAACAAGGGTAATGTGCAAAACAACAATGAAAGACTAGTTAACACTATTCAGCAAAAAGCTGAAAAAACAACAGTCTTAAAAAAGTCTAAAAAATGCCGTCAATGGTAAAAAGAGAACACCTCACACCTTGCTCCAAAAACCACAAACACGGATAAAACGGAGCACACGCTCAACAGCAACCACATCATCTGCAAGTAATTCCTCAATAGAGGAGGGCAAACCTAGGCTATTTCTAAAAGCTGTCAGATGAAGACAATAAATTAAAATGTGACGCAATGTAAAGGGGTGGTCACAGTGAGGGCAAACTGGAGCGGGTTGACCATTAAAAAGGTGAGAGTGACTAAAACGGCAATGCCCAATTCTAAGACGAGCTAAAATTACTTCTTCGCGACGAACAGCGCGAGAAGAAGTCGACCAGTTAAAAGGGGCGGATTTACATTCACGGAGCTTATTAGTTGGGAGTAATTCCCACTCCTCTCGCCAGCGCGAAAAAATGGCTCTACGTAAAGAAAGTATAAAATCCCCGAAATAAAAACGCTGCTCGTACTCAGCTGGGTCTCAAAGAGCGGATTTTGCTGCAACATCTGCGGCCTCATTACCTGGGAGTCCAACGTGCCCAGGCACCCATAGCAGTGTTACCCTGACGCCAGCGTCGAAAAGGGTTAAAACTATATTCTGGACCAGCTGTACAAGAGGGTAGAGGTTGTACGGATTTGTAAAACTTAAAACTGCACTCAAAGAGTCGGAAAATATAACACTGTTCCCTAGCCCCTGATCAGAAATAAATAAAACCGCCCGATAGATAGCATAAAGTTCCGCCATAAAAATAGATGTTGCAACGTCAAGACCATACGTAAAACTAGCCTCATTAAAAACAAAAGCACATCCTACACCTGTGTCACATTTGGAGCCGTCGGTATAGATAAAATTCCAGTCATTAAAAGAATATTTGATCTCGCTAAAAGAACAACGAATAATATGTGCTGCGGTCGAAGATTTCGGACAGGACGTAAGCCCGAGATGAACGGGAGCATCTGCTAAAATCCAGGGGGGAAAAGAAGTTTCCCCGGCTAAGAAAAAAGCAGGTAACCCAATGCCCAACGTCCGTAGAATCTTTCGAAAAAGAAAGCCAGCAGGCTTAGGAGTAAAAGACCGAGCAGCATAAAAACGATCAAAAGACACATTAAAAAACGGCCCATTCGTGGGTTGACGAGGTTGCGCAGCTAAGCGACAACCGTACGCAGCCAGTAAAACATCCCTACGATAAAACAACGGAGGTTCTCCAGACTCCGCACATAAACTCAACACAGGACTGGTGGGGAATGCCCCAATGGCAACACGGATGCCCCGGTGATGAATCGGGTTCAGGCGGCGCAGAACAGAAGGCCGCGCAGAGCCATAAACGACACTGCCATAATCCAATTTGGACCGGATAAGCGAGCGATAAAAACGTAAAAGAACCGTCCGGTCAGCTCCCGAAGATGAGCCACTTAAAACACGTAAAATACAAAGAGAACGGTCACACTTGCCTCTGAGTTGCGCTATATGCGATGACCAGCATAATTTCCTATCAAACACCAAGCCAAAGAACCGAACTTCGTCTGCGAAGGAGAGTGCGTCTGGGCCAAGATGGAGCGAAGGTGGAGGATACTCCTTGTGGCGCCAGAAGTTCATGCAGACGGTCTTCTCTGCGGAGAAACGGAACCCGTGAGAAACACTCCAAGCGTGAAGGCGGTCGAGACAGCATTGGAGGCGGCGTTCCAAGAGACAGGTTCTCCGAGAGGAAAGATAGATGGCAAAATGTCTACAAACAATGACGATTGTATTCCCGGCGGTAAACACTCGGTGATAGAATTAATCGCAATGGCAAACAGTGTGCAACTAAGTACCGAGCCCTGAGGTACACCGTTCTCTTGAATAAAATTAGATGATAAAACTGATCCCACGCGAACATTAAAAACCCGGTCTTTCATAAATTCCTGAATAAAAATAGACATGCGCCCACGTATGTTCCAATCCTGAAGCGTTCGGAGGATACCGCCTCTCCAGCAAGTATCATACGCTTTCTCCAGGTCAAAAAATGCAGCAACCGTTTGGCACGTCCTTATAAAACCGTCCATTATGTAGGTCGAAAGAGATACGAGATTGTCGACAGAGGAGCGGTAACGACGAAAACCGCACTGAGCGTTCGTCAATAGATGTCTCGACTCTAAACACCACATAAGCCGCCCGTTAATTATGCGTTCCAACACCTTGCAGACGCAGCTGGTGAGGGAAATCGGACGGTAACTGGAAGGAAGATGGGGGTCCTTTCCAGGCTTAGGTATAGGAATGACGGTGGCCAATCGCCAAGCGTTGGGAAATGTGCCATGACACCAAATAAAATTAAAAGTTCGTAATAAAAATGCTTTGCCTTCCGCTGATAAATGCTGCAACATAGCAATATGAATGTCATCTGGCTCCGGTGCGCAATGTCGAGAGGTGGAAAGGGCATGCTCCAGTTCCCTGGCGGTAAAAGGAACGTTGTAGTTCTCCTGATGGTCGGAGGCAAATGAGAAACCTTTCCTCTCAACCTGCTCCCTTAATGCGCGAAATGTAGCCGGGTAATTGGCGGAGCTCGAAACATCAGCGAAGGTTCGCCCTAAAACATTGGAGACGCCAGGCGGAGTAGTGAGCACTCGATTTAAAATCCTAAGACCGGGTAAAGGTGTAAACCTTGGTTTGCCAGCAACGCGGCGTAGCCGTTCCCAAACTACGGATGAAGGCGTTGTGCGGTTAAAAGAAGAGATAAAAGAAATCCAAGAAGCCTTTTTGCTATCCATAATGACTCGGCGGCATTTGGCGCGAAGTTGTTTGTAGCAAATCATATTTGCTGAAGTAGGGTGGCGACGAAAAACTCGGAGCGCACCTCGGCGTGCACGCAATGCATCCCGGCATTCATCGGTCTACCAGGGAACCGGTAAGCGTCTGGGGTGACATGACGACCGGGGAATAGTCTTATCTGCGGCTGTTATGATGACCGTACGGAGGTGCTCGATCGTGATGTCGATTGATGGAAGTTCACATCCTGAAAATTCGGCCAAAGATCTATAGAGAGGCCAATTCGCCTTTTCAATGAGCCATTTTGGGGCGCGCTGTGAATGTGCGTTTGAAGAGAGTACATGGGTCTGACACGGAAAGTGGCCACTGGAATATAAATCAGAGATGACGTTCCAGGTGAAATGTACAGCAAGTGAGGCAGAACAAATGGATAAGTCCAAGTGAGAAAAGCTGTGAGTGCTGTCAGAAAGAAAAGTAGGTTGACCAGAATGAGATGGTGACGGTCGAGAAATTCTGCCAACATGCTGCCCCTGGCACACTCCGTGTTGGAACCCCACAGGGGATGGTGTGCATTAAAATCTCCCAAAAGTAGGACAGAGGGTGGTACCTGAGACAGAAGATCGTCCAGATCAACTATGGCGATAGTGCCGGAAGGAGGCAAATAAACAGTGCAGATAGAAAAAGTAAGTCCAGAAAAGTGAACTGTAGCTGCAGCATCTTGCAAAGGAGTCTGGAACTGTAGTGAAGTACTGTACACGTCATCTTTAATTAAAATTAGAACTCCGCCTGAGCGGGAATGCCATCTGCGGGAGGTAGATCAAACCTCACCGAAGAGTAACCGCGTAAATTAAAAGAATCACCTGGGCGAAGCTTGGTCTCTTGAAGACACACAAGCAGAGGGTCAGTAGAACGTAAAATTAACTCGAGGTCAGGTCTTCTGCTACGGAGACCACGCACATTCCACGAGAGGATAGCAATTGTTAAAATTATATAAAATAAATAAAAAATTTAACCACCTTACTTTTTGGACGGTCCAGGACGAATAAGACGGCCTTTTTTTAATCGCGTGGGACTCGGTTGGTTTGAAGGAGCAGGCACATCCTGCTCCATCACATCCTCAGAGGGAGGGCTCTCCCGCTGAGAAGAATCAACCGATTCCAAAACCTGAAATCGGTTGGTGGTGGAAAGAGGCGGTGACGGCGACCGCCTAGCGGGCTTGCTCCCGTATGCATCATGGGAGCTCGACCTCCGAGGAGGAGAAGGGCTGGATTTCTGCTTCGTGTTACTGGTAGTGGATGATTTAAGGAAGTCAGTTCGGGTATAAGCGGTCTTAAACTTAACAGATGGAGCATCAAAAACAATAGGCTTCGGCTTCTCTGTAGAACGGTTGGCGGAAGTTGGCGCACAAGGCACCCGAGTAAAAACAAGATCGCAAGTCTGCGTGCTAATAGTGCGCTTCTGGACCGCAGAAGAAGCCACAGCGCTGTATGTCCCGGTTTTAGGCAACACGGGTAGGCGAGATTGGAATCGCTTCCGCGCTTCACTGAATGTAAGTTTCTCTTTAACCCTGATCTTCTGGATAGAGCGTTCATCGCGAAAACGAGGACAATCGCGGGACGAAGCCGGATGGTCACCTTGACAGTTCACGCAAACATGGGGCAGTTGCACAAGCTCCCTCGTGACTTTCAGTACCACAGGTTGCACACATCGACTTTGCACTCTTGCACGACACGCGAGTATGGCCAAAACGTTGGCATTGGAAGCATCGCATGGGACTGGGAATATATGGGCGAACCTCAATTGCCTCATATCCAACTTTGATCCTCTGTGGTAACTCAACTCGGTTGAAAGTGAGGAAGAGAGTACGGGTGGGCTGTGTTTCACCTTCCTTCCTAGCCTGTACACGATAGACCGATATAACTCCCTGGTCTTCCAGACAACTCTGGATTTCCGAGTCGGACATCCCGTCTAACACAGTCGTAGTAATAACTCCTCGCGACGAATTTAAAGTTCTATGTGGCTCTACACGGATCGGATACCCGTGGAGAATCGTCGCCTTGAGCAATGAGTTAGTTTGCGCTATTCCATGTGTCTCTACCAAAAGAGAACCATTACGGAGACGTGTACATGTCTTCACTGGTTCAGAAATGCCATCAATACCCTTCTGAATCACAAACGGGTTCACTCTGCTGAATGACTGACCATCCTCCGTACGGTTAATTACCAAGTAGCGAGCAAATGGCTGCTCGGTTACTTCCTTAACATCCACTCTTTTGCGTTTCATATGAAAATTATTTTCGTATACCATAGCGCATTCATCCTCCACCATTACACCTGTCTCCGATGGCAGGCTGCTTCCTGGGCGCCACCCCGGCTTAGGTTAGTTGCCCTGGCCTGGACAAGGTAACCTCAGGGTCACACCTTCCTGGTTATAGACAAAGGGACCCAATTGCCTGCAGGAAGTTTACAGCGCGTGTAATGGCCCCTCCCCGGGCCTGGCCTTTACCAGGGGATATGCTCTTGCCCTACATGATGACCCAGTGCTGGGAGTCACGCCATTACCCAGTCACCTGTGAACCGTGTCAAACACGGGGGCATCCTTCAGACTAAAAGCAGGGAGGTATAAAAGATAAAATTAAAATGGAGACGAAATAAAAAGGTGTCAAACGCGCTAAGCGCGGACCTATGGGAGCAGCTCGGGTGCCTCGGGGTCGCTACGCCCCGTACCCAATAAATTGGGCCCCTGAGGGGACATTTTATGAAGTTTAATTCAATGTTCATATATTATTTTATCATACAACACTTAAAATGCCTATTCTGAAAAACACATTCTCATGTCATGGAACAGCCAGTGCTAAGTGTACAAAATATCCTGTATTAATAATCTTGCCTTTAGCAAGAAATTAGGAAATTGAATCAGTCAGTAGAATAAAGGCTGAAGCATATATTTGAAAGAAAATTATTTTGTTTGAAGTACTTTCTTCTATGGTAAAGCATGCCTTATACAATATAAAAATGTCAGATATCCCAGCCTGTTAGCAAACAGAAAATTTCATGTAGTGGACCACAGTCTGATGTCCTGGACTTTGGACATTTTGTTCACTGAGCAATAGAGAGTGGCAATACCTGTATCCCACCTGTTGGTATTTATTAAGACAGCTGGGTTCATCATATAGCCTACCAAAGGAGCCTATTTTGTGACATTAACACAACAGTAGCTGCTGTAGATATCAGTGAGTAAGAATCAGATTGTTCCCCAAGAAAGATTGTTCCCAGGGCTACCTGGGTGATGGAATGACATACCAGGATTTGAGCTCCAAATTTATTGAATATTTTATTCTCTCATACCTATTTATTGTAGAAATATTGAATAGAACATTGCTTAAGTACCATTTCTTAACTATTGTACTGAATTATTATTAGTGTTTATACTCTGGTTTTGCAAAACAACCATATTATACACGACTGTTAAAATTAGCTCATTGTCCGCCATATTGGTTTGGTTTGATTTGTGTATCTAGTATACATTCTGATGTTCGTGTCTGTCCTTTTTCATTCATGTTAAGTATAGTTAAACCCGTGCCTAATTATTTGTTAGTCTCAAGTTAAATCAGATTTATAGTTGGTATGAAACATTACCTTGAATTTTGTGCTGTGTGTGTGTTCAGGTAGCTCACATGGCATAGTTTTGTGTGACGTGTGAAGGGTAAGTTTAGCCTATGTACGGAGTTTTGTGTTGCATGTGGTTGTTAAGTGTAGCTTATGTAGTTTAATCTAGTGTTGTGTCCGAGTTTGAGTGCAAAGCTGTGTGTGTTAAGTGCAGCTCACGTGTTTGTGTGCCATGCGCAAGGTAAGTTTGGCCTACGTGTGGGAGATTTGTGTTGCATGTGGTTATTAAGTGAGGCTTACCTAGTTTAATCTAGTGTTGTGTCCGACTTTGAGTGCAAAGCGAGAAAATGAGTGCTAAAGAGTGAGATTTGAGCGGTAACTGTGGTGCGTGTCATAGGAAGGTGAGTTCAGACGTGTTTTGTGATGGGTGTCAATTATGGTTTCATTGGACTTGTGCAAAAACTAACAGTGATATGGTTGTTACTTCTGACCAGTGATATTGTGAACTTTGTAAATATAAAGTCCTAGTTGTGAAGCAAGAGTAAACTATTCCCCAATTGCGAGAAGAACTGGAACTTGCAAAGATGCAGATTCAGAGCAACTGCTCACGAATTAAAGTAAATAGTAAATCACCTGAATTCAAGGTTGAGCCAAAGAACAATCCCAAGAGGAGGAGAGTATTCTATGCTGATGATGCTACCACTGTTCCTCTGGTGAACAGATTCAATGTAATTGGAACTTTGGAAGCTCACCAGAGTACAAGTCCTCCTCCAGTAGCAGATGCTAAGCTTAAGGGGAAGAATAAGATTTTGTTGCTACGTAGTTGTCATGGGAGGGGCACAACATCCCTACTGAAGGATGACTTGGGTAGCGATTATGATGTTGTGAGCATTTTTAAGCCAAGTGCTGGACTTGCTGATGTCACAAAAGACTTGGGGAAAACTGACTACTGATTTCAGTAAGAATGATCATGTTGTAATTGTTGGTGGTGCAGGTAATAGCCTTTATATACATAATAATTATCAGATTGAGCAAGATCTTGGTGACATCAGCGGTAAAAGCAGGCATACCAATGTGAAGTTTCTGGGACTGTTAGATAGACGTGATAGGCCTCTTCATAGGAGGGTACAGAGTATGAATCTGAGGCTTGAGCGTGCATTGATGACACCCACATTTGTATGATAGATGTAAATCACCTAGGTAGAGATAACTTTACTGCACATGGCCTGCACTTGAATTCTAGAGGCAAAAAGCAGCTTTCGCTCCTTATTGCTGATAGAATCAAGGGTAAGATTCCTGTTGTTATTAATAGTTCATGGTCCCATTTTTTCATTTTTTAGGATAAGACGCCTGATTCAGGCCAGAAATTCATCAAGTCAAACTTAATAACAGTTAATGTTAAATAAAATGACAATCGTATCAATGATCATGATTGCACAGAAAATGAAGTAAAATTGAAGAGTATTCAGCAAGCCATAAAAAAATCTATATATATTTCATCAAAACATTACAGGACTGAAAAGTAAAAAAGATTAATTATTTAATAGCTCAACTTGTGACAATATAAAACTACATATATCAGCCTATCTGAACATCATTTTAACAACAGGAATTATCACAATTGTCATTACATGGTTATTGTCTGGGAGCAGGAGCTTCAAAGAAAAAACTAAATAATGGAGGAGTTTGCATTTATGTCAGGCAGGATGTACCATATAAAACATTAGATGGTCAAAATTTAATTCAGAACAGGACATTGAATTATGTACAATCCAATTGGATAGCAAAAACACAAAAATAATTATAATTGCTATTTATTACTCACCGTTCGGAAACTTTGAAACTTTTTGATGAAACTTGAAGATACCTTATACATTTTATTTAAGCCTAAGCATGAAATAATTATATGTGGGGACATACATATTGATTATTTAACGCAAAGTGTAAGAATGAATGGACTGAATTCCTTTCTTACTGCATATAATATGGTGCATACAATTAACTTTCCCACCAGGATTGATAAAAACTCTAGCACAGCAATAGATAACATATTTGTAAATTCAGATGAACTGTCATTATATTGTGTGTCTCCATTGATAAATGGTCTCTCTGACCATGATGCTCAAGTAATAGTGAAAAAAATTCTACAATAAAACTGAAAGTGTGTTATAGATATAAAAAATACAGAGATATTTTATCTCAGTAAAATGGCGGAGACATTTCAACAAGAATTGTGGAATAGTGTCTTCAGTGCAAATGATGTTAACAGTAAATTCAACAATTTTTTACAGATTTTTATATTGCATTTTGAAGCATATTTCCCAATAAAAATTAAAAATAAGAATTTATAATATGAGCAGGGAATGGCTAACCCAAGAAATTAAAAAATCTTGTCAACATAAAAGACAATTATATAAGTAAAAACCCTAAATTAAAAATACATTTTAAAAAGTATTGTAAGATACTTAGGAAAGTCATAAAAGCAGCGAAAGGCCTCCATTACCAAACACTTATCAGTCAGTCAAAAAACAAAATAAAAACTACTTGGAATATATTAAAACAAGAAACAGGCAAAAATTTGCAACAAGATGATGCAATAAACTTGAGCATTAACAATCAAGAGACAACTCCCTGCAGATGTAGCAAATGTGTTTAATGAATTACTTTCTTAATGTAACAAAATTTTAAATTTATATTCTGGTGGTAAAAGAGAGGCATCAATAATTTTAAAATCATCAAATCCCTGTCAAAATAATGAATTCAAACCAGGTATCACTACCCCACTAGAAATTAGTAATATCATTACAAAACTAAAATCAAAAAACTCTTCTGGCTATGATGAGATCAACAGCAAAGTCATAAAGGCCTGTGTAAAGGAAATTAATATCCCCCTTAGTCACTTGTGTAATGAATCTTTAACATTGGGTATATTTCCTGAGAGGCTAAAATATTCAAAGGTTAGGCCTCTGTTCAAAAAGGGAGAAAAGATAAATGTCTCTAATTATAGACATATAGCTATTTCTCACCTACATTTTCTAAGGTGTTTGAGAAAGTAATGTACAATCTTGAAAGTAACAATATTCTAGTTAGTGGCCAGTTTGGCTTTAGAAAAGGAATTTCAACATAAAATGCAATCTATAAACTCACTAATGAAATTTTGACTGCATTTAATGAAAGAGCACATGTAGGAGGAATATTTTGTGACTTAGCAAAGGCTTTTGATTATGTCAATCATGAAATTCTTATAGATAAATTAGCTTTCTATGGAATAAAAAACCAATATTTAAAATGCTTTATATCCTACCTTGACAAAAGGAAACAAAAAAAGTAGTGATAAATTGTTCCTCCAAAAATAAAAACAATGCATCAGAGTGGGGAATGATTAACCATGGAGTGCCTCAAGGATCAGTTCTGGGCCCTCTTCTTTTTCTGATATACATAAATGATCTCTCCTTATCTATCCAAGATGTAGGAAATGCTGTTCTATTTGCAGATGACACAAGCACATTGATAAATGGAAAGAGCCTTAACGATTGTGACATTAAACTAAATCTAGTTCTGATCTAGTTCTGAGTTCTGAGTTCATTGCAGAGCAAACAAGTTGTCTCTAAATCTAGATAAAACAAATGTTATGAAATTCATTACTCACAGATCTCCAAATCCGCAATTACAGATAGGATATTATAACAGTGTACTTTCACAAACGAAACATATTAAATTCCTTGGTTTAATAATTTATTTGTTTATTTATTTATTCATCCTTTTGATCATTTTACATGATGTAGGACATGTCCTAGAGCTACAGTTGCTTAATATAATGTTAATTTATAATTAAAATAAACAGATATTTAACATGGGATATAAATTATATTTACAGATCTTAACAGAATGAGTTTGAAATTTTCAGAGATATTTGCATTTATTATTTTTATAAAACTCTCTTAACTATAAATCAATGATTAAATGGCAGCTTTATTAGCAAACTTAAATTTATGCAACACAAAATCTATAATTTCTTATTAACTTATAATCATGTATTACAAGATGTCTTATATGAGATCGAATGTTATTTACAAATAATATTAAGTTAGTCACAGTAGATAAGCTCTGTCTATATACAGTATAAAATCACTGATATCTAACAGCTTTCTGAAACTCACTTTGATAAAAAAGGCAATGGTCTTGTATTTTCAGAGTTTGAATTTATGCAGTACAGATATTTCTTTTCACAACAACAACAACAACAACAACAATAATAATAATAATAATAATACTTTATTCACCATTTGGATCATTTACGTGAGATGGGCTTCGTCCAGAGTATAATATAAACAATATACAAGTTTAGTAATTATACTAGATTTACAATATGCCTTATTTAAAGTTCATATATTCACTTCCTGAATAAAAGATATGTTGTAGTAGAAAGACTTTGACTTCTTTATTAAATTGTTTTATATTGGTTATTTCTTTAATATTTATTGGTAGTTTGTTGTACATTTTAATGAGTACATTTGTGAGATTATTTTTGAAAATATTTGTCCCGCATATCTGAACATGAAGATCATTTTTCCTTCTTGTATTGCGAGAATGATTATCTATATTTGTACATAATTCTCCCTGATGTCTCTTAATATGGTTTACGACCTCTATTATAAAGAGGCAGGCTGATGGTAGTATATTATGTTTCCTAAAATAGGGTCTACAGGATGTCATACTATCTATTCCACTTATAATTCTTATTGCTCTCTTCTGGATTTTAAATACTCTCTCACATTTTTCTCCCCAAAATTTTATTCCATAATTTAATCGACTATGAAAATAAGCAAAATATACATTTTTCAATCCTAATAAATTCAGTGGCCTTTTTAGACTTTTAAACATATAACAAACAGAACTAAGTTTAGTCGCTAAATGACGAGTGTGAGTATCCCATTTAAGGTTTTCATTCACATGTATACCTAAGAATTTTGTTTCTCCCTTGTACTCAATAATGTTTCCATCATATATAATTTGAGGTTTAATACTCATTGCCTATTATGAAATGTCATTGCAATAGTTTTTTCATTGTTTATGATTAGTTCATTTATTTTAAACCAGTTATTGAGACTATTCATGATCATGTCTACTTTATTTTGCAATGCAGTATCATCTCCTTTTATAAGAATGTTTGTATCATCAGCAAAAAAAAACCGTATCAGCCTTTTGAATATTATTAGGCAAGTCATTTATATACACTAAAAACAACAGAGGCCCTAGTACTGAGGAACACCTCTAATAATTTCTTTTGTATTTGATCAATAATTACTTATTCTTAGTTGTTTTTCATATTGTAGATCCACTACTTGCTTCCTATTGGTGAAATAGGATTCAATCCACCTATTCATTTTTCCTCTAATTCCATATTTGTACAACTTAAATATTAGGATTTTGTGATCTAATATATCATATGCTTTAGTAAGGTACAAAAATATTCCTATTGTCGGTATATTTTTGTCCACTGCATGCTGAATTTGATTCAGTAATTTAGCTATTGCTGTTTCTATACACCTGTTTTTTCTGAAACCAAATTGAACATCAGAAATGATGTTATATTTTTCCAAAAATATTATTAATCTATTGTACACTAATTTTTCAAAAATTTTTGAAAAACTAACAGCACACTTATTGGTCTATAGTTTTCTTTCTTTGTTTTTTCTCCTTTCTTGTGTATCGGAATAATTTTTGCAACTTTAAGCTTATCAAGGAAGATTCCCGAGTCAAGCGAAGAGTTATATATGTTAACCAAAGGAACTTTCACCTGTTGTATACATTGTTTAATCACATAGTCTGGTATTTCATCTATTCCAGATGAATATATGCCTTTTATTTCATCGACTAGTTTTTGGATTTCACTTTCTGTAATTGGATTTATAAAAATAGAATTATTACTATTTTTTATCTCTGTTATGCTTTTACAGTGAAAACGTTGGGAGTGATTTGAACTAAGAAGTTTGTCTGCTATTTCTGAGAAATATGCATTGAAAGACTCTGGTATATGCTGAGGACTTCTAATTTTGTTACCATCATTAATTAGTTCTGTTACACACTGTTTAAAGTTATTCTTCCCAGTTTTCTGGTTTATTTTCCACAGCGCCTTTGTTTTATTATTTGCATTGAATATGATTCTTTCATTTTCTTGTCTTTTTGCTTCCAGAATTACTTTGCGATAGATACTTTTATATTTTTGTACATAACCCTTAAAATCATTATTTATATAACCCTGTTTCTTTAGTCTACACAGCAGCTTCAGCTTATTACTTGAGATTTTTATTCCTTTTGTCATCCACCAATTTTGGGTTTGACTATATATATATACACACATGTTTTTGTGGGAAGTCAATGTTAAACCAGTACAGAAATATATTTAAGAAGGTGTTAAATTTTACATTTATATTGCTTTCCTGAAGGATCTTCTCCCATGTTTCCTGTTTTAATAAGAAGTTAAATAAATTTATGCTTTCTGGATTGAACCTCCTTTTCATACATGTTCCTATTTTCCCTGTTTGTTTAGGTACTGATACATCGACTTCTAATATTTGTTCATACATGTTCCTGTTTTCCCTGTTTGTTTAGGTACTAATACATCAACTTCTAATATTTGTTCACAATGATCAGAGAGGACCATATCCTTAACTAATGATTGTTTTTGAACTTTAGATTTGTTGGTGATCATTACATCCAATAATGATTTTTGTTACTTAAATGTAAAATTGGAACTTAAACACAGTGAAGCCAATCATATTAATGGATATCATTGTATGATTAGTTGAACTACACACTCTTAAAGCTTCACTTACTTTTTATAAATGTATGGAACCGGTTTCGAGAACATTTGTTCCCATCTTCAGCCATGCTAAGGTTCAACTGTCGGATCATTCGTTGAGCTGTGGGAATGTATATTCTGCTCTGGTGGCGGTGTGATAAACTTGTAGTTTATGTTTTCATCCCCGACAATGTCGAAGTTCATTATGCTGTTTTTGTATTTGTAGATGTAGATTTTCTCCCAGGTTGCTAATTCCGTAGGTCCTTGTACTGATTTTAATAATTTTGTTTTATTTATTATGTCGTGATTTTGTGTCCAAAAATGATATGCTACTGCTGATTTCTCTATTTGCTTGTACTTTGTGTTCCTGAAATGTTCCTTTAACCGTGTGCCAATGTTTCTCTTTGTTTTCCCTATGTAGATTTTTTCACATTCTGCACAGTTTATTTTGTAAATACCTGATTTTTCTTCTTGTGGAATACTGTCATTAACATTATCTATCAGCAAATTTTGAACATTAAATCTATTAATCGGTGCCAACCTGATATTAAAATCTTTAAGAATATTCTGAAATTTTTTTGTGGCCCATGGATGATATGTGAATTTTTTAAAAATAAGTTTATCTTTTTTTGCTGAAAGTGTTGTGGTTTCTTTGATATGTTTTTGTCTCTTGAATTTCTGCACCTTTTTATGTACTAGTTCTTTTTTAAAACCATTTTTAACTGCTGTTTCTTCTATTTGTTTGTATTCTTTAAAATATTCTTCTTTGCTAATTTGTAGGTTAACTAGCCGGTGTGTTAAACTGTTAATTACTGCATGTTTGTGTGCTGTAGGGTTTAAACTGTCAGCTTTGATGTGATTATCTGCATGTGTATTCTTTCTGTATATTCCAAATTTAAGTTTTTCTTGGCATTTCATTATTTTAATATCCAGGAATGGCAGCATGTTATCTGTTTCTATTTCGTATGTAAATGAAATGTTTTTATCTTGAATATTTAGAAGTTTTAAGGCATCGTCAATGAGTTTTCTGTCAACTATGGCAAATATATCATCCACATATCTGTACCATACCTTAAATATGAATGGAAACGCTGTGTTGATGTGTGTTTCAAATCTACTCATGAAGAGGTTAGCTAGAAATGGAGATAAGGGGCTGCCCATTGTAAGTCCTGCTTCTTGTTTATAAAATTTTCCTTTGAAAGTGAAAAAGGCTTGGTTTATGCAAATTTCTGTCAGTTTGATGTATTCTTTAATGTGTATATCATTAATTCCACTTGTTTTTAGCCAATCATGTAGATAAATCAGGAGTTTTTCTTTTGGTATGCTAGGAAACAGAGATTCTACATCGAAAGATATAAGAGTGTCAGAGGGGTGCAATTTTATGTCTTTAATTTTTTCTATTAACTGATATGAATTATTTATGCTCCTGGTTTGAAATTTTGGTAAAGCCTTGAATCTATTAGCTAACCATTTTGCTAAATAGTAAGAGGGAGTATTGATGTTGTTAATGATGGGGCGCATACCATTTCCAGTCTTGTGAATTTTTGGTAAACCATATAACCTAGCTATTTTAGGGTTGCTGTGTTTTATTTTGAATATTGTTTCTTTTGGAATGACTGTACATGTTTTCAGAACCTCATTGATGGAATTAACACACCTTTTCAATGGGTCTGATGGGATCGGAACATATTCTTTTTTATTTAATAAATTCTGCATTCTATTATTATAATCTTCTTTATCCAAAATTACTATTCTGTTTCCTTTGTCTGCTTTAGTATAAACAACATCTTTTTCATTTAAGGATTTTATTGTATTCTTGTAAGTGTTGTGTACTGCTGTATTCTTTTTAACAATGCCTTTAAAAACTTTTTCTGATTTAATTCTAACTATTTCTTTATCTTTGTTCTTCAAACCTTCAATGGCCACCTCCAAATCTACCAAATAATCCTCTATTTTAGTGGAGTATTGTACACAAGTTTTTAAGCCTTTATTTAGAAATGCTAATTCTTCTGTTTTGAAATTTTCATTAGATAGATTTTCTACATAATTCTGCTTAGGGTTTGGAGTTTTCTTTGGTTTTTGATAAAGCTTACTAAATTTTCTTTTTTGATAGCTGACTTTTTTGTTCACTAGAAATTGTATATCTTCTAAGGCTGTACCAATTAAATTATCCCATATTATGCAACCTAACCTGTTTGAAATCTGTAAGTGTTTTCCGTATAGTTTAAGATCAATATCTGCCATTTTAGTGTAATGTTTTGACCTTTCAATTTCAATAACTTTTTTCTCGGCAGCTAACTGCTCGCGAATGTTGTGGTTACATTTAACGGTTTTTCGGACGAACTTTGGACACACTTTATGTTTTAGGCAGCGGTTTAAAAAATTAATATCTGCAGAAATGAGTCGGCTTTTTTCTTTTAATTTTATATACTCTTTAATGTCCTTTTTTAAGTTGTTAAAATTGCAGTTGAAGTTATTTAGGTTATTGTTTGTGTATTCCATCTGGGAGAAAATCTACATCTACAAATACAAAAACAGCATAATGAACTTCGACATTGTCGGGGATGAAAACATAAACTACAAGTTTATCACACCGCCACCAGAGCAGAATATACATTCCCACAGCTCAACGAATGATCCGACAGTTGAACCTTAGCATGGCTGAAGATGGGAACAAATGTTCTCGAAACCGGTTCCATACATTTATAAAAAGTAAGTGAAGCTTTAAGAGTGTGTAGTTCAACTAATCATACAATGATATCCATTAATATGATTGGCTTCACTGTGTTTAAGTTCCAATTTTACATTTAAGTAATAAATAGGCCTTCGAGCCGTAGGAACAACGACCCGCATTAATTCGTTTTACGACGACGATAAGATGGAATACACAAACAATAACCTAAATAACTTCAACTGCAATTTTAACAACTTAAAAAAGGACATTAAAGAGTATATAAAATTAAAAGAAAAAAGCCGACTCATTTCTGCAGATATTAATTTTTTAAACCGCTGCCTAAAACATAAAGTGTGTCCAAAGTTCGTCCGAAAAACCGTTAAATGTAACCACAACAGTCGCGAGCAGTTAGCTGCCGAGAAAAAAGTTATTGAAATTGAAAGGTCAAAACATTACACTAAAATGGCAGATATTGATCTTAAACTATACGGAAAACACTTACAGATTTCAAACAGGTTAGGTTGCATAATATGGGATAATTTAATTGGTACAGCCTTAGAAGATATACAATTTCTAGTGAACAAAAAAGTCAGCTATCAAAAAAGAAAATTTAGTAAGCTTTATCAAAAACCAAAGAAAACTCCAAACCCTAAGCAGAATTATGTAGAAAATCTATCTAATGAAAATTTCAAAACAGAAGAATTAGCATTTCTAAATAAAGGCTTAAAAACTTGTGTACAATACTCCACTAAAATAGAGGATTATTTGGTAGATTTGGAGGTGGCCATTGAAGGTTTGAAGAACAAAGATAAAGAAATAGTTAGAATTAAATCAGAAAAAGTTTTTAAAGGCATTGTTAAAAAGAATACAGCAGTACACAACACTTACAAGAATACAATAAAATCCTTAAATGAAAAAGATGTTGTTTATACTAAAGCAGACAAAGGAAACAGAATAGTAATTTTGGATAAAGAAGATTATAATAATAGAATGCAGAATTTATTAAATAAAAAAGAATATGTTCCGATCCCATCAGACCCATTGAAAAGGTGTGTTAATTCCATCAATGAGGTTCTGAAAACATGTACAGTCATTCCAAAAGAAACAATATTCAAAATAAAACACAGCAACCCTAAAATAGCTAGGTTATATGGTTTACCAAAAATTCACCATACTGGAAATGGTATGCGCCCCATCATTAACAACATTAATACTCCCTCTTACTATTTAGCAAAATGGTTAGCTAATAGATTCAAGGCTTTACCAAAATTTCAAACCAGGAGCATAAATAATTCATATCAGTTAATAGAAAAAATTAAAGACATAAAATTGCACCCCTCTGACACTCTTATATCTTTCGATGTAGAATCTCTGTTTCCTAGCATACCAAAAGAAAAACTCCTGATTTATCTACATGATTGGCTAAAAACAAGTGGAATTAATGATATACACATTAAAGAATACATCAAACTGACAGAAATTTGCATAAACCAAGCCTTTTTCACTTTCAAAGGAAAATTTTATAAACAAGAAGCAGGACTTACAATGGGCAGCCCCTTATCTCCATTTCTAGCTAACCTCTTCATGAGTAGATTTGAAACACACATCAACACAGCGTTTCCATTCATATTTAAGGTATGGTACAGATATGTGGATGATATATTTGCCATAGTTGACAGAAAACTCATTGACGATGCCTTAAAACTTCTAAATATTCAAGATAAAAACATTTCATTTACATACGAAATAGAAACAGATAACATGCTGCCATTCCTGGATATTAAAATAATGAAATGCCAAGAAAAACTTAAATTTGGAATATACAGAAAGAATACACATGCAGATAATCACATCAAAGCTGACAGTTTAAACCCTACAGCACACAAACATGCAGTAATTAACAGTTTAACACACCGGCTAGTTAACCTACAAATTAGCAAAGAAGAATATTTTAAAGAATACAAACAAATAGAAGAAACAGCAGTTAAAAATGGTTTTAAAAAAGAACTAGTACATAAAAAGGTGCAGAAATTCAAGAGACAAAAACATATCAAAGAAACCACAACACTTTCAGCAAAAAAAGATAAACTTATTTTTAAAAAATTCACATATCATCCATGGGCCACAAAAAAATTTCAGAATATTCTTAAAGATTTTAATATCAGGTTGGCACCGATTAATAGATTTAATGTTCAAAATTTGCTGATAGATAATGTTAATGACAGTATTCCACAAGAAGAAAAATCAGGTATTTACAAAATAAACTGTGCAGAATGTGAAAAAATCTACATAGGGAAAACAAAGAGAAACATTGGCACACGGTTAAAGGAACATTTCAGGAACACAAAGTACAAGCAAATAGAGAAATCAGCAGTAGCATATCATTTTTGGACACAAAATCACGACATAATAAATAAAACAAAATTATTAAAATCAGTACAAGGACCTACGGAATTAGCAACCTGGGAGAAAATCTACATCTACAAATACAAAAACAGCATAATGAACTTCGACATTGTCGGGGATGAAAACATAAACTACAAGTTTATCACACCGCCACCAGAGCAGAATATACATTCCCACAGCTCAACGAATGATCCGACAGTTGAACCTTAGCATGGCTGAAGATGGGAACAAATGTTCTCGAAACCGGTTCCATACATTTATAAAAAGTAAGTGAAGCTTTAAGAGTGTGTAGTTCAACTAATCATACAATGATATCCATTAAAATGATTTTTGTATCTGTTATTCTTGTTGGTACCGTTACCGTATTAACTAAATTGTATACAGAGAGCAAATCTTTTATTTTGTTTACCTTATTATCCTTCAACAAAAAATCTACGTTCCAATCTCCACAAATTATAATATGCTTATATTTTCTAGTTAGGTAGAATAGAATTGCATCTAATTTAGTTAAAAAATTATCAAGTTTTGTATTTGGTGCCTTATAAATGCACATGATAACTACATTCTGATCACTAATCTCTATCAACGATAGCTCAAAGTTCCTATCTTATGTATATATATACATGACTCCCATGTTTATAGGCTTTCCTACAAAAGGAATCTATTAGCCTAAACTGTTTGAGGTTAGTAACTATTAACTGCTCTAACTTTAACCAATGTTCAGTTATGCATAGAACATCTACATGTAACAAATCTACATTTAATAATACATCTAGTTGGTTTATTTTATTTGTTATACTCTGTACATTTTGATGTAGTATGCATAAATTGTTAACTCTTGTTTCATTTCCACTATTACATACCTTTGATTCTATATTTGGTTGTTCATTGTCTTCTCCATCCACCTTGACTGTAGCTAGTTTCCCTTTAACTGTGATTGAATAACTTCACACAGCAATCTGCCAAATTTGAGTGATCCTCTGCGGTTGAGGTGCACACCATCCCTTCCGAAATCATTATTGTGCAGCCAAAAGTTTCCATCCATCATCACCCACTTTCTCACATTACAGAGCCAGTTTAATTCACTGTTTATTCTTGCAATCTTTCTCTCACTCACGTCATGCCTTCTTAGCACACCACTTATAACAATTTTCACATCCAGTACTGCCTTTGTAATAGTGTCTGCCAGATCCATTGTGTCCCCCATAATTTCTTCAGCCATTATTCCTCGATTTATACCATTCATTCCTGCGTGGATCACCACCACTTTTGGCTTACATTGCTTAACGTTTATTTTCTCTAATCAGTGTTTAAGCTCGTTTAATTTTATTCCCGGCATGCAGTGCACATCATAACCTCTCTCTCAGCACATTTCCGGAGAACTTGAGCAAGGAATCCCCAATCACCATCACTTTTTTGTGTCTTTCTGAGGCATCGGAATTTTCGTAATTAAACGTGTTTTCATTTACCTCACCCTGCAATACCTCAAATATGTTATGTATTGGAATGACCGAATTTACATTTGTTCACCTCGCATGGATGCTGTATGTTTTCTTCTCTCAGATTTTCCTTTCACCGCATTGGCAAAACATGCATTCTCTTCTTGTGCTCTTAATTTGGTCTTAAAATCTTCGCTTTCTGTCTTTAATGATTGAATTTCTGTTTGAGCACTTTTTAAATCTTTGTTTAACATCCCGATTATCATCTGAAGGGCCTGCTATCACTTCCGCCTCGTGCGTCCTACCAGCTATCGATCATGTTTCTCTCCTTTCTTCGATTTCTGTATTTATTTCAAGACTACCTTTATTTCCTCCAGTTTCCACATCGCTACTACTTTGTTTGCCGTTCTTCTTTCTCGCCTCACTCGTTGAATTGCCACAATTTTTATATAAATTTAGGGCCATATTTCACGTTACGACACCACGCGCCGCCATTTTGTATTTCCATTCTTACTTTAAGATGAATAGCAACAATAGTAGTTTTAGACCTTTTTTACTTTCAGTTAAAATTCATTCATCTTTCTTGCTCTATACATTACTTAATGATATCTCCAAAAAATGTAGTCAGTTACACTACTTTGTATAGAAGTTCCTTTTTGATAGCTGACAAATTTGCTAAACATGTAACACACTTTTAACTTTGCAATATATTTGGTAAGTTATGATTTTTCTGAATATGAGGATTATAGATAGCTCTATGGAAGTTGTAGTGCTGGGTATAGTAACAAGATCTAATCCTAACTTGTGCACTTCTGATAATATTACTCAATTTGCCTTTCCTTCAGTGTTGTTAACAGCTGATATGGATTAGATTGATAACCATTTGAATTGAAAAGATCACATTCATATTATTACACCTAAACCTAGCAGTGCATGCTATGCAATACATGTATTAGTAATGTTGGAGACAATTAAGACTTTAAAACTAGTTTATTATGCTTATTTCAATTCAATAATGAAGTACGTCTAATATTTTGGAGAAATTCAGTCAAAAGTGAACGAGTCTTCCTGTTAAATATAAAAGTCATACAAATAATCACTAGTACACATAGCATTCATGCAGAACTCTCTTTAGGAAATTTAAAATTTTAACTCTTCCTTGTGAATATATTTTATCCCTCATGAACTTTTACATAAGAAATAAAGAAAATGTTGTTTAAAATTAAAATATACATGATAAAAATACTAGATAAAAAGCAAATCTACATTGCACAACTTCAGCATTCCATGCCATCAAAAAGGTGTTTATTAGGAATGCATTTTAGTACACAATGCTCTTCCCTCTAGCCTAAAAGTCTTACTAAATAATGACAATTACTTTAAATCTGCTCTTAGAAAATACCTATGTAAAAAGGCCTATTATTCTGTAAAAGATTATATGAGTGACAATATTATACTGCACAATACATCAATGCATCAATGTATACGTAAATATGTGTATAATAAAATTTATATGATTAAGTGACTTGTTTGTTTTTGTTACTTGGTTGAGTTGATCTAGGGGTTCTTTTTTATTTTAATTGTAATTATTTATGTAGATTTAGACATATTTTTGTAAATATAGATTGAAATCTACTGTAGTAATTATATATGACAAGTTCTATGTTCGTAGGTCTCTGTGACTGCTCCACAAACTCACTGAATGCTCCAGGAACTAAACTAAACTAAACTAAACTGAAAGAAATGAGAGTTTATGGGTTTGTAACATTCCTAAAAACTACAGCAGAAGGTCTGAAATATTTAAGTACCAGTGGTAAAATCATTCTAGCTAGAGTCACAGGAAATCTGCATAGGTTATACTTTCTCGTGTGGTAATATTTTACAAGCCTGTAGAAGATACTAACATTTTTGTTATTTATTGAGATGTGGCTGATGGTGAGGATGTTTAACAAACTTTTTGTATGCAGCAAAAGAATTTATTCTCCATCATTTTAATTAATGTATATATGATTTGAAAATGAAGGACAAAAGAATATGAACTCAGTTTTGTCATGCATTGATCACTACCTAGATAATTTTCTTTATCCTGAGATCAAGAGGCTGTTCTTAATTTGTAATTGATGCCAAGGGGCAAATCATAATTACACTGTGATTTGATATTGGTTTGCACATTTTTTTTTAAAGGAATTGTGCACCATTTCCCTGTAAGAGAACACGGTTATCTTCCTTGTGATAGACACTCTGGTGTCATACAAAAGAAATGAGACAAAGTGACAATATGGAAACTCCAAATGAATGGGCTGAACTTGCCAAGCACTATTTCCAAGTCAATGAAATGACACATTTCATAATTTTTTCCAAAAACATGTATCTGAAAATAGTGAAGTGTTTCAAGCGTCAAAATATATTTTCAAAGTCATCTTATGCACAAAAATCAAGTACAGGTTAGCAAACTATTAAGCGGAAATATGCCCGGTAGCTTCCTACTTCTTCAGAATATACGACTCCTAACCTTAATGTACCATGATTGTACTAAGGGCATTTATGCACTAAAAGTGGAAAGATCAATGATATGTCATGGCTTCTGGAGTACCTATCATAGGATGCACAGTCACAAATACTTAAAAAGTATTCAAGCAGAAGCAGAAGCACAACTCTAATTGATGACAGATGACTGATGACAATGGTTGCTACCAAGATTCACAGGATATAACACAGTTTCTAATTATTTTGAAATGTTTTTTCTTATCATTTATATGTTACTTTGAGGTATTAATGTAAAATTGTCATATACCATAACATTTATGTAATGATACACTTAGTTTATAATTTGAATATGTGTTTATTCAGTGAGCTCTGCCACTATATTTCATCTAGCAGCCCAAATAATCCAATGAGGCCTAAGTCCAATGCCTTTACCCCTAATTATTATCCATATTTTTCAATTCACACTAAAGTAGGTATCCACTATGAAACATGAATATATTATTACATATAGAAATACAAATTTTGATCAGCTTTGCATTATTAATTTAGATATGCTTTGGATTTTTCTATCTCTTGAAAAATTTAGCTCGGTCTCCTTGTTCTATTGGCCAGTTCAATTGAAAATTAACATCTTGAAGAAAGTATTTCAGTTTGTGAAGGGATCTTAGGTGATAATCCATGATTTCATTAGCAGATGCTTAGAAAATGAAGGATTGACCATTTTAGAATGTATTTCATTAGTTGCTGTAAATCACAAAATCACATTGTGTTTAATGATGTGCTAGGAAATCAATTGACATTCCGTGAATGAGATTCCATCATGACAACTGCTGAGGCACCGTATAGCAAGTTTAATATATATATAAAACAAAATAATAATTTATAGGTCTTATTGCCAGTTTTCGTGGTGAACAACTTAATACTTCAGAATGTCCAGGTATAAAGATATTCAAAATAAAGCTGTTATATCTTTCAATGTGTTATAGATGTATGGTGTATACTATTATGGAGAAAATCAATGTTAATTTTAACATTCCGCACATATGCCAGATGTAGACAATTCGCTTTGTGAGTACTGAGTTAATCTATTATAGCTGTTCAATGTTGTATGCACAAGAACTCCAAACACAAAAGAGTATTGGTTTTTGGTACAAAAAATTGAGGAACAAGGTAGTTTGTTGCATGTGAAACACATAGAAAGCCACGAAACGCTCAAGAAAATGCCCATTGCAAATCAGCCCTTACAATCTCCATATTTGAAGTGCAATGTAGTATACCATTTTGTGTGTAAAATTAAACAGCTTTAAAAGCTGAAATTCAATGGCAGAATCACGACATGCTTGCTCAAATTTGGGAAGTAGCGATGAATCCCCAACTTTGCACCTGCTAACGTTCAATCACCTCGTACATGATTTGCACTACTACAGTTACAATCATAAGCCTTCTCATCCAATTATTAATAAGTAAATAAGAATGATGTTCAATTAGATATTTGAAACTAAAATTTAATGAAACAACTGCAGTGAGAATTATCGTCTGTGATGGTATAAACCATAATTTTTGGTACTTACACCGACAGCCTCAATCCATACATTGTATAATTAAATCTTTAATGTTTAATATTCCTAGAATAAAATTATGATGGGCAAGTAAATATTTATTGAAACAGCTCTAGTAAAATAGAGTGCAATAATGGAATGCATATTACTCATACAACAAAGTTTTAATAGATGTAAACAGCTATACAACTTCAAACTACATAATGTCTACTAAATTGAACTAAATAATGCATAATTTTATTTAAAATACAATTCTGAATCACACAAAAGAAAGAACAAAAATATTCAAGTTCAATTTATTTATCCAATTGATCATAAATATATGGGACACAAAGCTTACATCACAGCTTCATTTACAATACATACTAAGCACAGTTGCATACTATGATTAGTTAAACATAAACAAAACTTATTAATTTTGAAAATAAAAATACTATTATTTTTCCCATCACTTTACATTATATGAATTTAATGGAGCTTGTTTTAAGTTTTAAGTGACTGAAGCTCAAATCACTGCTACCTAATCCACCTTGGAACTGCTGGCATATGCACAGTACAACTTTCCCTATACTTCCCCAAACCAAGAGAAAATGGAATCAATTTTGTCCAACTTGTCTTATTAGAAGTATAATCTGGATGAACAGTTGTTGATTGTTTTGAAGTAAAACTCAGGTAAATTATAAACTAAAAATAGCCACATTATCACGAAATTAATTACTAAACAAATTGATTAAGCTGATCCCGAGATGTTATCTATCAATTTTTATGCACTATAAAACAATGTTCTAATAATATCGGAAATAAAACTTTATGATTCTTTTCATGTGCAGATATTTCCTTTCAGTAATTAGGTTAGCTGTTGTGCATATAAGGACTAGTATATATTAAACAATTTTTATAATGTATGGTGAATAGCTTCAAAAAAATGTCAGATGCTTTCTTGTGTTGCATGAGTGTTTATTATAATTAATGAATGTTTACTTAAATTAAATTTATTAAATTTTAAAAGTATCATAGACATACATACAAAGTAGAGGTAAGATATGTAATTTTCTAAGTAACATCCTGCAACTATTTATTTTAGACACTTGCATAATGGTTCAAATGGCTTTCTTTTGGAGCTTAGTATAGAACAGAATTAAAATATGCAAAATACATTGCATGAGCTGTTTCTGTAAATGCTACCCATAACATGATTGACAATCCAAAACAAATGTTGCTTAATTTTTATCTCTAGTTCCTCAATATATAGAGACTATTTTAAATATTCATCTAACCATATGCCAAGAAATTTTGTTCTATTTTAATATATATTTTTTTTTAAATTCTACCCCTGGACACTACAAGTTCTTGTTTTGTGAATGATGAAAGGAAATGGCTATGATTTTCTCTTTGTTCACTATTAGTCTGTTAATTTCAGACTTCTATTTATTGTTTCTTTTATATACAAATGTAGGCTGTTAATATCTTTCCCTAATAAAAGTCGCAAAGGATTTTCCTGGCCTCGAACCCTCTGAGCAATTGTCATTGCCATGTGGATCAAGCTTACGTATGAATAACGTATTACAATGTATATTTAAAATGTATGGAGACTATATTCACTTGAGGTACCAATGTATATGCTGTGGAAATTTATTGCCAGAACCGCAATAAAACTTCAACTATGTTTATGCAAGAAAAGTGAACTTGCAGCCTCTTTGTTATTATTTGTGTGAAGTCACTCAAGACCCGTTAGTTTGGTGGGTGGGGTGAGAAGAAATTCTAAAGAGCGGATCACCAAAGCTTTAAAGGTTGTCCTCAAAAAGGCAGATGGAAAAGGGCAATTATATTTGTTAGGTTACTTAGGCCAGCGATCTCTCGCCCCTATTGAAAACTAGCAGTTCCTTGTAATACACAGTTTAATAAAGACGCTTAAGGGATCAGAAATATCCAGAGATCACGAGTAGGAAATCCAACCAATAGGAAGCTGGAAAAGAAATTAGAAAACTAAGATCGATCTTAATTCTAAGATTTAAGATAGACGCCGCGACTGACAGACTGAATAGTAAAAAAGCTTCATGAAATTGGAAGCCCAAAAATATTCCGGACACTCACCCTTGAGAGATACTTCTGAGTGACATACTTCTGAAAAACTTTTATGAAACACTCGTGACTCTTGGTGAAAACACTCGGCAAACATACTTGATGAGAACATTTTAACATAGTTAGCGCGAGGCAGCTCGCCATGGTTAATATTTTGAATACTCAAGAGTTTGAAAGTTAAAAAACAGATAGTATAATTCGCGTGTGAAAGTTAAAGTAGAATCGCCTGTATAGGTAGAGGGTTTTGGTCATTCCAGTGCTTTATATCGTAAGGTCCGATATTGAGAACGAGTTAACAGAACAGTGATCTTAAGGACGAACAATTCGAATACTTAGGCACTATCAGCCCTCCGTTGTTGAAGTGGAAAGACGAGAGTCAGTGTGGAGAACTTTCCTCATATTAATTGTCGGGAGTAGTGAGAAACGAAGTTTCCGTGAGCTTGGTGTGTGAGTCTCAAAGAAATTCATTAAGATTTCTCTAGAAAACTTATATTATTGTGAACCCTGATAATCTAAGCATAACAGAATAAATAAAGTTTGTCAATTTTCACAACCAGTATATTCTGTCAACAAGGACCTTTCCCTCAAAGCAAGAAATTGTCTTCAAAATACGAAGTCTTCAGCCGAAGCCGCAAGGAATTCAGCATCACGAAGCATAGAGGGCTAAGAAGAGATTCGACTCATCATCCTATAAATTAGATCAAAATTTACCTGCCGGACGATCTTCCTGCCCAAGCACCATCTTTAGCATCTGGTGCACTGCCTTTACTTTTATGCCTTTTTTTTAAAGGCCATTGCCATCTCTTCTGGGTTGTCTCGCGGTCAAGCCCCCTCATTACCTTGCGGTGCCCGGTCAAAAACTCCGTAATGACGTGGTGGTGAACCACTGAAAAAGTTTGGAGGCTTACGCTCATGAGACCTAGCACCGCCTCCACGCTGTCCTTAGTAAGAGCAGCAAGTTCCTTTATAATACCCAAATAATTGAGGAACTCTTTCTTAGACACGTCTAATTGAAATATTGTGTCAACCATCCGCATCTTATGTCAATGTAGTTCAAAAGAGTATTGCATGTAACGGTCTCTCTCTTTTCTTAGACACGTCTAATTGAAATATTGTGTCAACCAAGTTTGAGGAAGTTATACCACTTCGTTTTCCTCAATACTGGTCAATTGTTTGCTGGATAGTTCACTGGCTATCAAAAGAAAACATATGTTGTGTGCTGGGAAGTGCATTTGCGTGTTATGTAGCGGGAATTGTTGATAAAGTACCTAGTTATGTGGCCTTATATATTACTATAAATGAAAACCAGAAGGAAGAACAAGCATTAAGATTCTTTCTGGAACCAAATGCTAATTATGTTATCGGAAATGTAAACTTTGTATTCCGTCGTTCCAGAAAAGATACTCTGTTTTCTTTTCCAATATAATATTGTATTTGGAAAGTACAGTGTAAAACACATGAATTTAAGTTTTAAGTAGTCTATATTAATGCTCAAAATCGTGTCACGTTGCAGGATAATTGGGTGGTTTTATGTTTTTTATTCTTAGAACTTTTCACTTTGCTTTAACAAAATATGTGGTTCCTGGTTCATTTCATAATAAAATGTTTTCAATCAACTATTTCTGTGTCCATCAGTAAAGTTAAATGAATGGCATACATGTCACCAACAAAAATAAACTTGAAAATCTTCGAAGAACTATTTAAGTGCAATAGCTCCGTAGATTGCAAATGTAAAGTTTGTCACAGATCACCTCCTTCTTTGAGGGGGATTGCATCTGACACTGTTTCAAAATAAAAGTCTAAATTTCTTGGACGCAGACAGATTATAATAATTATACTTATATACTTGAAAACATGCATGATTTTGATCTTTCAATTGAATAATTCCTATCGAATTTCCTGCAAAGATCAGAGCTTATTACTATCATACTATAATCAATAGACGATGTCACTTTTTGTGTCGCACAGAGCATAATAGTATCCCCTTTATGCATACAATACTAGTAAGAAGTAAGTATTCATTTATGGATGAAATGTTTTACTGTAAAGATAATTGGTGATGAGTAGTCGGAAGTTTTCACGGCCGGAGTCAGACTTATAACTAGAAGTTTCTTCCGGGCTTAGGAGCCGTGGTCTGTTGGAGCTAAGGAGCCCAAACGTTTCATACCCACCTGCGGAGGACATCTTCAGTGGCGCGGTCTGAGTCTTCTGGGCGAAGGTCGTGCCACTGAAGATGTCCTCCGCAGGTGGGTATGAAATGTTTGGACTCCTTAGCTCAAACAGACTACGGCTCCTAAGCCCGGAAGAAACTTCTACTTATAATTGGTGATGTTTTGTTTGTTCCAAGCCATTGTTTACTTTTGTTTTATTGAAAAGGCACTGTTTTCTTTTATTGTATTGAAAAGTAAAGTGAAAAACATGAATTTATGCTCAAAATCGTGTGACGTTTGCAAACAATTTGGATGAATTTTATGTTTTTTATTCTTAGAACTTTTCACCCTGCTTTAACAAAATGCGTGATTCTTGGTTCATTTCACAATAAGATGTTTTCAATGAAATATTTCTGTGATCCAACATAACATATGTAAAAACATTATGTACTTATATAATAAAAACATTAAAATAAATATTATTTATGAATAATTGGATCGCATTATGCAGAAAGAAACCATCCCTCAAGAAGACCTTAATATATCATTCACTGATAAGTCATCAAACGGTATAGTTTTAATATGATCATTACTATGTAATTCATCTTAAATATTTTTTAGCTCAGTTGATAGTTTATGTGGGTTAGATCCTTTCTGCAGAAGTACGATTCAATTGCTTTTTGTCAGTTTTCTTGCCCATAACATTTCCACTTTTACTTTCTTTTTTCTTTTCTTTTTTTTCCCCCCTAAAGTAAACGGATAATACCACGCTCGACGACGGCCGTGGTTGATGATGATTATTGGTTAAGGGGCGCACAACATCAAAGGTCATTAGCGCCCAAACACACTAAAAACTGCGCCACATCTAAAAATAAATAGTTGACACAAATAATGTCCTAGGGTGAATAACAGTAGCACTTTGTGCAACAAAATAAAAACCCATAACAAATAACAAGTGGGTGTAATAGTCAACAAAGGACTGGTATTAAAATAGCCGCAATCGCGAAAACAACAGTCCTATAATGGTCTAAAAAGGGTCAATAAAACCCTGTAACCACCAACACTAGAACATATAAAAACTGGTAGTAAAAAACATCAGCAAAAGCTGAAAATAAACCAGTATTGTAAAAGTCTAAACTGGTAACAATAAAACCCCAAAACAGCAACAAGGGTTATATATAACAACGCAATAAAAGACTGGTACTAAAAACAATGCAACAAATGCTGAAACAACAACAGTCTTAAAAGCGTCTAAAAATGCCGTCATGGATAAAAAGAGAACACCTCACACCTTGCTCCAAAAACCACAAACACGGATAAAACGGAGCACGCGCTCAACAGCAACCACATGATCTGCGAGTAAGTCCTCAATAGAGGACGGCAAACCTAAGCTATTTCTAAAAGCTGTCAGATGAAGACAATCAAATAAAACGTGACGCACTGTAAAGGGGTGGTCACAGTGAGGGCAAACTGGAGCGGGTTGATCGTTAAAAAGGTGAGAGTGACTAAAACGGCAATGCCCAATTCTAAGACGAGCTAAAATTACTTCTTCGCGACGAACAGCGCGAGAAGAAGTCGACCAGTTAAAAGGGGCGGGTTTACATTCACGGAGCTTATTATTTGGGAGTAATTCCCACTCCTCGCGCCAGCGCGAAAAAATGGCTCTTCGTAACGAATGTATAAAATCCCCGAAATAAAAACGCTGCTCGTACTCAGCAGGGTCTAAAAGAGCGGATTTTGCTGCAACATCCGCGGCCTCATTACCTGGGAGTCCGACGTGTCCAGGCACCCACAGTAGGTTTACCCTTACGCCAGCGTCGAAAAGGGTTAAAACCACGTTCTGGACCATCTGTACAAGAGGATGGTGATTGTACAGCTGTTTAAAACTTAAAACAGCACTCAAAGAGTCGGAACATATGACACTGTTCCCCAGCCCGTGATCAGAAATAAATAAAACCGCCCGATAGATAGCATAAAGCTCCGCCATAAAAATAGACGTTGCAACGTTAAGACCATACGTAAAACTAGCCCCATTAAAAACAAAAGCACATCCTACACCTGTGTCAGATTTTGAGCCGTCGGTATAGATAAAATTCCAGCCATTAAAAGCGGATTTGATCTCGCTAAAAGAACAACGAATAATATGTGCTGCGGTCGAAGATTTCGGACAGGACGTGAGCCCGAGATGAACGGGGGCCTCTGCTAAAATCCAGGGGGGAGAAGAAGTTTCCCCGGCTAAGAAAAAAGCAGGTAACTCCATGTCCAACGTCCGTAAAATCTCCCGAAAACGAAAGCCAGCGGGCTTAGGAGTAAAAGACCGAGCAGCGTAAAAACGATCAAAAGATATGTTAAAAAATGGCCCATTCGTGGGATGACGAGGTTACGCAGCTAAGCGACAACCGTACGCAGTCAGTAAAACATCCCTACGATAAAACAACGGAGGTTCTCCAGACTCCGCACACAAACTCAACACAGGACTGGTGGGGAATGCCCCAATGGCAACACGGATACCCCGGTGATGAATCGGGTTCAGGCGGCGCAGAACAGAAGGCCGCGCAGAGCCATAAACGACACTGCCATAATCCAATTTGGACCGGATTAGAGAGCGATAAAAGCGTAAAAGAACAGTCCGGTCAGCTCCCCAAGATGTGCCACTTAAAACACGTAAAATACAAAGAGAACGATCACACTTGCCTCTGAGTTGCGCTATATGCGATGCCCAGCATAATTTCCTATCAAACACCAAGCCAAGGAACCGAACTTCGTCTGCGAAGGAGAGTGCGTCTGGGCCAAGATGGAGCGAAGGTGGAAGATACTCCTTGTGGCGCCAGAAGTTCATGCAGACGGTCTTCTCTGCGGAGAAACGGAACCCGTGAGAGACACTCCAAGCGTGAAGGCGGTCGAGACAGCATTGGAGGCGGCGTTCCAGGAGACAGGTCCTCCGAGAGGAAAGATATATGGCAAAATCGTCCACAAATAACGACGATTGTATTCCTGGCGGTAAACACTGGGTGATAGAGTTAATCGCAATGGCAAAAAGTGTGCAACTTAGTACCGAGCCCTGAGGTACACCGTTCTCTTGAATAAAATTCGACGATAAAACTGATCCCACGCGAACATTAAAAACCCGGTCTTTCATAAATTCCTCAATAAAAACAGACATACGCCCACGTATGTTCCAATCGTGAAGCGTTCGGAGGATACCGCCTCTCCAGCAAGTATCGTACGCTTTCTCCAGGTCAAAAAATACGGCAACCGTTTGGCACTTGCGCACAAAACCGTCCATTACATGGGTAGTTAAAGACACCAGGTGGTCGATTGAGGAACGATGACGCCGGAAACCACACTGGGCGTTCGTTAATAATTGCCTCGACTCCAACCACCACATGAGCCGTCCGTTAATCATGCGTTCCATCACCTTGCAAACGCAGCTGGTGAGGGAAATCGGACGGTAACTGGAAGGAAGATGTGGGTCCTTTCCAGGCTTAGGTATGGGAATGACGGTTGCCAATCGCCAAGCGCAAGGAAATGTGCCGTTACACCAAATAAAATTAAAAGTTCGTAATAAAAATGCTTTGCCTTCTGCTGGTAAATGCTGCAACATGGCAACATGAATGTCATCAGGTCCCGGTGCGCAATGTCGAGAGGTAGAAAGGGCATGCTCCAGTTCCCTGGCGGTAAAAGGAACGTCGTAGCTCTCCTGATGGTCGGAGGCAAACGAGAAACCTTTCCCCTCAACCTGCTCCCGTAATGCGCGAAAAGTAGCCGGGTAATTGGCGGAACTAGAAACATCAGCGAAGGTTCGCCCTAAAACATTGGCGACGTCAATCGGAGTGGTGAGCACTCTATTTAAAATTCTAAGACCGGGTATAGGTGTAAACCTTGGTTTGCCAGCAACGCGGCGTAGCCGTTCCCAAACTACGGATGAAGGCGTTGTGCGGGTAAAAGAAGAGGTAAAAGAAATCCAAGAGGCCTTTTTGCTATCCTTAATGACTCGGCGGCATTTGGCGCGAAGTTGTTTGTAGCAGATCATATTTGCTGAAGTAGGGTGGCGACGAAAAACTCGGAGAGCACCTCGGCGTGCACGCAATGCATCCCGGCATTCATCGTTCCACCAAGGAACCGGTAAGCGTCTGGGGTGACAAGACGACCGGGGAATAGCCTTATCTGCGGCTGTTATGATGACAGTACGGAGGTGCTCGATCGCGACGTCGATAGATGGAAAGTCACACCCTGAAAATTCGGCCAAAGATCGAAAGAGAGTCCAATTCGCCTTATCAATGAGCCATTTTGGCGTGCGCTGTGAATGTGCGTTCGGAGAGAGTACATGGATCTGACACGGAAAGTGGTCACTGGAATGTAAATCAGAGATGACGTTCCAGGTGAGATGTACAGCAAGCGAGGCAGAACAAATGGATAAGTCCAAGTGCGAAAAGCTATGAGTGCTGTCAGAGAGAAAAGTAGGTTGAACAGTGTTGAGAAGTATAAGATTGTGATTTAGCATAAAGTCAGCTAAGAGGGTACCTCTTGCACACTCCGTGGTGGAACCCCATAGGGGGTGGTGTGCATTGAAATCCCCCAAAAGAAGAACAGGGGGTGGTAGCTGAGACAAAAGATCGTCCAGGTCAACTGTGGTGATGGTTCCGGACGGAGGTAAATAAACATTGCAGACAGAAAAACTAAGGCCAGAAAAGTGAACTGTAGCTGCGGCAGCTTGTAAAGGAGTCTGGAGCTGTAGTGAGGTGCTGTACACGTTATTGCGAATTAAAAGTAAAACTCCGCCGTGAGCGGGAGTGCCATCTTCGGGAGGGAGATCAAATCTCACCGAAGAGTAACCGCGTAAATTAAAAGAATCGCTTAGGCGAAGCTTAGTCTCTTGGAGACATACCAGCAAAGGGTCAGTAGAACGTAAAATTAACTCGAGGTCAGGTCTGCGACTACGGAGACCACGCACATTCCACGAAAGGATAGCCATTGTTAAAATTAGATAAAAGAAGCTAAAAATTTACCACCTTACTTTTTGGACGGTGCAGGGCGAAACAAACGTCCTTTTTTCAGTCGCGTGGGACTCGGTGGTTTTGAAGGAGCAGGCACATCCTGCTCCATCACTTCCTCAGAGGGAGGGCTCTCCCGCTGAGAAGCATCCACCGATTCCAACGCCTGGAATCGGTTGGATGTAGATATAGGCGGCGACGGCGACCGCCTAGCGGGTTTGCTCCCATCATGGGAGCGTGACCTCCGAGGAGGAGAAGGGCTCTTTTTCTGCTCTACCTGAGTTGACGACTTTAAAAAATCCGTTCTCGTAAAACTCGTCCTGAACTTAATTTCAGGGGCATTAAAAACAACCGCTTTGGGCTTCACGGTAGAGCGCTTTGGAGAACTAGGAGTAGTTTGGACCCGTGTAAAAACAAGATCGCAGGTCTGCGTACTGCTATCGCACTTCTTGGGCGCAAAAGAAGCTGCTGCGCTGTAGGTGCCGGTCTTAGGCACGACAGGTTGGCGAGACTGGAATCGCTTCCGGGCTTCAGTAAAGGAGAGTTTTTCCTTCACCCGGATCTCCTGGATACAGCGCTCCTCTCGAAAACGAGGGCAATCGCGGGACGAGGCTGGATGTTCACCGCGGCAGTTGACGCAGACAGGAGCGGATGGGCATGCTCCCTCGTGACTTGCTTGACCGCAGGTTGCACAGATGGATACGGCAGTTTTACATGATATGCGAGTGTGTCCAAAACGCTGACACTGGAAACATCGCAACGGGCTCGGGATATACGGGCGCACTTCTATCACCTCGTAGCCCGCCTTGATCCTCTGCGGCAAATCGACCCTGTCGAATGTGAGGAAAAGAGTCCGGGTCGGCTGTAATTCCCCCTCTTTCCTTGCCTGCACACGATATACTGAGGTGACCCCTTGGTCTTCCAGACAGCTCTGGATTTCCGGGTCGGACATTCCGTCTAGAACATTTGTGGTGACAACTCCTCGCGACGAATTCATGGTCTTATGTTTCTCGACACGGACGGGATATCCGTGGAGTAGCGTCGCCTTGAGCAACGAGTTGCTTTGAGACAGGCCTTGTGTCTCCACCAAAAGTGATCCGTTGCGTAGACGGGTACAGGACTTAACGGGTCCAGCTATGGCATCAATGCCCTTCTGAATTTTAAATGGATTTACGGTCGTAAACGACTGACTCTCTTCAGTTCGACTAATGACCAAGTATCGAGGGAAAGACTTCTCGTATACTTCTTTTACGTCAACTCTTTTACGTTTAAAATGTAAGGGATTATTTTCCAGTACCATAGCGATTTATTCCTCCACCATTGCAACCGTCTCCGATGGCGGGCTGCTTCCTGGGCGCCACCCCGGCTTAGGTTACTGGCTCTGGCCTGAACAAAGTAACCTCAGGGTCACACCTTCCTGTGGGCTGACGAAGGGACCCAATCGCCTGCAGGAAGACTACAGCTCATGCAATGGCCCTTCCCCGGGCCTGGCCTTTACCAGGGGATACGCTCCCGTCCTACATGATAACCCTGTGCTGGGAGTTACGCCGTTACCCAGTCACATTTTACCGCGTCAAACACGGGGGCACCCATCAGACAAAGAACAGGGAAGTAGGACTAATAAAACAATAAAAGAGGCGAAATAAAAAGGAGTCAAACGCGCTGAGCGCGGACCTGAGGGAGCAGCTCGGGTGCCTCGGGGTCGCTACGCCCCGTACCCAATAAATTGGGCCCCTGAGGGGACGGCCGTGGTATGGACCATAAGTTTTATAATATATATTATTTGAATGTATTTTTGAATAAAATTTAAATGATTTACAATTTTAATAAATTAAAAAATAAACAACTTACAAATTACTTCCAAAAATATCAGCACGTTTATATTAATTAGGCCACGCCCCTCTTGGGTTTTTAGCCAATGAGGGTAAATTTTTTTTTATTCATTTATTTATGAACGCTCTTTAACATCTCAGGTCATCAGCGTCCCATTCAACTCAGGGCGTGAAACGACCGACAAATTTTGCTCAGAGGCCTCTCTTTCAGGCTTGAGGTTCTTTATCGTGCCGTAAATGTACGACACGGGACCCACGGTTTTACTTCCATTCCAAAGGAAGCCATACTTTGGATTTTTACGCCCGAAAATATCCATCGGTCCTGGCCGGGTTTGAACCCGCGATCTTGGGTATAGGAGGCAAGTATGGTAACCACTACACCACCAGGACCGACAAATGTGAGGGTAAAGAGCATTTATCATAAAACCACATACTTGCGAAATTATGTTGTGAAAGTTACCATATTTTTCCAATGTCATCTTAGGCTAACTGTCGGTTGTTAACTTTAATAGTAACATTTTCAACAACGTTTTCCATAACTTAGCGTCTAGCATGTTTATATTAAAAAACTATCAAAAATTATAAAATCAATGTGATCTGTCAAGCTAGAAAAGGGGTAGGTAAAATACGACATTGTACATGAGAAATGCAATTAATGTTCTTCCCGTTTCATTTGTGGTGGCAGGAAGGGAAAAGCTATTTTCTAAAACGAGGGCGAGTGTGCCATAAATAATTACAACTTGTTCTTAGTGAAACGCAAACAGCATTATAACGTGACCTTGTTTCATATATAACCAACATCATATTACATTTTGTTTATTGTTATTTTCTATTATTGAATAAAACAATTAAATATTAACCGCAATCAGTTCAAAAATGAAACAAGATGGAAATCAGCCCCCCGGAAATATGACGTTTATATTCAATAACTATCAAATATTAAAATGAAAATTGTCACCTCTATCATCTACTGTAAAGCTAAAAAAAGGTACGCAAATGCGAATAAATGGATTTTGTGAAAAGAAAAATAATATAAATATTATCTATGAACAAATATTTTCTATTAATTAATTTGATATATATTGTGAATTTGATTTTGAATAAAACTAAAACAATTTTTATTAACAGCAACCAATTAAATAATAAGCAAGTTGGAATTTTAGCCTCCGAAATATCGGCATGTACATATTAAATAACTATCAAAACGTGTTCTTTATCATGAAAAAAGGTATGTAAATACACCGTTGTACATGAGAAATGTGGATGAATGGTTTCTGTGAAAATTGTTATATTAAAAGTACTACATTTCGTTATCATATTACGAAACATTATTCCGCTATTTATTCCATAAAGCATATATTTTTTGGCAGACATCTTTGCTTCGGTCACGTGAGTGCCACGACAATGCCTGACCTGAATGCACTTAGAGAGAGATCATTAATGAGTCAAGTCTTCTACCAGAATGTATCCTCCGTAACGTGCAGAGTAAAACACGTATTTCGCCACGTCGCGATCGACTTTTGACAGGAATGCTGGCTTGTGAAATATGATATCACCTTTTTTCTTAATGGAAGGTCAAACTTTAATTTGTAAATATACGTTGTCCCTAATTTTTTCTCTTAACCACTTTTGGTATTTTTTTAAAAATACCAAAATTTTAACTTAGCACCACATTGATATCGTTAACATTAACTTTCTTGATTGATCATTATACGAAATGGAAGACGATATTAATTGCATCTTACATACATATATAATTATCACACGACTATGCTTTTGTCAAATATAGCATTTATGCATGCAGTTTATATGCCGAGGTAATTTGTCCTTTTATTTTGACAATTATACGCTACAATGCATTTTCCTAACGACCCCAATTTAACTTATTTTCAGAAACTATTTTTCGCTGCAATGTAGGCCACCGCAATCAATTAGTTATTTCTGTCGGAAGTGAAACCCGTTACATTAGGGACATCTGCTGCTGTGTGTCGCAGCTAAACCCTATTTCTGACATACACGAAAGAGGTGTTTGCGAAATGACATGTGGCGAAATTAGAACGCGTTAGAACATGTCCTGGTAGGTAGGTGAAAGTGGAATATCACATCACAGTCTCTGTGTGGTAGTCGAGGAAGCATGTTACGTGGTGACGAAATGACGGGTGTTCCCGACTGCGGGCAAAACATAAGGTACGATTTTAGAATTTGTTTTATTACATTACACTAATGCTCAATTGTGTTCATTGCTTTAATTATATTACACAAGCAATTTAACAATACAGTTTGTAATTAAGCAGTACAGTAAATATTTTAGCAAATAAATTGCTTTTATAGATATTTACATTGAACATTTTTGCATTTCTTTATAACATTACAGTAATGCTGCATTTCAAGTCAATTGTGTTCAATGTTTTAATTACATTACAATTGCAATTTAACAATACAGTTAGTAATTTAAGACTCATAGTTGTAATTAAACAATAGTTTGCATTTTTAACAAACAGATTGCATTTAAAGATATTTATATTGAACATTTTTACATTTCAAGTCAATTGTCTTGATACACTTGCGCCTTTTTTGCAATTTAATAAATACAGTTTATAGTTTAAGACTCATAGTTGTAATTAAACAATACAGTTTGCATTTTTAACAAACACATACCATTTTAACAAACAAATTGCATTTAAAGATATTTATATTGAACATTTTTGCATTTCAAGTCAATTGTATTGATACACTTGCATCTTTTTTGCAATTTAACAAATACAGTTTTGTAATTTAAGACTCATAGATGTAATTAAACAACACAGTTTGCAATTTAAATATATTTTATTGCATATTTCTAACGAATTAACACAATCATACTGTAACGCTACTTAAGACATACAATTAATAACACATGAAAACATATACAACAGCCCCCATCCCCAACCAACATTTTAGTCCCTTCTGAGGTCACTTTCACTAATGGTTACGTGATTTCACCGGCCAACTCTCCAGCACCGGAAGTGCTCTAAGGAGGAACAGATACTACTCAGATCTCGTGTGAGAGTCTCAAACCAGCTAAATAGTAGTCTTTCTAATACTTCTGAAACTTTCGGGAGCATGTTGATCGGTCGGTAGCTTAAGGGAAGAACAGGGTTTTCCTCTCTTTTCAAAATGCATATAATGTGCAAGTGTTTCCACGTTCTTGGGAAAACTCGGAGGTTAATGCAAGAGTTATAATTTTTTAAAAGTTTCCTAGGCAAGTTGGGAAGCATGGTCGGTGACACCCTCACCGATGAAATTTGGAAATAGGGAAGGGGAAAAAAAAGACCCAGAAGACAATCATTCCGACACAATTCAACGAGTAGAACCCAGCGACAAAGGGGCAAATAAAACCACAGTGTTACTCGACACTGCCAAGAGCGCGCTCTCCCTTGAGGGGGGGGGACCTGCATGAATGTGAACCCTGGGGGGATTACCATTGTCTGTTAGTTTGTATACCTGTTGTATATGATTGTGCGATTCTTTCGGGAACGTGAGTGCGTAAAATACATTTAAAATAATGCAGCATGTTCTGACAATTCAACCGGTAATGCACACCCCGAACGACTATTTATTGTACTTATAGCTTTACGGTGGGACGAGTTGGTCCTGGTGGTGTAGTGGTTACCATGCTTGCCTCCTAAACCCAAGATCGCGGGTTCCATCCCGGCCAGGACTCGATGGATTTTTTCGGGCGTAAAAATCCTAAGTATGACTTCCTTCGGAAGGGAACTAAAGCTATGTGTCCCGTGTCGTACATTTGGAACTCCGAGAAATATTATAAGTTACGCTTCTTATTAATGAAGTTTTTGTCCTTAGCTTGAAAAATATTTTATTTTAACATTTTAAAAGTACAATAATAAATATAAATGATGATGATGTTGGTGGTGGTGATAATGATAACAACAACAACAACAATAATAATAATAATAATAATAATAATAATAATAATAATAATAATAATAATAAGGCTTCCTCTCAGTCTAATCTGCAAACCTTGTCGAATCCTTCTTCGAACACTGTTCAAATTTTACTAATAAAAATACATAATGGTATAAAAAAGAAAGTAATTCTTTTCATCGTAAACCTGGTGTACTCTTGGCACGGAGATGTTTGGTTGTCCACGATGCACGTAGTTTGGGGAAATTATCAACATTATATCTTTTAAGTTGAATAAGCTTACACAAAATAGACCAATTAACAGTTGCTTTCAATGTGTTTGATCCAGGCAACCTTCAACTGTAAGCAACTAGCCTTACATCACGTAATGTGACATGTATTGTATTAGGTGTAGATATCTACTAAAGGCATCGAAATACATTTTCGCGTACACGTTTAATATCCGGTGCCAACTGCGAAGGACTTATAGCCGATGAATGGAATTAATGAAGATGTTAACAAGTAAGCCAGTTGGCACTTTCCATTAAGATGGCTGCATCGAAACAAAATCATCTCTTCAAATGCGTGATTAAAATACATGAAGCTTAATAACTGCAAAATATCTTATTTTCTTATTTGAAAAGACCAGTTGTGCTCACAGCGCAAAATGCTGTACTGGCTGTCGTTTACACAAGCGGAACATGAACCGTTACACCGTATGCTCAGGTTTTAAATTGGATATTTTTTATGAATATTTTTAACATCTCTGATCATTAGCGTCCCATTCAATTCAGGGCGTGAAACGGCCAATAAATTTTGCTCAAAGGCCCCTTCTTTCAGGCTCGAGGTTCTTTTACTTGTCATAAATCTATGACACTGGACACTATCTCCTTTCCTAAGGAAGTCAACTTAGAATTTTCACTCCCTAAAAAAATTATCGACCCTGGTCCGCTTTGATCCCGCGAGTCTGGGTCCTTGAGGGAAGTATGGTTACCACTAGTCCACCAGGACCGACAAATTGAATTGCAGCGGCATTTTGCGAAGCACATTAGTATACCGATTTTCATTTAAAGAAACGTATTATAATAAACAATGCAGAAAACGCGGTTAGGTTTTTAGGGACATATAGGAACAATAGAATCCTCATCTTCCAAGAGAAAGAAAGACTCACTTTCCATGGGTGAAGGAAGCTCAACAAAATTTAAAACAGTGTGGAGTCAAAGATGAAGATATAGGAAACAGAGAAGTGTTCAGAAAGAAAGTTGCAGAGGTGAACAATCTGTTCGAAGAAAAATCATAGATAACAATTACGGTATTCTCGGAAGAACGAATTAAAATCAATAAAAGAATAAAAGAACACTGGCGTCGGAGGAAACAGCTTGCGAAAGAAAGGAAGTTGTGTAATCGTAGTACATAGTTGCTGAAATGAATTAAAAAACAAACAAATATTAATGCCGATCAATATATTGCAGTAGCTCAATGCCATCTATAAATGATCTTCGATGTGATATTACAGTATTCAGTTCGCGCTACAATTTCTTTGACAAAGAACTAGTTGATCAACTACTACCGCTATAGTATTTGTGAGCTGTAGAGATGCAAAAACCAGAGAATTACTGGTCAACTTACCTTCATTTCTGTTGAGAAAGCCAACTGAGTTGGAAGCGTAAAATGAATATGTTAAGAGACAAATCCCGAGAATGCCCACTACCATAGGATGGAACAACCGAAGTCGGTAAGCCATGAGCTGAAACACAAAACACAATGTTTTTAGTTACCTATTAATTTACCGATCAAAATTCGTGCAGACACGCTGCTTAGCTTAGTGTTTTTGCCACCCATTAATGAGGAACAATTATATGAGAAATTAGACATTTTGTCACAATCATCTATTTAGCACACCGCCTCTGATTCTCAAACATTTGCCCTTACCCTCGAAAGGCAAAGGCAAAGAGATGAAAGAAAAATTGAAAAACACATGCTACGAATAAATATTAAGACATGAGTATGAAATAAGTTCGTTATATTAACAGCTATTATATAAGAGCTACATATATACATTTATAAACCAATTATATAATTAGTAGGTAAAAAGCTGTGCATTTGTTCAGAAACTTTGGGTTTTAGTGATATTGAAGAATATGGAACGACGAATAGTGTTTCACTAAACAACTTCTGAAATAATGGGAAATAAAACACTATAAGCGATTATGTTTAGCTAGTAGCCATAACCACGGAAATAAACAAATAGCGCACAATTTCGTTTTTTTCAATAATTATTTATTTTAAAAACTTTCGACATAAATGATGACGATTTGGATATAAGTTCAACCTCTTCTGAAATATTGGAGGAAGTTGTGAATGTGAGTAATAATTTATTTCCTAAAAAATGAACAATTTATGAAGAAATATAGGGACAGTTCATGAAGTGAAGAAGAAAAAAATAAATAACATAATTTTCAGAAAATGTTCTAATAGTTTACTTTTGAACAATTGCTAAAGAGAATTAAATCACCAACATTATGAACAAACTATTAAAATCCACCTAAACCTCATACATCGAATTGATATACCCAAGAAATGTACATTTGCTTTTAAAGCGTAAATCAGAGGGTTATGGAGGAGAAAAATAGAAAGCTTTTTCACCCAGTGGATTAAAAATATGCGTTAACGAAGCACAACACTACAAATATATTCTCATAAAAATTAAGTAAACATAATTTTACCAAGCAGGTTCTTTTCTTGTAAGTATAAGCATGTTAAAGAGTTATATGGAAAGTATGGAAATATAGACACGGGATATTATTTCTTTTTTATAATTGTTAATTAATATCGTAGTGAGCGCTGTGTCAACGGTGAATCGTCGTAACACGTTAAAATCCTATTAAGTTCATTTTAATTTTTTTCAAGTGTTTTTTGCACTTTTTAATCATTTCAATGTAATTTGTTTTCATTTTTAAAAAACATGATATTGGCAAGATGGTGGTAACATAAATTTATATACGTGAATGAATCAGTTCCAAATAATATAAATGTTTCTTAATGTAATATTAAACGTCATAGATAATCATAACACTGAAATAAATAAAAATGCACCATGAACAATAACTGGATCATTTCCAAAAAAACAACCTCCCAAATTGTACCATACATAATTTGTATGTGGACAAGAAAGATAGTGCTGAGATTTTATAAATTTGTACGTATTTGCTACGAACATCAGATTAAGTTTATAAATTGGTTGAAATAAATTTAACTGGAAATAGTTCTATATCGTCAACGGCATATATATATTAGTAAGTAAACCTGCATGGAAATGAACCGCTTTTAGAAACAAATAACACATAGCAAATTAGTAAATATTAGTATGGAAGCAGAATATATATTTTTTGATATCAGTACCATATCTTTGTTGGTCAAGCAATAAAATATACTTTTTGGCAATATGACTAATTTGTGTACTCATTTCATTAGTATGCAACATTGCCAATTGTCAGCATATTAACATTTTACTATATGAGTAAACACTACTTTCCACACAATAAATTACCGCCACAGGTGGCCGAGGTCGTTAAGGCACGGATTCGTGAGCGGGAGGTCTGGGTTCAAATACCGCCAGGACCGTCCTCCCTGACTGAGTTTTTTTCCAGGTTTTCCTCAGTCCTCATAACTGGCAAATGCCGTGGAGGTATCCTAAACTTAGGCCTGGAACGATTCCTTCCCAATATATCATTTCATCTCATGTATCATCAGTGTCCATCGCCTGTGGTGCCTCTGCAGCAAAAACGGGCGTTAAACACTATTCATTCATACACAATAAATCGGAGACCAGAATATTCCACTGCCAGCTCCTGCCCTTGGGAATTCGCAACTGGAGGTTCTGGACGAAAATGTTTGCCTTGGAGGATGCACGAATATGCTGCAGCTTTACGGGAAAACTACACGAAATAGGTTGTCGCCTGCCCGCCTTGTCATCCATACTGATTGACACATCACAGTTACCAATATTAAGGAATACTATTGTTATCACAGCACATTGCTGTATTCGTAAAAAATAAAACTGCATTCGTGTAGATCATATGCCATGAGGAAAACAGAAGGCTCTGGGCAACGCTGCCACAACACTGTTTACCGTAGATACATATTGCCAAGCATTTAAAAATAGCCGCATTTGTAAATAGGGTGGACAAATATAGCCAGATGTAACGATAATAAGAAGATAAATTAAACATCAAATTTACTTTTTGTTTTTGATTTGGTTTATTTACGGACATTCTGTAACATCTCAGGTCATCAGCGTACCATTCAAATCAGGGTGTGAAACGGCAGAAAAATATGGCTCAGAGGTCTTATATTCAGGCTTGAGGTTATTTATCGTGCCGTAAATGTACGACACGGAACCTATGGCTTTACTTCCCTTCCGAAGGAAGCCATACTACTCTTACGCATCAGTCCTGGCCGGGATCGAACCCGCGATCTTGGGATTAGGAGGCAAGTCCGACATTAAAATTACTAAAACTATTAGTCTGAACAATAATAACTGGGAAAGGTATACAAGTGCTTTAGGCTAGGCTAATAGAAAATATGTAATTGTTTGCTGGTTTTAAAAGTAAACAGAATGGCCATTTTGGGTTTTTTCTGAACCATAGGAAGAAGTATCAAGAATGTCTTGAATTGCTGGATAAAGACCATCAACATTCATTTTAGGAGCGAGAATGTGGGAACGCGGTAATCGCGAAGCAAGTTGTAAACCCAGGTTCATCTCATGTGAGTCACTTCAGTGGGACAAACGATCACTCTCAGAGCGATTCGTGGCAGGAAGAACGTTATATTCATTTCCCCTTCCACTCGGCTGGAAAAGCAGAGTGACGTCACAAACGTGTGCAGCTATGCCTAGGTATGCAAAATCTATCTTAATAGCTGCGAAGCCTGTTTATTAAAAGTTTATATTCAGTACTTTTTTGTGTGTGTTTTGTTTTATTGCTCTGCTTATTCTGCATGTGAAATAAGAAACTGGCCTATTATATCTTTACCCGCTGCCTTATTTACAACTATGACACATAAGCTTTAACAACAGTGAACTTGTTACTGTAAATGATCACTGCAAAAGTGGGATAATGCTGTGGTGATGTTAATGCTTTATACCAGTTGCTATAAGATATCAAATAAATTAATAATAATTACTTCATACTTCAACAGCCTATAACTTCGACATTTTAGGTCTGTGACTCAAAGTGTCCTATCTCAAATTACTTGTATAAGCCCCCCCCCCCCTATACACAGTGAGAATATTCAGGTATTTTTTATTATACCCTAATTATTCTAAAATGGAGAAATATTACTATACTCTATATATAGTAAAATATCTCGATGTTGTTCATTACAACTCTATATGTTATAAAATTGAGAAGTAGATATTAAGCATTATTCGAAATAAATATTTATTATTCCCATACATAATTCTATATATTTATTTGCAAATTTGATACATTTCTTTCAAATTTTGTCTCCCTAGTTCAAATGCGGAAATGCTATAATTGCTAGTAACCATCCAAACTCATTTTTTTTAATGGTGTTTAACGCCCGTATTAACTACTGCGGCACCACAAGCAGTGGGCACAGATGATACGTGACATGAAATGACAAATTGGGAAAGGATTTTTTAAGAAAGGAAACGTTCCAGGCATAAGTTTAGGGTACCTCCCTGGCATTTGCCATTTATGAGAATTAAGGGAAACTGGAAAAAACCTCAGTTAGGGAGGACGGTCCTGGTGGGATTGGAGCCCCAGACCTCCCGCTCACGAGTCCGCACCTTAAAGGCCTCTTAAAGACCTCGGCCACCCTTGGCGGTAGAGATTCAAAAGTGCAATACTACATTATTCTGATATTATGACTGCATTCAACAGTGTGAAATAAAAAGAAAAATAATAGAATAAAGAAAGACATCAGAACTGCCCACTTCATCTCTTGGGCAAAACTCTAATTCTTTGGAATAAATGTGCGGACATGTTTGTTTCATTAACTTATAGAATAAGTTTCTACTAGTAAGGAATGGTTAAGTGCGCTTCATACATTTCATGTAATCTCAACAAAGACATTGTGCAGTTACGTGCAAAATTAAAGGATCTTCCAATTTCAGCTCATATATACAGCCAGAACCGCATTCCTAATTGTTCGTAGTATTTTGCTCAACAAAGCTGCCTATCTATCGTGATTTGATACAGTGGGATGACAACTTCATTTCCTAATCAGCTGTATACATCATTAAAAAACTAGGAAATATTATCAAGGTACATTGCGCCTTTATTTTCTAATTGAAATAGGCAACTGGTGTTTGTGTTATGAGCAGCGGGTTCGAGAGAAATACATATTTGTCATCCTTACAAGACTACAGCATACATTTATGAGCGATCACCATAATCACTTTATCCATTTATAGGATCAATGGATCATTAATTTGGTTTGCAATTGCAAAGTTCACTGCTCCGGTTGTTACCGTGTACCTACTGGCTGTGTCAATGCTGATGCTTTCGGCACTGTCTGAACTATTTTCAGACGTCCGGAAGCCACTGCGCTATGCTTTCTTAAACGCAAATGGGACCGGTGACAGCAATCAAGTGTCAGTGAATTCCCATATCAAAAGTCATCGATCTCTTGCTAATCAGTGACGCGCATCTTGAAGTCATTCTCGTTTTCGTTTATGATACTATCATCCAATGTGTGGATGAAATAGCAACTTCAATAGTGATCATATTACATAATAGCCCTACCCCTTCAAACAAAATGAGGCGCACATTATCAGACTTTCCTAGCAGTGTCGCACGACTTTTCCAGCAACCCATCTTCTTAATGGTCTAGCCATAGTCGTGACCTCCACACGAAGCACGCAACCATTAATTCCTAGAGGTCAGCTATTTACCGTGCCATCACCCCGAGAATGCCGAAAACCAATTGTTTCTCAATATCATCAAAAAACATTTCGTTTCCTCTGAACCTGTCATTGACATTAACAACGCTTTGTAGTCTCCAGATAAGTTGCGCTTCATTAAGAAATTCGAGGTCTAAACAGTACTCGGAGACTATTACTTGCATAATTAAGGGTCAAGCATATCTCGCTACTAACTTGAAACGAAACCTTCAGGACATCTCGTACGTTCGAAAACGCGGTGCGGAAGCAGTGACAAGATTGCGCAATCCCAGAATCCGATATATAAGATCAAGCACGCCAAGCTAAAGGTCCACAGGTTTGAGTTTGGGAGCAGAACATTGAATTTACAAAGAATTGGACATTTGAAAACATGATGCGTTTGCTTACTATCTGGAGTATCAGATTGTCCCAAAGAGGATTTCGAAAACATTAACAATTAAGAAACGATGAAGATCGTCGAAGATTGAGGTGAAAATTTCCCCTTTCCTCTAATGAAATAGTAGCAGATATCCAAGCCCACTACGCCAACAAAGCCCGATGGCGGGGTTACACAGAGAATGCACTAGGCCTTTAACGCAGAGCGAGCGAATTTACAACCTGAGCTTCCGTTGTGCGGAAGGACGCAAGTAGCAGTGTTCGTGCTCAACCATAGTCCTTTCGAATACTTTCATGCGCAGCAGTTTTGCCCTTATGAGTGCAGATTACCATGAACCAATAGTTTGGTTACCCCTATCACTGGTTTCCTGGGAAATGCAAGATTATTCCACTTTTGAAGCCTGAAAACATTTATGCTATAACATTATAGAATGACCTGATTTTCAGGACACCAAGATTTGTTCTTAACCACTTTCCTTATGAATCGCCGTTTCAGAGTGACAGCAAAATGTCGACCTCCCTCCCCCTTAAAAAAGAGACAAGAGTTGGTATTTAAGTCCAACTTCTTCACGGAATCCAGTACTACTGTTACATTATGTTGATGATTTGATTCTGCTGTCCCAAGATTACATCCATTACTGCAGGATAAGTGATGCACGAGATCACCAAATATTTACGAGTACTGCCAAACTAGGTCTCCACCTTACAGTCTCGTTTACAGGACTTCAGATTCTATTGCTCGATCTTTTCACAATAATCTAGATCACTTATCCCAAACTTATTGAGCAATACATTTACACCTGCAAGGTTCGTAGGACGGTGAAGTAATGCGGGCCTGCACAGCTTGAAGCAGGAATGTTTTGTTTCAATTGTTGACTAGGTCCGTTCAACATCTGGCCCGCTCTCTGAAAAGAGAGCCAAGAACTCCTAAGTCTACCAGATTCGATATAATTCCAAGGATGGCTCAATGTGATTGTGTAAATATGTTCAACAGCGGCTGGCTGAAATAATGCCCCAATGCTCCTAGGTATCAATATCGTTGCAACTCAAGACAGCATTTCAAAAATGTTATTTGCCCTAGCAAATAAAACAGCGGAGCCGCGACCAATTATGCTTATTATAAGCTCTTGCACCATATGAAGTCCGCCAAATTTGGTTGTGAAAAAATAATTTCGAATTTTATCTGAAAAATATACGTCAATGAGCATAATAAACTAAAGAAATATAGACTAAAATGCAAAATAGATACGATCACAAATTTATACTGTGTCACTTTATTGCAGCTGCATTTTATTTGTAAGTTAATGTTTACCTGGTCAAAATGCGATCTTACTTTGAAACCGAAATCAAGTGTTAACAGAAATAACCTCTCATAAAATGGGGGGAAAAAAAAAATTAACAGAAAATTTTTATTGCGAAAACAGCTCTCCTGATTAATGAAGTAATGGAATAGTTCTTTTCTTGGAGGGAGAGTAGGCAACCTCCCAGTCTAAACTGATGTTTTTAATATATACAAGCTCAAACATCTATGTTTGAGGCTGAAGTAAAGCCCACAGTCCCCCAGAGAGTCACAGGGCTACGCTGTAACGCCTAAGAACAGGGAGACCAACTATGAAATTTGGAGGGCTCCTATAATGAAGATACAGAGGCGAAATTCGCTAGTGCCATTTCGACAATCCCCTTGGAAGGTATATCCGCATTCTCTAATCAGAATGCGGAAAAATGTTTTTAATACTATTAAGCAGGGGCAGTAATCTAGATTTTAGGAGACCGCTAAAACAGCAGCAAAACACAACCTTAAGCTCTGTGTTAAATCCATGTAAAGTAACACTTGCACACAATCAGCCTCTAACAAAATAGGTCAACATTTTTTAACTAATTTATTTTTATATTCTTTCATTGTTATAGCACAAAATACTTATTATATATGTACTGCATGTGATTTGCAAGTTATCCACACTTACTATCAAAGTTATTAATCTTTTTATTTAAAGCGTTTTATGTATGTATATTGCAAGAAAAATATAGTAACGAATTGATATCTTCATATCACCAAATCAGCTTATAAAATACTTAGAAATGAACAAGATGACTCTGCTAACCTCATTTCGGTTGACATAATTTGACACTCTTCCGTGGATGTAACATCACCAGAGCTGTTATGTTCATTAAAGAAAGACTTAGTCTTCATGCAGTACATCCAAAGATGAATGGATCGGTCCTGGGGGTGTAATGGTCATCATACTTGCCTCCTATACCCAAGATCGGGGGTTCGAATCCGGCCAGGACCGATGGATTTTTTCGGACGTAAAAATCCTAAGTATGGCTTCCTTCGGAAGGGAAGTAAAGCCGTGGGTCCCGTGTCGTACATTTACGGCACGATAAAGAACCTCGAGCCTGAAAGAGAGGCCCCTGAGCAAAATTTGTCGGCCGTTTCACGCCGAGTTGAATGGGACGCTGATGACCTGAGATGTTAAAGAGCGTCCATAAATAAATAAATAAATAAACGGAGAAGATGAATGGTTCACCTGTACACATAAAACTTCAGTATAATATTTTTATGTTATGTGCATGATGTATTGTATTGTCAGTTTCGTAATAAGGTCCATAAGTAAACTTATAATTTTCAATTATTTATTAATTAATGGTGTTGAACGCCCGTTTTTGCTATGGAGGCACTACAGGCGATTATAATTATCAGTTTTTGTGATAATGTCATATTATTTTTTCTGGTCATAATATTTATCATTATCTGTTTTCAAGAGTTTCTTTTCTTTCTTTCTTTCTTTCTTTCTTTCTTTCTTTCTTTTTTTGCATTTTTTCCACGCAAGTCACTTTTTGAGGTGTTTCATGAGGGGGTGGTTAATAAAGAATTTGGGCTTTGATAACAAATGTCAGCGTCCTTGGTGTGGAAGATGCGCTATAGTGCGCAATACACCAATAGTTATTTTTGCTCTGGGTCAAGGTTACTCCAGTCATTGACAGTTCTCACGCAGTTTACTCTTTTACTCTTAACGAAAGCAAGCACTTTTCTTGTCTTTGTGCGGTTTGCGGTTACCGTTTGAACAGAGAATAGAAATAAGACTACAGACCTAGTTTCCAACATTGTTATGGCAATTTTTGAAAGAGTTACGGAAGCAGGGCTATTGAGAGTGAGTATGGAGTGCATTAAAATATGTCAGAAGTTAGCGAATGCAGACGGACACCACTTCGAATTAATCCTATAACTACCCCTATAATATATAATGTAAAACAAAACAAAAATTTCTGTACGATCAAAGATGTGCGAATAGAAATGTGAGGAGAACTTCATAGATTGGCACTTGTGTCAACTGTGGATGCAGGCCGACATTAACTCTGTAGCTAATTTTCATGTGAAAAATAATTGAAACAATCAGAAACCAAACAGGTATCTGAAAATTAGATAAATGTGTTAACGTCAATGAACTAACAAGATGAAGCAGTATATATAATACACTGATACGCTTTCAGAATATTGAATCTGATTGTCATCAGCGTTTTCTCCTTCATAGTCCTTACTGCTCAGCTCCCAAGTTCTGTTAGCTGTTCAGCTTCATATTCCTCCCAATTAGCTGTACAACGGATGCCTGAAATTTGAAGGCTCTAACACAAATAGTTTGTCTTGTGGAAAATTTCGCATATTAACTTTTTTAAATGGAAAACAGAATTGCTGTACTGTTCTGATAAAGAATTTGCATATTCATACTGGCTTGTTCATTTTGAGCAAAATGTACTAAAAATGAGAATGATAGTTTTAAAGAAATCTACATGCATTACTAAGCGAACATTAATTGCTTTTTAATGTCATCAACAAATAAACCCATCAAGAGCTCAGTTAAGTTTCTTAAATTACCTTTACTCTTTATTATTTTAGGAATAACTTGCATCAGTAGATCAAATCTTACTTAATTAAAAACAGCATGAAAAAAGCAATATCTTAATTTATGAAAAGAAAAAAGAAGAAAAATTAAATGTTTCTTACAAATCAATGTTTATGTTTACTCAGTTATCTCTTCTCTGATTTCATCGGTCCAATTCCATCATCATAAATTTTTATCCCGCATTTTATGTTTCTTCCATGAGCTGCTTCTATTTTATCCACATATCTTTCTCCTTAACTTTTCGCACGAATGACCAATTATTATCAAGCCTAGTGTATGTTTTATTCTTGCCGAGATGCATTGATAATGAAATCGAGTCTTCATGCCAATTGCACAAACGCGTCGATTGGAATTTCTGTAATTTTCTTCATGTTTATTTTTATCATTGTTTTGTCTCTCAAATGTATAATTTTATAATTTAATAGAAACCAAAAATATTTTCAGAGCTCAACACCACAGTAAAAAGTTCTCAGTCACTGAAGTTATGATGTTGTAAAATCTTATGTAGTTAAATCATAAAACATAAAATATGTTTATCCCTCATAAGAATCTTCTGGCTAATTGCATGTATATTTAAGGGGATAAGCAAAATAAAATACATACATACACGCACATGTATATATGAGTGCCAGATGAAGCAAGAATATCTGAGGGTATATAAAATGATTTATCAAAATATGCTTCTAGATAGCATGGGTACCACCACGGGTGGCCGAGGTCGTTTAGGGAGGTGTAGTTATTGAGATAAAGACTTAACCTGAATTTATGTGGTTGCTGCATCTATAACCTAAATGTGCTGCATATGTAAGAAAGATGATAGCCTTGTTTTCTGCCCAAACTGTACAGAAAACTCAAAAAAGAAACGCTTGCCTAATCGACAGACTCAGTGAAACATTCTTCACAATTGTCCAAACCAAATCGGATTTTATCATCATAATCCTCAATCACATTGCAAAATGCACCAAATAATCCTGATTCTGGTAAATTTCTGCCAGAAAATGGATATGACGAGCCTAGTGTTTGATCAGAAGATGAAAAAGTGCATTGTTAAAGAAAAATGATGATGATTATTGCTTAAGGGCGCAAAACTGCTGTGGTCATTAGCGCCCAACACATCAAGTACTGTGTCAGAAATAAAAAATAAATAAACAGAAAACGCAAATCCTGCGCATAATGAACGGACAGTAGTACTTGTGCAATAAAATGTATACCCAAAAACAAATAACAAGGGTATAAGGCGCCACAAATATAAGGGTGTAACTAAAACTCAGTCGCAAGAGCGAAAAAACATAACAGTCCTGTAATGGACTAAAATCATAGCAATAAAACCCCAAAGCTAACACAGGGCAATATGGTCAACAGACAAAGACAGGTAGGAAAACAAATCAGCAAGAGCTGAAAACAAACCAGTCTTATAAAAGATTAAAATGGTAACAACAAAACCCCAAAACAAATAACAAGGGTAATGTGCAAAACAACAATGGAAGACAAGTTAACACGAGTCAGCAAAAGCTGAAAAAACCACAGTCTTAAAAGAGACTAAAAATTCCGTCAATGGTAAAAGGATAAAAACTCACATCTTGCTCCAAAAACCACAAACACTGATAAAACGGAGCACTCGCTCAACAGCAACCACATCATCTGCAAGAAAGTCCTCAATAGAGGAGGGTAAACGTAGGCTATTCCTAAAAGCTGTCAGATGATGGCAATCAATTAAAATGTGACGCACTGTATAGGGGTGGTCACAGTGAGGGCAAGCTGGAGCGGGTTGACCATTAAAAAGGTGAGAGTGACTAAACCGGCAATGTCCAATTCTGAGACGAGCTAAAATTACTTCTTCGCGACGAACAGCGCGAGAAGAAGTCGACCAGTTAAAAGGGGCTGATTTACACTCCCGAAGCTTATTGGTGGTTAGTAAATTCCACTCATAGCGCCAGCGCAAGAGAACGCCTCGTCGTAAGGAATGTATAAAATCCCCGAAGTAAAAACGGAGCTCGTACTCAGCAGGGTCTAAAAGAGCGGATTTTGCTGCAACATCTGCGGCCTCATTACCTGGGAGTCCGACGTGCCCAGGCACCCGTAGCAGTGTTACCCTGACGTCAGCGTCGTAATGGGTTAAAACTACATTCTGGACCATCTGTACAAGAGGGTGGAGGTTGTACAGATTTCTAAAACTTAAAATTGCACTCAAAGAGTCGGAACATATAACACTGTACCCTAGCCCCTGATCATAAATAAATAAAACCCCCCAAAGGTAGCACAAAGCTCCGCCATAAAAATAGATGTTGCAACGTCAAGACCATACGTAAAACTAGCCCCATTAAAAACAAAAGCACATCCTACACCTGTGTCACATTTAGAGCCGTCGGTATAGATAAAATTCCAGCCATTAAAAGAGGATTTGATCTCGCTAAAATAACAACGAATAATATGTGCTGCGGTCGAAGATTTCGGACAGGATGTAAGCCCAAGATGAAAGGCGGCCTCTGCCAAGAGCCAAGGAGGGGAAAAGTTTTCCCCGGCTAAGAAGAAAGCAGGTAACTCGACGCCCAACGTCCGTAAAATCTCCCTAAAACGAAAGCCAGCAGGCTTAGGGGTAAAAGACCGAACAGCATAAAAACGATCAAAAGACACATTAAAAAACGGCCCATTTGTGGGATGAAGAGGTTGCGCAGCTAAGCGACTACCGTACGCAGCTTTTTTTTTTGAGTAGTGTTTAACGCCCGTTTTTACTACTGAGGCACCACAGGCGGTCGACTACCGTACGCAGCTAGTAAAACATCCCTACGATAAAAAAACGGAGGTTCTCCAGACTCCACACATAAACTCGACACAGGACTACTGGGGAATGCTCCAATGCCAAAACACGGATACCCCGGTGATGAATCGGGTTAAGGCGACGAAGCACAGAAGGTCGCGCTGAGCCATAAACCACACAGCCATAATCCAGTTTCGATCGGATAAGTGAGCGCTAAAAACGCAAAAGAACAGTCCGGTCAGCTCCCCAAGATGTGCCACTTAAAACACGTAAAATACAAAGAGAACGTTCACACTTGCCTCTGAGTTGCGCTATATGCGATGACCAGCATAATTTCCTATGAAACACCAAGCCAAGGAACCTAACTTCGTCTGCGAAGGAGAGTGCGTCTGGGCCAAGATGGAGCGAAGGTGGAGGATATTCCTTGTGGCGCCAGAAGTTCATGCAGACGGTCTTCTCTGCGGAGAAACGGAACCCGTGAGAGACACTCCAAGCGTGAAGGCGGTCGAGACAGCATTGGAGGCGGCGTTCCAAGAGACAGGTTCTCCGAGAGGAAAGATAGATGGCAAAATCGTCCACAAATAACGACGATTGTATTCCTGGCGGTAAACACTCGGTGATAGAGTTAATCGCAATGGCAAACAGTGTGCAACTAAGTACCGAGCCCTGAGGTATGCCGTTCTCTTGAATAAAACTGGATGATAGAACTGATCCCACGCGAACATTAAAAACCCGGTCTTTCATAAATTCCTGAATAAAAACAGACATACGCCCAGGTATGTTCCAATCGTGAAGCGTTCGGAGGATACCTCCTCTCCAGCAGGTATCGTACGCTTTCTCTAAATCGAAAAATACAGCAACCGTTTGGCACTTGCGCACAAAACCGTCCATTACATGGGTAGTTAAAGACACAAGATGGTCGATTGAGGAACGATGACACCGGAAACCACACTGGGCGTTCGTTAATAATTGCCTCGACTCTAACCACCACATGAGCCGTCCATTAATCATGCGTTCCATCACCTTGCAAACGCAGCTGGTGAGGGAAATCGGACGGTAACTGAAAGGAAGATGTGGGTCCTTTCCAGGCTTAGTTATAGGAATGACGGTGGCCAATCGCCAAGCGCTGGGAAATGTGCCGTGACAACAAATAAAATAAAAAGTTCGTAATAGAAAAACTTTGCCTTCTGCTGATAAATACTGCAACATGGCAACATGAATGTCATCTGGCCCCGGTGCGCAATGTCGAGAGGTAGAAAGGGCATGTTCCAGTTCCCTGGCGGTAAAAGGAACGTTATAGCTCTCCTGATGGTCGGAGGCAAATGAGAAACCTTTCCTCTCAACCTGCTCCCTTACTGCGCGAAATGAAGCCGGGTAATTGGCGGAGCTCGAAACATCAGCGAAGGTGCGCCCTAAAACATTGGCGACGTCAGTCGGAGTAGTGAGCACTCGATTTAAAATCCTAAGACCGGGTATAGGTGTAAACCTTGGTTTGCCAGCAACGCGGCGTAGCCGTTCCCAAACTACGGATGAAGGCGTTGTGCGGTTAAAAGAAGAGATAAAAGAAATCCAAGAAGCCTTTTTGCTATCCTTAATGACTCGGCGGCATTTGGTGCGAAGTTGTTTGTAGCAAATCATATTTGCTGAAGTAGGGTGGCGACGAAAAACTCGGAGAGCACCTCGGCGTGCACGCAATGCATCCCGGCATTCATCGTTCCACCAAGGAACCGGTAAGCGTCTGGGGTGACAAGACGACCGGGGAATAGCCTTATCTGCGGCTGTTATGATGACCGTACGGAGATGCTCGATCGCGATGTCGATAGATGGAAATTCACACCCTGAAAATTCGGCCAAAGAGCGATAGAGAGGCCAATTCGCCTTTTCAATGAGCCATTTTGGCGTGCGCTGTGAATGTGCGTTCGAAGAGAGTACATGGATCTGCCACGGAAAGCGGTCACTGGAATATAAATCAGAGATGACGTTCCAGGTGAAATGTACAGCAAGCGAGGCAGAACACATGGATAAGTCCAAGTGTGAAAAACTGCGAGTGCTGTCACAGAGAAAAGTAGGTTGACCAGTATTGAGAAGTATAAGATTGTGACTTAGCAAAAAGTCCGCTAAGAGGTTACCCCTTGCACACTCCGTGGTGGAACCCCATAGGGGATGGTGTGCATTGAAATCCCCCAGAAGGAGAACAGGGGGTGGTAGCTGAGACAAAAGATCGTCCAGGTCAACTGTGGTGATGGTGCCGGACGGAGGTAAATAAACAGTGCAGACAGAAAAACTAAGGCCAGAAAAGTGAACTGTAGCTGCAGCAGCTTGTAAAGGAGTCTGGAGCTGTAATGAGGTGCTGTACACGTTATTGCGAATTAAAAGTAAAACTCAGCCGTGAGCGGGAGGGCCATTTTCGGGAGGGAGATCAAATCTCACCGAAGAGTAACCGCGTAAATTAAAAGAATCCCTTGGGCGAAGCTTAGTCTCTTGGAGACACACAAGCAAAGGGTCAGTAGAACGTAAAATTAACTCGAGGTCAGGTCTTCGACTACGGAGAACACGCACATTCCACGAAAGGATAGCCATTGTTAAAATTAGATAAAGAAGCTAAAAATTTACCACCTTACTTTTTGGACGGTCCAGGGCGAAACAAACGTCCTTTTTTCAATCGCGTGGGGCTCGGTGGTTTTCCTGGAGCAGGTACATCCTGCTCCATGACCTCCTCAGAGGGAGGGCTCTCCCGCTGAGAAGCATCCGCCGATTCCAATGCCTGGAATCGGTTGGATGTGGGTATAGGCGGCGACGGCGACCGCCTAGCGGGTTTGCTCCCATCATGGGAGCGTGACCTCCGAGGAGGAGAAGGGCTCTTTTTCTTCTCTACCTGAGTTGACGACTTTAAAAAATCTGTTCGCGTAAAACTCGTCCTGAACCTAATATCAGGGGCATTAAAAACAACCGCTTTGGGCTTCACGGTAGAGCGCTTTGGAGAACTAGGAGTAGTTTGGACCCGTGTAAAAACAAGATCGCAGGTCTGCGTACTGCTATCGCACTTCTTGGGCGCAAAAGAAGCTGCTGCGCTGTAGGTGCCGGTCTTAGGCACAACAGGTTGGCGAGACTGGAATCGCTTCCGGGCTTCAGTAAAGGAGAGTTTTTCCTTCACCCGGATCTCCTGGATACAGCGCTCCTCTCGAAAACGAGGGCAATCGCGGGACGAGGCTGGATGTCCACCGCGGCAGTTGACGCAGACAGGAGCAGATGGGCATGCTCCCTCGTGACTTCCTTCACCGCAGGTTGCACAGATGGAAACGGCACTTTTACAGGATATGCGAGTGTGTCCAAAACGCTGACACTGAAAACATCGCAACGGGCTCGGTATATATGCGCGCACTTCTATCCCCTCGTAGCGCGCCTTTATCCTCTGCGGCAATTCGACCCTGTCGAATGTGAGGAAAAGAGTCCGGGTCGGCTGTAATTCCCCCTCTTTCCTTGCCTGTACACGATAAACAGAGGTGACCCCTTGGTCTTCCAGACAGCTCTGGATTTCCGGGTCGGACATTCCGTCTAAAACATTTGTGGTAACAACTCCTCGCGTTGAATTCATGGTCTTATGTTTCTCGACACGGACGGGATAACCGTGGAGTAGCGTCGCCTTGAGCAACGAGTTGCTTTGAGACAGGCCAAGTGTCTCCACCAAAAGTGATCCGTTGCGTAGACGGGTACAGGACTTAACGGGTCCAGCTATGGCATCAATGCCCTTCTGAATTTTAAATGGATTTACGGTCGTAAACGACTGACTCTCTTCAGTTCGACTAATGACCAAGTATCGAGGGAAAGACGTCTCGCATACTTCTTTTACGTCAACTCTTTTACGTTTAAAATGTAAAGGATTATTTTCCAGTACCATAGCGATTTATTCCTCCACCATTGCAACCGTCTCCGATGGCAGGCTGCTTCCTGGGCGCCACCCCGGCTTAGGTTACTGGCTCTGGCCTGAACAAAGTAACCTCAGGGTCACACCTACCTGTGGGCTGACGAAGGGACCCAATCGCCTGCAGGAAGTCTACAGCTCATGCAATGGCCCTTCCCCGGGCCTGGCCTTTACCAGGGGATACGCTCCTGTCCTACATGATAACCCTGTGCTGGGAGTTACGCCGTTACCCAGTCACATTTTACCGCGTCAAACACGGGCGCACCCATCAGACAAAGAACAGGGAAGTAGGACTAATAAAACAATAAAAGAGGCGAAATAAAAAGGAGTCAAACGCGCTGAGCGCGGGCCTGAGGGAGCAGCTCGGGTGCCTCGGGGTCGCTACGCCCCGTACCCAAAAAATTGGGCCCCTGAGGGGGTTAAAGAAAAATGAATGGCTGAAATGAATAAGATAAACTGGGTTGTTTTGTGTGTAGAAGTGTTGGAATCGCAAGTTATGATGAAAATATCCACAGAGTGGTAAAACTGACAAATTTCATTCAATGGGGAAGGTCAGAAGCAGCAGTTGACATTACTGAGAATAAAAAGTCCATCATAAAGAAAGCATGGACAATAAAAGGTCAATTAGAATACAGGAGGAAGCTAGGAAACAAAAGTTAGAAACAGTATTAGCTCAAGAAGCAGAAGTGACATATACAGTTTTCCTCATTGCAGCACAGAAAGATAAAAATTCGTACAATTTCGAAGATGAAATAAATATTCAAGATATAATGGAATTCCCACACACACACACAATCGTTCCATCCATAATTGCACGTATAACCATTGTCAATCATATTGGCATAGAAACGAGAAAATCTTTGGTGAGGAAGTTAGACCGGAATCAAGGAATAAGGTTACACTGATTATTCATAAGGCCACAGCTGTAAGCCAACAATCTGTATTTCCATATCTCATTTCTTGAAAATCATGTAAGAAAACCTCTTTAATTGTTTCGTTGATTTGATTAAATGGAAATACTTATAACGAATGGAATGTTTTCAAATTTGATGGCAAAAGTTTAAACACATGAATTTACTGAGAACTTCTTGAGAGACCACTTAGATTACTTTATTAACTGGAAACGGAGCAGTTGTTTTGTTTCGACCAAGGTGTGGAGTCTCCAAGCTACTGAAGGATAGGTTTCTATCTCTTGTTTTATGGCACTGTGTCACAGCCATAAATTGCAGCTCTCTGTTCAGGAGGCTTTCAGAGAAATGAGAGGAATTAATAGATTCAAACGTATCAGTGATAAAAAGTATGTTATATACTATACATTTTCAAAGAATGCAAGAGAGCTGCAGATAAGTGCATCTTTAAAAAAATAGAGCTACTGAAGGTTGGAAAACTACACAGTGTAACGGTAGTAGTATATATCCCTTTTCCGGTGATTAAATTGATTGCTAATGTGTCAAATGTGGGGTGAGGTATCAAAAGTGGGGTGAGGTGGGCGTGGTTGGGTGTAGGGTGGAAGTGATGAGGTACAATTTGATATCAAAGTTTTTTCAATTTAAATCACCGGAAAAGGTGTATTCTTTTATTATACAGAAAATTGACCTTTAGGTGATACAAAAAGAATTGCTTTAAATACAATTAAAATGCAAAACGATGGACTGAATTATTTTTATTATACAAAATAATAATTAACAATAAAAATGGAGGTTTTACCCCTTTACAAAATGGTGGTTTTACACTTTACAAAAATGGCGGTGCAGCTCATACATCACTGGTGGCGGCACACAGGCGGTTTTACAAAATGGCGGTGCAGTTCACACATCACTGTTGGGCAGCACACAGGCTGGTTTACAAACATTGTGAGAGTTTGGCGGTTACAAAAAAATGGCTGTGCAGTTCACATATCACTGGTGGGTTTATGGCGCAGGCGGCTTTGTGTTGGCGCTGGATTTACAAAAAAATTATTTTAAAATATGTGGTATATGTCTTTTTGACAAACGACACTTCACTGTCTTCGTTGCTGCTGCTTTCCTCCTCCTCGCGTGGTGTGGTGACGCAGGTAAGTGACATGTGGGAAAAGTTGATGTTGAGATGTTCCTGGGACGACAGAATGGCGATGGGGAGGACGAAATCGCTGATGGGTGCGGTTGTGAAGCATCCTGCCGATGTGACCTTGTACTCTAGGGCTGGTGTCTTGTCGATAGTTCCTAGGTAGATGGTGCAGCGTGCGTCTATGCCGTAGTGGAGTGCTTTAGACGGGAGGCACCTGAATTCCACGACGTCGGAGTTGTTGGTTGCTAATTTGACGATGACAGTTTTGTCTTCGCCAAAGAAGGAGATTTCTGTTGAGATGAGGTTGATGTTTGCGGGGTACTCACCGCTTGTTGTGACGTGATTTTGGCTGTCAAAAACTAGTTTGACTAATACATTGTTGCCTACCCCCACCGGATCTGTTTGACAGAGTATGTTGTTTATTTCGGTGTAAACTTCAATACGTGTCTCCGGTAGCCGTTTCTGAGTACCCCTTCACCCTGGTACACGATGTAAAAGTTGAACGAGTTGAGCTGGTTGATGAGTTCTGCAGAAAGATTGTTAAATCTTGTAGGTAGAAAAACTTCTTTCCCCTTTTCGAGGTGATAAGCGTCCTGGGTCCGTGCTTTGTGGATATGTTCCGGACCCCTACCACGACGTATGGTACGTTCGGCTGTAAAGTGGACACTGATACATACTGCGAGTTGCTCGATACTGTAGCTAGTTGGCGTAACGCGTTGTTGATCATGTTGACTTCTCTGTAGAACTTTTGCTACTGACACATATTGGGCATTGTTTGGTGAGAGGGTGAGAACCGTCAATGTGGGTAGTGGTGGTGGGGAGGTTGTAGTGCTGGTTGCAGCGGCGGTAAGGGGCGTAAATTCCTTTAGCCTCAGGTGTAAGCCCCGCCCATACAGCGTCCACATCTACTGGTGAATGATGCATAAAGATGGCGTTTCCCTCCATGGCTATTAGATGACGTTCATTTGGCTCCATCATTGTGAGATGACGACCATTTTTCAGAAACTTTATCACTAGGTCCATGGTTTGCGGGAGACTTGTCATAAGCTCACCTTGCCTGGACTTGTTCGTGACGTTATAAGGTGTTGGTGTTTGGACAGGGGTTCAGGTGTTTTCGTCACGTCATCACCTGTATTGATTTGGCGCAATCTCAGTGCAATCCAAAACCAGATAGCCGTGTGGGTTTTTTGTAGCCTTTTCAAACGCCTCTAAAAGAAACCAAGAGTTATTTGGCTCAATCAGTACACGCCAAATCAAAACCGTAATCGAACCGGTGTCCTACCAGGAGAAACGCCATCTTATTTTATACACAATTGTTGACCACTTTTCGAAGATTTTATTTGAATGTTTTCCAAGAGTTTAAATAAACGAGCAACGATCACACTTCAGTCATTTTATCACAGACGCAGGCAGGATGAGCATTGCCAGACTGAGTAGCCCACTGATTGCAAGGCAACACGCAAATTTGACAGTGGTAGCCAAGACTAAACCCATTTTGCGACAAAAACTGTTGAAAAGTGCTAACCCTGAGCTAATAAAAGCCATTTCCAAGTGTGTACTCAACGTGTGCAGAGGTCATGTCAGTTTACCTATAAATTGCTTGAAGCGCTTAAAGAAGCATAAAGCTAGCTGGAGAAAATTAATTAACAAACGACTTTCCTTAAAGGAAAGGAAAAAGATTCTTGTACAGACAGGCGGTTTTTCACCTGCTTTTCTACTCCCGATATTGGCTTCACTCGGTAGTGCGCTGGTGTCAAATTTGAGTTAAATGAAGTGCGGTAAGCAAATTATACTAGCTTCACAGCCAAAAGCTGCCGCAAAGCTTCACTTCGTGCACAAATCACTTAACCAACTCATCAGAGAAATGAATAAATTACAGCGTACATATTTGGCACCCCCTGAAAAAATATAAGTTGGGGAACTATCTGGATCTTATGTCACAAGTGAGGGAACCATACCTTGAATCCAATGACACCGAGGTAAAGGAGGAAGAGAAGCCAGCAAAGACGAAAGTAGATAAAAGCCGATTACCAGTAAAAAGTCTTATAACCTTCGCAGGCAAGTGTGGGAGCAACTATGAACGCGGTGAAGAAAATCTATTTCAATCCTGAACACTATGCTGGTTTTCGCACTGCAGACAAACTTCGCAAGGCCACCGGTATACCAAAATCTAAGATCGAGTCCTTTCTTCAAACACATAATAGTTATACATTTCATAGGCCGATAAGAAAACGATTCCCCACCAGAAATTATCACGTGACCAACATGGACGACCTTTGGGAAGCTGATCTAAACGTTATGAACAACGTAAAGGAACACAATAAACCATACGTTTACATCTTGACGGTGATTGATGTTTTCTGGAAATATGCTTGGGCTATACCATTAAAATCAAAAGTAGGGGCCGAAATTACAGAAGCGTTTAAAACTATATTCTCTCATCGCACTCCCAAGATATTACAAACAGATAAAGGAACGGAGTTCACCAACAAAAGTTTTGAAAAATTTTTAACCAAACATGGTGTAAAGTATTACACTACAAAAAATAATGTCAAAGCCAGAGGTGTGGAACGTTTCAATAGAACCTTAAAGGCGAAAATGTGGAAATATTTCACACATAAAACACTTATAGATACGTGGACGTTCTTCCTGCGCTTTTAAAGTCCTACAATAGTTCCTTTCATAGGTCCATAAAGATGGCTCCAAAGGATGTCAATGAAGACATTTTGCAGGTTTACGAAAATATTTATAGTCGGAATGCAGACAAACCACGTAAAATTAAATTTAATGTGGGAGACCATTGCGTATATCTAACGAGACATTGAAGTTTGCCAAGGGGTATGAGCAAAACTGGACGGATGAAATTTTACAGATTGACAAGGTGGTATACGGTTCCCCCGTTGTGTATAAATTGAAGGACTTGGGTGGGAAGACCAAAGACGGCATCTTTTACTCCGAGGAGATACAAAAGGTAGCTCTTCCAGAATCATTCAAAATAGACCAAATACTCGACACTAAAGGTCGCGGTCGAAATAAACAGTTTTTGGTTAAGTGGAGAGGTTATGCAGTCAAGTTTAACTAGTGGGTTCTGGCTTCAACTATCAACTCGATATGACTAGAACAAAACCGTTTTCCCTCACGTTCGTGAGTAATACCTCTATGGGGCATTTCACTGACAATACAACTTCCAGATTTTCAAACATCTTACCCGAGAGAATAGTGTTGCATGGAGAATGGGAAGTCGCACTGCAAAAGGTTAGGTACACTGTGAAATTCTATAACGTAACAAATCACGATAATCAAATCATTGGAACAGAGTATAATATGGTAGCGCCATTGACACTTTCAAAATTTAACTTACGATTGCCACATGGTATCGTACACAATTCTAAGGATTTGGTACACGCTGTCAACTCTGTTATACGCGAAAATTTGCAAGTCGAAGACTTTTTCATTTATAACGAGAACAAAAATTCTGCCCGCATTAACATCAAAGTCGCACAGACCAGTCATATTCCCACCAGCAAATATATAGGATATGTAGAAAATGCTGAGTCCTCTAGGAGAAGTGTATCGAAAACAGAAATTAAACCCCCTGAAGGCACGAACCAAACGTTAAAAAACAAAGCTAGAACTATTACTCGTACTAGAACTCCTCCAAGACCTATCAATCCTAGACCACCAAATGCTCGTAAACCAGGCTCTCCTCCTACATTTTTTAATTTTAATTCTGCAATACTTACATCCTGATATCTTGGTTCTACATCAGGACGTAATACTCCAGATTTCATTTATTTATTCCTCTTATATCTTTCAATACAATTTAAATTACAATTAAATTTTACAGATTTTAAAATCTACACTACTAACACTATGACTAAACAAAATTAAAACTTCAAAAACAAAACCGGTACTGGAATCCAGCACTACGGCTATTTACTATGACTTATAATAACATCTACAATTGCAACAGGTACCCAGTAGCAATTGTTACATTTAAACTTTATTAATTTACAATTATTATCCAATTTACTCCATGCGTCTTCATTTCTGCTAACGCTCGGTATCCGGGCTGCTCCCCACTGGAATTCCTGGCAACAGAACCTGGACATCAGTGGAGTTGCTGCCGGTCTCAAGCAACAGCTATACTGGATCATGGTGTGTTGACAGTGTAGTTTCCTTCGCTTCTCTCCTTCTCTTGACCTCTGTCTACTTCTTCTCTCAACTGCTTCATTTCCGCCCGAAAACTGCCATTATTCCTTTCTTCTGTCAGTTCTGCTCTCTTCTTCTTATTCAAATTGGGTGTTGTCTTCTTTATCATCTTTTTCTTCAACTAATTCTAGTTGTAAATATCTTTCTTGCCTTTCCCTGATTCTCTCGGATCTTCTAGGGGAATATACCATTTCTGGCCTTTGGATTTTTTCTCTTGTTTGTTTTTTCCGTTTTTATACTCTTCTGCCATTTTGCATGATATTTTATTTGTTAGCTCGTTCAATGTCCTAAAATCATCTTCGTCTCTCATGATGTTCCAGATGTGTTTCCCAGCAAGTAGTCGTCTTTCCTCTGCTACAAATGACTGGTATTTAGGGCATTCAAATGAGACATGTTCCGGTGTATCGATTACATTACAGTCCGTACATGTATTATTTGTTTGTAATTGAATCTTTGCAAATATGAGCAATGTGGACCATGGCCTGTTACATAATGCACTAAACCCTTATTGGGATGAATGTGCTTAAATAGTAATCTTTCCTTTATGGATGGAAATATTTCATGCACTCTTCTACCTTCTTTTATTTCATCCCATTCTCGTTGCCATATTTGTAATAAAGAATCTTTGATTTCTTTTTTATTCCTACACTTTTTACCAACAATGTCCATTATTTTTGAGTTATTTTGTTTTTTAAGCCAATAAGAGGCTGCTCTTAATCGAACTCGAACTAGATAATCAATTGGCCTTATACCCAATATTACTAGTAGTCCCATTGTTGGAGAAGTGGAAAATGCCCCTGTACATCTCAATAAAATTTTTCTTTGGGAGCTTCTTAAAGTACGTATAAAATGAACTTCGCGTGCCTTTTCCCCCCAAACTCCTCCTCCATAGTTTAATATGGCTGCAAAGATGCTATTGTGATAGATTTTTATTCCGTTAGCATGTATATTAAAATATCTTTGTCCAATATTGGCTAACTTGAACATAACTTTTTCTGCTCTAGTTCTTGTGTTTTCTACATGTTTCTTAAAATTTAGTTTTTCATCCAAATATATATCTAGATATTTATTTACTGCTTGTCTCTTAATATTTTTATTGTTAATTTTAATACTCGTATTTCTGTTTAAGTTTCCTTTTAAAAACATATATGATGATTTGTGAGGAGCAATTTCCAATTTTGCTTTTATGCACCAATTGTTTACATGATCAGTTATTATATTTGATCTCTTTTCAATTTCCTTTCTATTATTTCCTTCTATTATTATTAGTAAGTCATCTGCATATGCGATAATATCTTTTATACTGTTTAATCCATCTATTTTTTCTATTAGAGATTCCAAAAATATGTCCCATAATATCGGCCCTAAAATTGATCCCTGCGGACATCCTTTGGTAATTTCCTTTGTAATGATCTGGTTTGCACCCTTAACGTACACTCTTCTATTTTTACAATAATCTATTAACTCCTCCTACACCAGAAACGCAGGAAAAACCTGACAATCCTCCTAAACCGACGCCAAAGAACCTCACACATGTATTGGTTTTGTCACCATCTTTGGCCAAGATGATGGGTTTCGAACCATACACCAACTTGGTTCAACAGGAAATTGGCAAACACCCAGTGGATCCGTACATGGGTTTCCCTTACGAAATGTTCATTTACTGTAATCTGATAGTACAAGTGGTGGGCAACACGTTTGTGCAAGTCATTGAAAGCGTCTCTGTAGAGTATGAAAAACGTGATAACACCTGCATGACTATTGAAAAGTCCTTCGTTCCACTTAACTGGGTACCTTTGATACAACAGGACTTTAAAATCGTGAACATAGATTTAAGGAACGGTTACGGTGATTTCTTGCCATTTGTAGACGGGCTTTCCTCTACTATAGTTCTAACGTTTCGCCCGAAACAGACATAATGGAGATGGATACTGTCACCAGATATTACTTAAACCAGGCTGGAGGAGCATTATACAATCCAGATTTTCACTTGTACAGAGGCAAGCATTATCAAAAGGGTAGCGGCTTGTTCTCTGCTCTCGGTGGTCTTTTCAGAACCGTGCTACCATTTTTCAAGAGCGGTGTGAAAGCTATCGGTAAAGAGGCGTTGAAAATGGGGGCCAATGTGCTTGCAGATGTTGCAAGTTCGGGGATACCGCCAAAAGAATCGTTTAAGACTAGGCTGAAGGAGGCGGGAACTAACTTGAAAAGGATAGCTGATGTAAAGATAGACTCTATGATAGGCACTGGGCTATTAAAGCGCCCGAAGGGTGAAATATATAATCAGTTTAAGACTAAACGCCGAAGACGTAAGGTGCTAGACGTATTTTCATAATGGCTGACGAATCGTTGGTGCACATGAGCTCAGAACTAGACATCTTTAAAGACTTGCCCGTTCAAATGAACGTGGAGGTGTACCGTTACGTTTCTCTAAACCCTCAAAATACACTTATGAAAAACGCCCCCATCACATTTCATTACTCTGGCAATGCAGACGATTACCACGACATGACTTATGTAGTACTTGAGCTGTTCGTGCGAATAGTGGATGACGGTGGAAACGACTTGAAAGAGGACAAGCAGGTTACCTTTGTAAACAATTCCCTAAATTCCTTGTTTCAGCAATTGGAAGTATCACTCAACAATGTCACAGTTTCCATGCCGCAGCCAGGCTACCCCTATAGAACTTACATTGAAACGTTGCTCAATTATTCGGAAGATGTCATGAACAGCAGATTAGAGTCCTCGTTCTGGAAAAAGGACAAGGGACGAATGATGGACGCGTATGTAGTAAATGATGGAATTAAGAGAAGTGGCGTAACGACTATACCAAAGGAAGCAAAGTTGTGCAGTTAATGGGTAATCGTTCCAATGCACTCTTTAATCAGGAAAATCTGCTCTTGAACAATGTGAGCGTTACCATCAAACTCTCACCCTCTTCACCCAACTTTCATCTCTTTTCGGATACAAAGGACTTTAAAGCCTACTCAGAGATTCAGTCTGCTAGACTGATTTTGAAAGCTGTGAGACCGTCGCCGACCATCAAGTTTGCACATCAGGCGGTGTTAGCAAAGAGTAATGCAAAGTACCATCTCAAAGATGTAGGATTTCACGCTCTCAACATTCCAAAGGGGGTTAGTAACATGACTTTCAATGACGTTTTCATAGGGCAAATACCCCGAAGAGTGGTTGTGGCAATGGTTGCCGACCAGGCATACAACTGTAACATTAACAAAAAACCCATATAATTTACAACACTTTAAAATGAATTCTTTTCAACTGTATGTGAACGGCCAGCCTTTTCCCTCACAACCCCTACAGCCCGATTTTGGTGCCGGTCACTTTCTCCAATGTTTTCAAACTCTTCAAGATGGCCTCGGGATACACTTTAAGGACGAAGGACATTCAATTTCCAGACATCAATATTCTCACGGCTATACCATTATGGTATTTGATCTAACAGCCAATATGAGCGCTAACGAGTCTTACATTTCAGGGCAACGACACGGCACTGTGTCTATAAGTATAGGTTTTAAAGATCAAGCTCCGAAACCTATCAATCTGTTGGTGATGGCAGAAGTACATCGCACTATAGAAATTGATGCTACCAGGACCATTTTGGTATCATGAATACGCTGCAAATACACCGGCTTCTGTCTAAATGTACCCCACACTTTTTAGGCGTGTACGCTTGCGACCAATTGTCGATAAATTTGCATAATAGGCAGCTTCCCATAGCAGTTGTCATTAACACTGATCCAAGCACGAAACCAGGGAAACATTGGGTCTGCATCTTTGTCGCAAAGAACGACGGGGCGAACATTTCGATAGCTATGGTATAGAACCTCTTTCGGGGGAAATTCTAAAAATTTTAAATCGATGTTGTGGTACAAGATGGACTCACAACACTAGAAGGCTGCAAGACGATGTCAGCACCACTTGCGGCCATTACGTCGTTGCTTATCTAGCTCACCGCTTCCAAGGCCTGCGCAAGGAGAAGTTCTTTTCAAAATTCAGCATAAGTGATTTTAATCACAATGATGACGTCATTAAAAGGACCTACAGTCTTGGTGGATGCTCACAAACTACACATCAGAGATGCATATCGTTAAAGGTTAGTATTGATACAAATTGTGTATGAATATGCATATACCACTCTGATACATTTATGTTGGTAATTCCTGTATTTCTTTTTTTAGATGGCGCATGTGGTGCTACGCGATCCACTCTAACAGTTGCTCCGAGAGAGGTGAACAGGTAAGTCGCATTCATTATGTGTGGTTAATTGGCGAATGAAAATAGTGTGCTACATAAGAGGCGTTCTTGTTTTTACAGTGACATGGAGAGGATTGGACCGCTATTGGATGTTTTCTTCTTGAACAGCAAGCAGTCCAAGTTTGCAGCAGTTGGGTTTTCACCTAAGTTTCCACACAAGATCGTGGTGACCGTTGGTGGACGACGCAGCGCGGTGGTTCTGAGTTCAACAGAGTGGCAGAAGCTTGCAGAGGCGATACCGACTATACAGAGCTTGACTCTTCATCTAAGAGAGTGGCAGTTAACCAACCGACTATCCATACCTTTTGAACGTTTATTTGGCGCACAAAATATTGTCATCAAAATGGACGGTCGCTGAATATGCAGGAAGGGAGGACACTAGAAAGCCTAGAGCGTATGGTCACCGACAACATCTATCACAAGAAGAAAGAAGAGTTCGAAATACAAAATCAAATAGCAGCCTATCGCAAGTATTTGCTTCAGGCCCACGTTTCCGGGGTGGAAATGAACTACACCGAATACACAAGATACATTCGTTGCGCAACCTTTAGAGTGTTCCTAGAGATGGAGCATTTTCTAAAACCGATATTCATCCGAGAGTTGGACCAGGAAGCCAGGAGGACTATAAAAAGGAACAGTTTCCAGTCTATTTATGCATTCAATTCAAAACAATCCCGCTTTTTCTCTTGCATTAAAGTGCATACGATAACCAGATGATTCAGAAATACAAGTGATACTATATATATTTAGAGCGACCGCTTGGCAAAAACATGGCGCCCTGCACTTAAGCCATACAAACCGCGAATCCACTTGACCGCACTTTAATAACAGGCTACTGTAATTTTTAGATCGGTATTATTATAAGAGGAGATGCTAATATAAATATATTTATTTATTACATTTGTCCTTATGCCTGTTTTGTACGATTTTTATTAATTATTAAGCCCAAATAAATTAGAATTGTATCATATTGGGAGAGCATACCGTATGCTCTGTAGCTCTCATTAAAAGATGTCCTGCAGCACATCTTCTGATACAGTCATTATTGGATGCAATTCACGGCTTGCCTATCGACATCTTCGCCTCAACTGCGATAGATCAATAATCTTGAATTCAAAGTCTGCAATATTGAAGATAATGGGATAAACAAGAAACATTTAAAAACAATGACCACAGAACGAAAGAAACAGTCCAAAATGCGAGAAAAATTGCACACATCATTCTTGATCAACAATCATCATAGAACACCACACGATGAGCATAATTGCGATGTCATAAAGAAATTAAGTCTTAACAGTAATACCCAAAGAGAAGTTATTTTCACACAGAAAATCCAACAGTGAACATTAATAAAATAAATTCGAATCGTTTTTGAAAGTTCATATTCAGATCATCAGAGTATCTTAGGAGATTTACATTTGATTTACGTTTATTTTCATTTAACTTAACATTTACATGTTATGGGATATGTCTATTCTAAATATAAATAACTTTTACGGTACTGAAGTAATATTTCAAAACGTACAGTATTAACCATAACATTCACAAAAACATTGTCACAAAATATAATAATTTGTACAAGAAGAAGCAACGAGGCACAACATTTAAAATTTTAATAGTTTATGCAAAATTAAATATCAAACGTATTATCTGGTATGTTGACTGAGCACCTCTATAGGTTAATGCTTTCAAACAATTCTCTAAGCTGTAAAAACCGTTATTTAGCAGAAAATTATGCACAGATTTCCTAAATTTGCTTGGTGCAGGCATTTAGGTAAATGACCGAAAATGCAAATTTCTACATGACTGCAGTGATAAGATTCAACGGCACAAAATTCCAGAGATGATAGAGAGACTGCAGAAGTCCTGAAATACGAAGTTACGGTCTGCGAATGTAAAGTTTCACACAATAATGCAAAATGTATTAAGAGTTTGCAAGCCACTGAATAAACGCTCCCGTGGTACTATGCTACACACGCACTGGACCTCTTTGGCGGAATGGTCAGGGGGAGTTCCCAACGATCTGCAAGTTTCAGATCGAAAGGTCAAACATTGGAACTTGCCTTTTCCTTTCTTTCTTTTCATCTTTTCTTCTTCTTCTTCTTCTTCTTTCATCCTTTTTGGTTCCCTATCTCTTTATCATATTCGTTTTTCTGTAACTATTGGGTAAAGTTACTTTTGTTTTAAATGCATTAATTGCCTGCATTCATTACAAAAAATATGCATAATGAATTTCGAAGCAAAAATATTTAGGAAACTAATACTGCAAATGACTAAAACAATGTGATTAAAGAAAGGCATTCATACCCACTTCGGGATGGTACTAATTCAACGTTATATGTACACTTGCATTTATACATGTAGTTATTTAAGCATAAACCGTCAGCAAACTGAAAAGACGAACCTTCTTTTGCGCAGGAACAAACCTCATATCCTTTCGAATCTAGGGGTTCACGGATTTCGTCATTAGCAGTCAATGTTCTTATCTAAGGCAACTGGTTTCAAACACTAAGCACTTAAAATATATATGGGAATGATGTTAAGAGAACGTGATATTCAAGCTATAAGACCACCTCTTCCAGAAAGCACATTGTTGAGATTGTGTGATACATGCATGCTTAAATGAGGCGCTCCATCGTGCTGAAACCACATATATAGTCTAATATTTAGAGGAACCTTTCCAAGAAGTATAGCTACAATGTGAATCAAAACTAGTTATACACGTGGTATGTTAACCGCACAGGAAGAAGGTATGGACAAATCAAATAATTATTATACCAGTTCACATGTTCACATTGAACCTCTCCTGATGGTTTGCCTTGGGGACGGCTTTTGAATTTTCATAATTTCAAACGTATCTGTTCCTATGATTAATAGCAATCTCATCTCGGTGAAAGTGGCCTCGTCTGTGAATAGCACAAGAAAAAGAAACCATGTTGCTCCCCTGCGGCTCAAAGACCCAGAGACAACTGTGAACGAGCTTCAGTCTGCCGGTCCCAATGCCTATATTTTGAGAAGATGGAATGAATGTAGTCGTTCTACCATGCAAAGCCACCACACTACAATGTTACTTGTGTACATGGTAAGATCCCAAGTGCTAGTAAGATCGAGCACTATTTGTTCGAAAGGAACTGTGCGATGAGTTCGTGCTGCCTCAGCATCAGGTATTTTTACCGATAAAGTTCCATTTTCTCTTAGGCTTTGGGAATGATCTGAATGATCGAGCGATGAGAATGACGTGTACCAAGATGTCAACTGTATTGTCTGGCGATCAGAAGAAGGCAAGCAAGAGGAATGTGCTAGGCTCCTCAGTACGTTCATGTACGGTAGTGACGATAAAAATAAACAGCATTGTCAGATACTCGCCCATTAGATGTCCAAGCCCGCTTGCAAGATCTAAGTCAGAGAGGTCCTCATTTTTCTGCTCTCAGTCTCAGTGTCTTTGTCACTGAACTTCAGGCTTCCAACTGAGATGACAATGTTTTCTGTTGCCTCTTCCATTCCATCCTTTAGCTTAAACTCATCATCGAGCTTCTTAACGTGTCTGATATAGCCCTCCGAATCAGCTGTTATAATAGAGCTCACTGCATGTTCACATACTTGCTGCAGATTTCTTAAAGACAGGTAACCAGTTACGTTGTGTTCTCTTACATGTCTTTTTATTGCTACCCATGCAAGTTCTATAGCGTTCAACTTGTACATACAAGAAGGTAATCTAAGAGCTGTATGCTCGTGCATTTCATTTACTCTGTGAATATGATACACTTTTTCATTTGGCGTACGTTGCTGAATACGTTCAAACAACTGAAACAGTTCCTCCAATCCGCCCCCACTGAAATATAATTATAATGTATATTTATGTAACCCGAATTATAATATTTTATATATTGTAGTTGGGGTTGTAGATACCCTGTATATATGTTTATAATACGGTCTGTAAATTGTATGTCAACAAAAAGAGAAAGTTCCTGGGTGTTTTATTACGGTAGCCGGGAAAGCCAACAAAAGAGCCATAAAACTTTGTGCAATGAACCCGACGGACATGTATGAAGTCGCTTCTTCTTTGTAAAAGGACAACTCCTGTGAGGTTGAAAAAACGGAAGGACTTTAACACTAGAACAGCTAAGAATCTGACATACCTAGAACAGAAAGGATTCACTATGACACCCACCACATAAACATACAAAACTTAATTTTTTTTATTTATTAATTGCTTTATTTGCATTTAAAATGCTTTCAGAACAATACACAAGTGGATATTAAGTTAAGCTAAAATATTTAACTTGAAAAATTATATATTATTCTTAAGCTGAAAATTTAGCTTTTGCTTTTTAGTTAATGACTGTATTACAGCTTCTAGCTTTTTCTCAGTCAAGAACATTCATTTGAAGGATTATAACATGTTTTCCTGAACCGCCTATACCCATTTTGCCCAGATTATCTGTACTTTTCGTGCATATTTTCCACACAGTTATGCGGCACTTCTCACAAAAACCACTTGTCTTATTTCCTTTACACAGACTGATTTGGCCTTTCTTTCGCTTTTTGGAGAGCCTATGCCCTTCATCCTCTTTCTCTCGTTGCCTTCTTCTTGTGCTCCCCCCTCTTCAGCTTATTCACCAGCAGAAGGACGAACTTCCTTTTTATCTTTCTGTTCTTTACTTCATTGCAGATGACCCATGCATTGATTGCTGCAATGTCCAGGATATTGTAGTAAACGTGCATTGGTCATGTACATGCATATTTACTTGAATATTTACGAGTCATCTGGGCAATGATACGTTCCCCATATTTGGTTATTGTAGAAGAACATAGTTTCTGGTTTCTTCTTATCTTCTTTGCTCACTGTCAAGTCAGAATGCAGTATACTGAGGAGTAGGACATTCTTATTTTCTTTGCTTGGTCAACAGTCAAGGTACAATCTTTACTATCAGTTGACCGCAAGATGGTGGTGGAGTGAAATTCTCATTAGGAAATCCACGATGAATTTTGTTCATTGTTCCCGACAATGGCGTTTTCATCTGTTGGAGCTTCCAGGCAAGTGAAGAGGCAAGAAGAAGTTGCCTGTCGCCACGTTCCTTAATTTAGAAACGGATTCAATATACGTATAACAGTATATTCCCCTACAGTTTGATTCTCCGGACGTGTATCATTCTTATACCTATGTGTGGAATGGCATTACATGTAAATTTTGATGCTACATCTGCTGCGATCCAAAATTTCACACCATATTTGTTAGGTTTGTTGGTCATACACTGGGTAAACCTGCACCTTGTTTTGCTTAGAAGTAATTGCTCATCAATAGTAATGTTTTCCTCTGTACGGCAATAACGGAGACAGTTTTTCACAAATCTATTCCAAATTTCAGATATAAGAGTGAACTTATCGATTGGGAATCTTTCAGCTCGGGTTGATTTCTCATCAAATGGAGAAATCTGAGCTTCTCCTGAAATCTAACCCGTGACATTGATGCATGCACGTCCCCAGGAACGCGACCAAATATCATTTACTGACATCCTTACGTGCAGATTACTCCTAGAGTGTACATGATGGCGATCATCTCCAGTGAAACAGTTCACTGATGTTTCAGTTCCATCCGAGCATTGCATCTGTATACTTCTGTATTAGACGAAGCATGGATTCATCAAAGAATAGACGAAAAGCCCTGTTGGGAGAGTCATTCACTCGTTGAAAAGCATTTGTAATGCGGCCTATTCGTTCTTTTAGGATATTTACAGCAGCCCTTCTTCCTGGCGAAGGTAAATATGTTGGTAACCTCCCATATCCGTCTCTAGTCACCATTATCACTGTGGAGGAATCTGATTGAGCCTGCCCTGTTGAGATGACTGAGGCAATGGTGAGGAAAATTAGCATTCGCACCCACTTCGGATAAGGAACTCTCACTAACATTTACATCGCTGTCACTAATTTTTAGCATAAATTCACTACCCGAGTCGGATAGGTTAATTTCTGATTCAACGTCAGACTCTCTCTCGAGAAAAAAAAAAACGCAAAATTTCGTCATTCCATAGGCCCCACTGACGGTACAGATTCAAGATGACGTCTTGAACACACAATACTTACCTAAATGGAATTGTAATATTTACAGATAAAAGCTTATAGTATACACACATGCCGGGACCCAACAAGAACCGATATTTGTCTCTGTACATTGTTGATTTATTGTAACCATTACGGGTCATTTGTCGAAAGTTTTACTGCGCAATTACGCTATAAATTTATAGGGGCCATATTGACCCCTCTCACTGTTGTAGGTATGGGGCATAAAATATGAATGAAAAAAATAACATATTTTATATGCCTATATTACATCATAAAGAGAAAGAAATTCTAATAAAAGTCAGGATGTTTGGTCGAAAAATATTAACACCTAAGAGAATTGGTAAACTATAAATTTAATCAGTGATCATTTTGACCCCTTCGTTAAATTCGTTAAAGGGCTCTGACCCCGACTGGTGATTGCACAGCTAGCACTTTAAACCAACCAATGTGGACAAAAGTTTTAAACTTTCAAAAAATAGCGAATGGAACGTAGGATAGGTGAATTTAACCAGGCAATAATAGATGTATGTTTCAAATTGTTAAAGAAATGCGCGAGGTTTGCGCGTACCTTTTGGCCTGTCCTAGCCAACGATTTCTTATTTCTTATTTCTTGTATTCAATACATAAGGGAGAGTTTGCTCGGCTGGGGCACTTCGTTTCAAGTTCTATACGTTGGGACAGGCAGTTCGGCAACTCACTCACTCCTCAGATGCAGTTATAATACCTACACGCGGCAAGATACACGCAGTTTGCAGTACTCATGAGTGCCACTTTCAGTTTCACGCGCCGCGGCACTCATCTATAAGTTTCACACGCTGCAAATAATTTGTATCGGCGTAGCTAAGTCTATCGTGAGCAAAACACCAGCGGACGCGAAAGATTTTGGAAATAATAAAATAATATATGTCTGTACACATTATTATACTTCACAATACATTACGTCGCATTGCGTGCTAATTTAAATCATTGAATTTCTCTCTGAGTCCCGTTGAGTATGAATCAATAAAATAGCCAAATTTACCCTGAGAAAATGTTGTCATTGAAGCGGGGCCAACAACGACGATTACAACTTCCAAATGAAACCGTTTCATAATTTGGCCCCCAATGTGGCTGCTTTACCAGGCCGTTTCACAACTCGCCCTTCCGCATTGCAGCAGAACACAAAATATTGTTGCTCTCCAACTACGTTACCATTCTTGCTTCAAAGCATACTTCGACGGGGGCTTAATTTCATGTACGCTGTGATATGGAGCTTATTAAACACGATGACACTGTGACAGGTTATATTAGCTAAAAGTTTCTCCTCGAAGAATTTTTGGAAAGTTGCTTCATTCATTTGGCCATGATAAACCCACCAGCAAATCCAGCTTTGAATATGAAAGAAATTACGGGCATGAAACCTTCATTTCTGTCCGCGTTTACAAGATTCAACCGATTCGAAGAACGTGCTTATCGTTATCCCAAAACATCACCTCTATGCCAGCACTTTCCAAATGTCACATCGTTGTACATCCAGGAATCATCAAACGTAATATGTAAACGATATTTCTCTCAGATTTTCTATGTCCGTTTATAGCTCTTGATAGCTTGCTCTCCAGTTGACTATGTCTGGGCGTTCAATAAGTAATTGTATCTTGCTTCCACATCGTTTCCATTTGAAAACTCATATCGTGCAACAATTTCCTTAGGGTGTCTTTTCTCCATAAAATTTTTATTTTTTTCTTAATTGCTGCAAGTAGTTGCAGACAGTAGATTCTTTCTTTTGAACTAAATTAAAATGCAGAATTACGTTTCTAATTATCGACCTACCAAAATCATCACAATCGAATTTATATTCATCAGTACGCGAGCTCGTTTTTCCATGTGTATCCAGTAATTTTTCACCAACTGTAGCATCTTCCTTCCTTATTCTGGATACAGTGCGAACCGATTTTCCAAATAATTTGCAACACATAATTACCTTTTGATATTAAACAGTTAAGTTGTCGTGGTTTTGCTTCTTCGTCGCATTCTTTGATTACTTTTGTTATTACCTCCCTTGCTTCACTATGACTAGTTCATCCATTCCTTCCAACAGCAGCCACATGTAGAGAATAAAAAAATAAAAGTAACAAATGAGTTGTATTATATAAACGAAATGCGCGAGTCAGATAATGCGATATCACAGAAGCTTACGTGGCAGACAATTTATGAAAATTAAAAAAAAAAAAAAAAAGCTAGACCTTGGGGGATCGAGCACACCACCTTCCCGTTAGCAACACGATGCTCTGACCAATTGAGCTATCAGGCCAATATGTCAACAGGGTAATTATCAGTATACGTTCCACAGAAAATGTGCCTGGCACAAGTCACGCCTCCTTTCACGAACGGCAAGGGAGAAGAGCGTCCTTCGTCGAAGGTAGAACCAACAGATATAAGCGGATAATCATCCAAACCATCACAGTGGTGTGTTAGCTCAGACGGTTGAGCAACTTGCTATTAAAGGTAAGTGGGTGGGTTCGAATTCTGGAGGTCAGACTTTTTTCTGTGGAGATAACGGATATTTTTTCACCATTATAAAGATTTATCCGCTAACATACTACCGCACAACCAGCTATCAATTTACATTTACGAAAAGAAAGCGAGCGTAAGCCGTCAGGCCGTAGCGAGCCAGAGCAAACCACTGAGTCCACCAGTTTCTAGGATTACTTCCTCAGGGTAGGTACAGGTTAGTGTGTACATATGAATTATTGCAAATTCCAGTAGATAAAAACAGAAGAAGCGTGATAACATTCGTAACTCCAAAATAACACTAAGAAGTGATAACATTGGCAACTACAAACTAATAGTAAAAAGCGATACGTAACATTCACATCTGCACGCTAGCAATAAGGAGGTGAGGTTTCAGTAAATAGGCGTTCTGTTTTCTCCGCTGCCGATCTTGAAAGAAGGCGTGGCTTGTACCAGGCACATTCTCTGTATAACGTTTTGTGTAATTATCTGCCTGTATTTGTTGTAGTCACACTACCACTCGGTTTTCTACGCCGCCGCACCGTACGTGAAAGGAGGTGTGATTACTGCAAAAATCCGTCTGTTTGTAAGGGAAAGTCTAGCTTCCCCATAAGCAAGCAGCGTGTCTGCAAGCTCGGCAAGTCGGTCCTGGTGGTGTAGTGGTTACCATACTTGCCTCCTATACCCAAGATCGCGGGTTCGAACCCGGCCAGGACCGATGGATTTTTTTCGGGGCGTAAAAATCCTAAGTATGGCTTCCTTCGGAAGGGAAGTAAAGCCGTGAGTACCATGTCGTACATTTACGGCACGATAAAGAACCTCAAGCCGGAAAGAGAGGCCTCTGAGCAAAATTTGTCGGCCGTTTCACGCCCTGAGTTGAATGGGACGCTGATGACCTGAGCTGTTAAAGAGCGTCCATAAATAAATCATTAAAAAAAAAAAACTCGGAAACGAAAAACCGCTGTTATGTCTTGGTTTTTTTTTTTTTTTAACATACACAGTAAATGAGCTGCTTCAAAAAAATTAATTATATAAAAGTCAGTAAAACGACTTACTATCACAGGTCAACACTCCCCCATACAGAGGTTTATTATTCCTTTTCAACTGTCAATCTTCAGGTGGACGGGCCGGAATCTCAAATTCAGGTTTGTCAAATATATAAATTGAGAGTAGTATGTGTCCCGGCTTAGCGAGCTCTCGCTGGTGCTGTGTAAGGTGGCCTGTTGTAGGCGAGTAAAGTTAAAAGGTGACATTGGCGGAGGAGGTGAGGGTTGAGTAAATGGAGTTTTCGTGTTTTTTCACGGAGTGAGGTAGGTTGGGTTCATGGAGTTTCCGTGGAGTAGGGGTTTTCATGTTCCTGTCTGAAAGCTTTTTCACCCTAACAACGTTTGTTTCCTTCAGGGAAGTAGGGGTAGGCGGGATCTGCAAATATCAGGGTTTTATATTTATTACATTTGTGTGCGTAAACATTATTTTGGTGGATGTGAAGCATGATATAATTATGCAAAATATATTAAAACAAATACAAAAAATGTTGTAATTATAAAATAGTTGTTAAAGTGCAAAATATATCGTTACGGTGCAAAACAATTGTTAAAATGCAACAATTTTTACAATGAAAAAATTTACGGTGCGAAAAACAAATTTTAGGTTACTGCTTTTTAGCAATGCTAAAATGCGTTAATATCCAGGGGAAAATATAAAATAGACTACTGCAGCGGGGATGGTTTTAGCTCGCACTCCGTCGATTTACTGTGCGTTGGTGAAAGTTGCCTGCGATCTCAATCAGGTTTCAACCCGTTTAGACACCATGAGAGTCGTGAAAGCTTTCCATCCTGTTATTTTTTTACCTTTATTGTTTCCAGCTTGGGTTCGCCTGCTATCGTTTTCCCCCCGTAGGGTCTTACAAAAAAGGCTATTAAATATATTTTCCATGTTTTGCGAATACCTGTTTAATAGGTTTTTCTGTCGGCGTAGGGCCAGGTATTTCTAGGGCGAGGAGATGCGAAAAAAACAATCTCAATGGCTGAAAACCAAGGTGGATCACGAGGTATTGCGCATGCGCAATGCTGCTTGAATCGTTGACATTATCAACTTTTTACTTGAAGATATACAATTCAGAAATATTATTATGGAACAAAACGACCATGTTGTACAATAGTGTGGTTTTTATCCAAAATGTTTTGTATTGTCAGGCACTACAATCTCCATAATATTACACTGCCATTTTACATATATGTGCAAGTGCAAAAGCATGTAACGTATTTCTTGTATTGGTAAGTTTGATTTCTAAGTAACAATTATTGCTGAAAAGGCGTTTTATATAAACAACATAGCGTTTAATGATATTTTCCCAATGTTTTTACCTTTAATGCAGATCCATTTTGGTTGAAATTTTTAAATAATTTAATTATTTTACTGTTACCAATAAAGTGTGTTAACCAATGGACTAATATGACACACTAATAAAATGTATTGTGAAAAGTATGTTATTAAGCAGTGTCAACATTTGCAAGCCTACACGAATCTGGAATAGCAGATAAAATGGCTGTACAGCATTCTCACTCCGTATATAATAAAATATACCTATGTATGAATTGCAATAGTCTTGTTTCCTCATTTTACTTGTTTTTATTCGTTGTCCCCTCAATTCGAATTAATTCCAATGTTCTTAAAGATTGCTGAGTCTACGTACAACGTCCATAAATAAAAAAAAAATCTACGTACAACCGGGCTGCCACAAGAACATTTGTGTTTTTATCACGATAATTCAGTAAATTTGTCAAAGCGTATTGTATACTTTGCAAAAAAGTATATTTTCTCCTGCGATTCATCTTAACACACAGCCGTGAAAAAAAATCTTTACTTTGCTATGCAGCGTGAAAAAAAAAATCTGCTCAATACATTTAAAATGTGAGGAGACAGGCACATTTTGTGGTTGTAAACAAAGATTTCTCACTTACATTGAAATAATAAGTTATAGGCAATGTGCAGGAGCTTCTTATTTCAAAGTCTACGAACAACACCAAGGCTTCCACAAGAAGAAAATTTGCGTTTTCATTGGATAATTCAGTAATTTGTCAAAATGGGCCGTTAACTTTGCAAAAAAGAATATTTTCTCCAGCGATTCACTTTTAACACACGGCAGTGAAACCATGAACTATTTAACTTTGCTATGTTGCGAAAAAAAATATTTTATCTGCTAAATATATTTAAAATTGTAAGGAGATAGGCGAATATTTCGCACATACATTGAAATAATGAGCTGTAAGTAAAATGTTTTGTTAATTTCATGATGTTGGTTGTGCGTAAACATTTAGCGGACTAGCAAGGTAATATGGATGTACCTCTCTATCTTCTGACTCGCTATATTGACGCGGAATTGGCAAAGACACGGCTACTATATCAAGGGTTGTGGTGGTGGAATGTCACCTGACGGGTGCAGGGATGAGAGGGTGACCAGTTGTATGGGTATACAATATCGCGATGTGTGGTAATATGTTAGCGGGTAATTCATTGTAATGGTGGCAAATCTCCTTTGACTCCGGCAGAATAAAAAAGGTTAGGATGTGAGGAAATAAACCCACTACCTTCCCTTTACTAGCACGACGCTCCAACCATCAGCGCTAACACACTTGTACAGGTCTGGCTAATCATCCGCCAACATTTGTTGAAGTCACACTACCTCTGCCACTTGGAAATAAAGCACCGATATAGTCACCCTGGGGAACCAATCACGCCTCCTACCACGAACGGCAGCGGAGAAAACTGAGCGTGGCAAATAGAGCCGAAGGTTGGTCCGAGATTATCCGTTCCTTTCTATAAGAAATTCAAAACCGAACTGAACATCTAGTATTTCCTCTGTTTTATATAATCTTTTGATTTATAATGATACAACGCTTTTGATATCCTGTCACGTTTATTTCAATTATTCATTGACCTGCGAGTTCAAGGCAAATTACCAATATCTTCAGGCCCGAGGTTCGGGATCCGAACACACTTACAGGCCTGCCAGTAACATGAATGCATCTATGCAATCAGAAGTGATAGTATGAATGAGATAAATTGCGAGGGAGGAAAAAGAAAGTATGGATTGTTAAAATCTTCAAATATGAAATAATAAAATGTAAAGAATATAAAAATAATCCGATTTATTGCTTACACACAAAAATGTTTACACAATATTACTTGCATTAATCCCCCCCTTGTCGTTAATGTAGTCCTCTTGTCGTTAGTTTACCTAGAGTCCAGCTGCAACTTTTTATGTAGCCTTTCAACGTGACGTCCTTTATCATCATCATCATCATCATCATCATCATCATCATCATCGTCGTTGTTTCGGAATGTTTCTATTTTCCTGTTTACCAGATCCAGTATGCAGCCAGTTTTATGCTGTGCGGTTAGCCAGGACTTCTATTTTTTTCCCAAAGCTCAAATTTCTTCCTCGCTTGCATGAAATCAAGTGGCGATTGCAGATGTAGAGGAGTATATCATAGACCTTCCGGAACACCACATCATAGACAGTAAAGACACTACAGTATCGCTGGAATAAATGTAATGACCTTAAGTGAGATTATGTTAAAGAATAAAAATAATGTTTAATTTAAAAATTCGTTTTCTCATAGCTAAGCGGAGAACGTTTTAGGCCGCTCGTAAAACGTGAATCTTTTAAGGAAAAAAAATTCGGGAACATTCATACTAAATGTTAGTGTAGCAAAACCGAAAACCTTGCTTTGGACATCAAAAATATAATTCCACCACATTTGGATCTGGCTTCCAAATCTTAAGTCCTACGAGACAATGGATCATGGAAGTCATTAGGCTTATATTTTCCACCCATTGTTATAGCTTACTTTTTAGCAAGGACATGCTCACTGTATTCTATTTTTAAAATAGACTGCCTACAGCTTTCTTTAAATAAGAACCAGCAATTTGGGAATTTCAGTGGCTTATTGCATTCTACCAAAAAGAACTAAGGCAGTAGAAACGAACAACTTGAAAATAAATGGAACCAAGAGGATTATGTTTAGAAAGAGGCTACCAGGGAAATAAAAAAAACCGAGCAGAAAGAACCAAAAGTTCTTAGTATTCGGAAATACTAAAACGATACACAGGTTTATATGAAATGGAGACAATGTAAGAAAAGCAAATCAGGAAGATTAAGAACATTGTTCGTCTTTCTAATTTTTTTCTTGTTTCTGGTGGTTAACAACTTTGCGCGGAATTCAAAAAAAAAAAAAAATCAGCTGACGGTGTGGGAAGATAGCAGAAGACCTTCTCTTCTCAAAACAATACAGTCAAATTTACTGCCCATTTGTCGGTCCTGGTGGTGTAGTGGTTACCATACTTGCCTCCTATACCCAAGAACGCGGGTTCGAACCCGGCCAGGACCGATGGATTTTTTCGGGCGTAAAAATCGTAAGATGATGATGATGATTATTGCTTAAAGGGCGCAAAACAACTAGGTCATTAGCGCCCAGACACACCGAAATCTGCGCAACAGTAGCACTTTGTGCGATAATATAAAAACCCGCTATTAATAACTGGGGTTAAATTCTCATGAACAGACCAGATCAAAACGCAGCTGCAAGAGCTCAGATATTAAGTGTTATAATGGCCTAAAAATATAACAATGAAACCCCTTAAAACTAACAACAAGGATAAAATTGTCTACAAAAGGACAAAAATCTTAAAATATTCGAAAATTGCCGTAATGGGTAAAACCATTAAAATTTACACCTTGCTCCAAAAGTCACAAACACGGATAAAGCGCAGCACTCGTTCCACAGCAACCACATCATCGGCAAGTAGCTCCTCAAGAGGAGGGCAAACCCAGGGAAAGTCTAAAAGTTGCCAGATGAGGGCATTCGAGTAAAATGTGACGCACTGTAGAGGGGTGGTTACATCGTGGGCAATCTGGAGCTGGTTGACCATTAAAAAGGTGACGATGACTAAATCGGCAGTGCCCTATTCTAAGACGAGCTAAAATTACTTCTTCGCGACGGACTGCGCGAGAAGAAGTCGACCAATGAAAAGGGGTGGATTTAATTTCTCGAAGCTTATTGTGGGGAATGATATCCCACTCATCGCGCCAGCGCGAGAGAATTCCTCGACGTATACAATGTTTAAAATCCCCTATATAAAGCGTTGCTCGTACTCTGCAGGGTTTAAAATGGCGGATTTAGCTGCGACATCCGCGGCCTCATTACCCGGGAGTCCCACGTGTCCAGGTACCCACAGCAGAGTCACTCTGACACCAGCGATCAGAAGCGAAGACACTGCATCCTGAACTTTCTGCACAAGAGGATGGTAGGTGTACAGACGTTTAAGAGATAAAAGGGCACTCAGAGAATGGGAACAAATGACACTGTTCCCCAGCCCGTGGTCAGAAATAAATAAAATAGCCCGATATATAGCATAAAGCTCCGCCATAAAAATAGATGTCGCAACGTTAAGACCATATGTAAAACTAGCTCCATTAAAAACAAAGGCACATCCTACACCTGTGTCTGATTTTGAACCGTCGGTATATATAAAATTACATCCAGCAAAGTAAGAGACAATCTCGTTAAAATGACTAAGAATGAATGGTGCTGCGGTCGAGGACTTAGGACAGGCCGTAAGCCCAAGATGGACGGGGGCCTCTGCTAAGAGCCAAGGGGGAGAGGAGGTTTCCCCGGCCAAGAAAAAAGCAGGTAAGGTCCATCGTCCTTAACAGTTCCCGGAAAATAAAGCCAGCTGGCTTAGGAGTAAAAGACCGAGCAGCGTAAAATGGGGCGAGACACATTAAAAAACGGTTCTTTCGCAGGATGACGAGGTTGCGTAGCCAGTCGACAACCATACGTAGAAAGTAAAAGATCCCTACGATAAAACAACGGAGGTTCCCCAGCCTCCGCACATAAACTCTTCACAGGACTGGTGGGGAATGCACCAACAGCGACACGGATACCCCGGTGGTGAATGGGGTTAAGACGACGAAGAACGGAAGGTCGCGCTGAGCCATATACTATACAGCCATAATCCAGTTTGGACCGGATTAGAGATCGATAAAAACGTAAAAGAACAGTCCGGTTGGCTCCCCAGGATGTGCCACTTAAAACCCGTAAAATACACAGAGAACGTTCACACCGGCCTCTGAGCTGTGCTACATGCGAAGACCAGCTTAATGTTCTGTCAAAGATTAAGCCCAGGAATCTAACTTCGTCCGCGAAAACAAGACCTTCTGGGCCAAGGTGGAGAGATGGTGAACGATACACCTTATGACGCCAGAAGTTCATGCAGACAGTCTTCTCTGCGGAGAAACGGAATCCATTACGTAAACTCCAAAGGTAAAGGCGGTTTAGACAGCATTGGAGGCCGCGTTCCAAAAGACAGGTTATCCTGGAGGAAAGATACATCGCAAAATCGTCTACGAATAACGACGATTGGATTCCCGGTGGTAAACACTCAACTATGGAATTGATGGCGATGGCAAACAATGTACAACTAAGTACCGAGCCCTGCGGTACACCGTTCTCTTGAGTAAAACGAGAAGATAAAACTGACCCCACGCGAACGTTAAAAACCCGATCCTTCATAAACTCCCGAATAAAAACAGACATCCGACCACATATATGCCAATCATTAAGCGTACGAAGTATACCGCCCCTCCAGCAGGTATCGTAAGCCTTCTCCAAATCAAAAAATACGGCAACAGTTTGGCACTTTCTCACAAATCCGTCCATTATATGGGTGGAAAGAGACACAAGATGGTCGATGGAACATCGATACAACGGAAGCCGCACTGGACGTTCGTCAGTAGGTGCCTCGACTCCAACCACCACATAAGCCGCCCGTTAATGATTCGTTCCATCACCTTGCACACGCAACTGGTGAGGGAAATGGGACGGTAACTGGAAGGAAGGTGTGGGTACTTTCCAGGCTTAAGAATAGGAATGACTGTGGTCACTCGCCAAGCGCATGGAAATGTGCCATCACACCAAATACGGTTAAAAATTTCGAGTAAAAAATGCGTGCCCTCAGTTGATAAATGCTGCAGCATAGCAACATGGATGCCATCTGGCCCTGGAGCGCAATGCCGAGATGCAGATAACGCATGTTCCAATTCCCTGGACGAAAATGGGACATTGTAGCACTCTTGGTTGTCTGAGGCAAAGCTAAATCCTCTAGGATCAACTCGCCCCAGAATAAAACGAAAGGCAGAGGGGTATTGGGCAGAGCTCGAGATCTCAGCGAAATTTCGACCTAAGGTATTTGCTACATCCTTGGGAGTAGTAAGTACACAATGTGATACCTTGAGGCCGGATATGGGCGTAAATCCAGGTTTGCCCGCAACCCGGCGCAGTCGGTTCCAAACAACAGATGAAGGTGTAAAACAATTAAAAGATGTGGCGAAGGCAATCCAGGACGCTCTCTTGTTATCTTTAATAACTCGACAGCATTTCGCGCGCAGTTGTTTGTAACGGATGAAATTCTCTAACGTAGGGTGGCGACGAAAGACCCGCAAAGCACCTCGTCGTGCACGCAATACTTCCCGGCATTCGTCGGTCCACCAAGGAACCGGAATTCGTCTGGGGTGGAAAGACGACCGGGGAATAGCCTGATTTGCGGCTGCAACAATGATCGTGTTGAGGTGTTCGACCATGGCGTCAATAGAGGGAAAGGGACACCCGGAAAATACGGCCAGAGAACGGAAGAGACTCCAATTTGCTTTTTCTAGAAGTCACTTCATTGTGCGCTGAGGACGTACTTGGGAAGACAGGATACGAATGTGACACGGGAAATGGTCACTAGAGTACAAATCAGAGAGAACGTGCCAGGTAAAGTGTACTGAAAGCGAAGCCGAACTGAAAGACAAGTCCAGATGGGAAAAACTGTGTGTGCTGTCAGAGAGAAAAGTGGGCTCACCTGTATTCAGTAAAATAAGATTGTGGCGATCCAAAATATCAGCCACCAAGCTACCCCTCGCACACTCTACCGAGGATCCCCAAGAGGGATGGTGCGCATTGAAGTCCCCCAAAAGCAGTATAGGGGGAGGCAGCTGGTATAGAAGGTTGTCCAGATCAACCACGGAGACAGGAACCGATGGAGGTAGGTAAATGCTGCAGACTGTGAAACTAAGGTCAGAAAAGGAAACCGTAGTTGCTACCGACTGTAGATTAGATTGGAGAGACGGGAGAAGTATGCACGTCATCCCTGATTAATATTAAAACTCCGCCATGCGCGGGAATGCCGTCTTCGGCGGGAAGATCGAATCTCACCGAAGAGTAACCTCGAATATTGAAAGTATCCTGAGGACGAAGTTTAGTCTCCTGCAGGCATAAAAGCAGAGCATCAGTCGATCGTAAAAGCAACTCTAGTTCAGGTCTTCGGCTGCGGAGCCCACGTACGTTCCACGAAAGGATAGCCATTATTAAAACAGGTAAAAGAAATAAAAACACCGCCTTACTTTTTGGTCGGACCGGGACGAATCAATCGTCCTTTCTTTAAACGCGTGGGACTCGATGGTTTAGCAGTAGCAGGCGCATCCTGCTCCATAAAATCCTCGGAGGGAGGGCTCTCCCGCTGAGATGGATCAACCGATTCCAGCACCTGGAAACGGTTGGAGGTGTTCGAGAGGCGGCGACGGTGACCGCCTTGCGGGTTTGCTCCCAGAGCCATCGTGGGAGCTCGACCTGCGAGGAGGTGAGGGGCTTTGATTTTTCTTCTCAGTCTTTCCTTCATTTTATAAAGTCAGTCCGCGTGTAGGCAGTCTTGAATTTTACTGGATCAGCAACAAAAACCACTGGCTTGGATGCTGTTGTTGAGCGCTTGGTACTGGTAGGAGTAGGCGTTTCGGTGAAGACCAGGTCACATGTTTGCGTGCTACTGTCCCGTCGGGATATTGCAGTGGCGGCTACGGAGCTATACGTCCGAACTTAGGTACAGGAGGTAGACAGGCTTGATAGCGTTTCCGGGCTTCAGAGAACGAAAGTTTCTCTTTAACGCGGATTTCCTGAATAGAGCGCTCCTCTCGAAATCGAGGGCAGTCGCGGGATGTTGCTGGATGAGGACCACGGCAGTTCACGCATACAGGGGCGGATGAACACGCTCCCTCGTGGCTTTCTAAGGCACATGTAGCACAAACGGATTTAGGGCTCTTACAAGACAGGCGGGTGTGACCGAAACGCTGACATTGGAAACACCTTAAAGGGCTAGGAACATAACGGGCGGACTGATATTACCTCATACCCTGCCCTAATCTTGTTCGGTAACTCAGCTCTATTAAATGTGAGGAATAGGGTTCGCGTAGGCTGCACCTCACCATCTCTCTTAGCCTGCACACGATAAACTGAGGTGACATTCTGCTCGGCTAAATAACCCTGAATTTCGGTGTCCGTCATACCGTCGAGTACAGAGGTGGTTATAACCCCTCGGGAGGAATTCAGGGTACGATGGGACTCGACACGGATCGGGTAACCGTGGAGTAAAATAGCCTTAAGAAGCGCAGTAGTTTGAGACGCACTCACAGTTTCTACCAATAGGGACCCATTGCGTAGGCGCGTGCACGATTTAACAGTCCCAGAAATACTGTCCAAACCTTTTTGAATGATGAAAGGGTTCACGTGAGTAAACGACTGACCTTCCTCTGTTCTGTTAATTATCAAGAAACGAGGGAAATACACCTCAGTCACCCATCTTATGTCCAATCTCTTACGTTTAGTATTTATTTGAGGATTTTCTTGCACCATAGCGGATTCATCCTCCACCATTACACCTGTCTCCGATGGCAGGCTGCTTCCTGGGCGCCACCCCGGCTTAGGTTAGTTGCCCTGGCCTGGAACAAGTAACCTCAGGGTCACACCTTCCTGGGTATAGACAAAGGGACCCAATCACCTACATGAAGTCTATAGCGCGTGTAATGGCCCCTCCCCGGGCCTGGCCTTTACCAGGGGATACGCTCTTGCCCTACATGATGGCCCAGTGCTGGGAGTCACGCCCTTACCCAGTCACCTTTGAACCGTATCAAACACGGGGGCATCCATCAGACTAAATGCACGGACGTTTAAAAGTAAAAAGTAAAATGGAGACAAACTAAAAAGGAGTCAAACGCGCTGAGCGTGGACCTGAGGGAGCAGCTCGGGTGCCTCGGGGTCGCTACGCCCCTTACCCAATAAATTGGGCCCCTGAGGGGTAAAAATCCTAAGTATGGCTTCCTTCGGAAGAGAAGTAAAGCCGTGGGTCCCGTGTCGTACATTTACGGCACGAAAAAAGAACCTCTGGCCTGAAAGAGAGTCCTCTGAACAAAATTTGTCGGTCGTTTCACGCTCTGAGTTGAATGGGACGCTGATGACCTGAGATGTTAAAGAGCGTCCATAAATAAATCAATCAATGAATCAAAACTGCCCATTCATCGCAGTAAAAGTCACAAGCTAATCAACCACACTACCTTTATGTTTCGAGTCCTTTATTTTGTGATTCGACTATATTTTTTGAAAGCCCCACTCGGTATTCGCGGTAGGAGGCGTGACTGGTTTCCCTGGGTGACTACCTGTACGGGTAAGTAGCATCAAGACGCAGCTATTTGTAAAGTTAAATGAGGCAATGAGCATGTGCCCTTTCAAACGACCCGGCCGGATATTTGCGCTGAAGGGGTACAGGGAGAAGTCTTCTTAAGCGTACTATTTTAACTTAATGCCATATAACGTTTGGAACAGACTTCTGTAAAATATTGAGTGGTGGGGGGGCAAGTTCTCTTTGTGAAATGTGTAAATATACATGGCACCGACATCAGCCAAAGTACAAAGTTGTTAAACAATAGCGCAGTATAACCAAAAAGTATGTTCGTATCAACAGTATGCGTTAATAAACAAAAAAATTAAAATAAAGTAACAAGAGTAGTAAACTGAAATAAAATCTGTCATTTGTTCAAAACTCTACCGTTAAATTTGTTATAAAAATCTGTAAGCTGGAGTCATTCAAATCAATGAAAAAAGGTTAAGAAGCAAAAAGAGTTAACCATTTTGACGAAAGCCTGGAGAACGTCTGCCGCAGCAAATTATTTTTCCGATGAAATGATCGGATACAACGTTGAGATCCAAAGAGTCAATTATACTTCAATGGCCGTTTAAAATGATAATTACATTAAGACTGCTTTGCCTCTCTGATGGTCTTAGTAGCTCTTCAGTCCTCTGAAACTTAAAAATATTTCAGTTGTAGACGTTGACATCAGAGCAATTAAAACAGTCGGTGAAGATTTGGTTAACTTCGGAAGAATTTCGGGCGCACAGCTATGTTGTTTCAGAAACAGTACAACCGAGAAAAAGTTATCTAGGGAGTTTCTGTTCACATTTAATTCCAAAATGCTCATCATGCTGCAATGCAATGTCAACCTGTCAGAATCAATATCGTCTTTAAGAATATTGACAATGTCTGTAAAATATCGTTTATATTTGCGATGAATTGTTTACAAATGAGAAGCTATACTCTCAAAACAAGAAATTGAACTTACACAATTAATTGAAAAAACATTAGGCAGCACATATTTTTAGGGGTAGCAATGTTGTGAGGAGCACTTTCAGAATTTAATCTTTTTGAGATGCACCTATAACATGAGCTGTGGCTCTTGTAAATGAAGAGAATAGAAACCTTTTATGATTTCTTCCCAAAATGTTTCCTAACTGTATCTGATATTGCTAGGCACTGAACCATAGAATGTGCTTCCTGAAAACTCGGTGTTTTCTTCTGTAGCACAGTGTTATCTGCATGAATGTGATAAAATATCTTGCATAAAAAACACACACAGGTAGAAATAGAAATTAAATGAGTACAATTGAAGAAAAATACAATTTCGTTAAGAACCTACGTCTGACTAGTCCGTTTCTGACAATTCATAAAGAAACTAAATCAAATGTTCATAATTGAAATGAAATGATGAGAAGCGAACCGCCCATTTAGTCAGACCTTAAGTTAACCTCATCTTCGCCTTGAAATTGCTTGAAGAATGAAATACTTTTAGCCAAATTTCTCATGAAGTTATTTCTTATGTCAAATTTAGCACATTCTAACTAAACATTGTCGGTCCTGGTGGTGTAGTGGTTACCATACTTGCCTCCTAAACCCAAGATCGCGGGTTCGAACCCGGCTAGGACCGATGGATTTTTTCGGGGCGTAAAAATCCTAAGTATGGCTTCCTTCGGAAGGGAAGTAAAGTCGTGGGTCCCGTGTCGTACGTTTACGGCACGAAAAAGAACCTCAAGCCTGAAAGAGAGGCCTCTGAGCAAAATTTGTCGTCCGTTTCACGCCCTGAGTTGAATGGGACGCTGATGACCCGAGATGTTAAAGAGCGTCCATAAATAAATCAATCAATAACTAAATATATATATAATCAACCTCCTTTGCGAAAACTTTGAGGAGGGATCTCCAGACCCTATGCTTGAAACGCTAAAACAACGTATTCTTTTCAGGAATTTTCTCGTCGTAGGAGGACAGTACTAACAATAAGCAAGCCTTCATTAGAATTCTTCATTACTTCATGCATCTGAGACAACACGGTTTTGAAACAAAACGTTTATAAACTTAAAATATTTTCTGAAATAAAATTAAATGGGACAGAATGCTTTATATTAAGAAGGAAAGAAAAGAGTATATTAAGGCACGCTGCAGTTGATCTCGGTACGTTACGAATGCTAACATCATTCTTTTAATCCTGAGCTAACAGGCTTCACTAAGAAGCTTATCACACTTAGCAAATAAAACTGTCCTCAGTTGCGTTCACACCATTGCGGAAAGAACAAACAGGAAGGTTCATAGCTTTGAAAATGCTACATTTTAAGAGCTATAAACAAATTTCCCACACCCCTTCCTTATTTGAGCAGATATTAACTATTCCAGTTATAAAATTCGCTGAGACTAATTATTATTATCGTGTGTAGTTGGTCCTGGTAGTCTAGTGGTAACCGTACTTGCCTCGTAAACGTAAGATCACGGGTCAATGGATTTTTTCGGGCGTAAAAATCCTAAGTATGGCTTCCTTCGAAAAGGAAATAAAGCCTGAAAGAAGAGGCCTCTGAGTAAAATGACCTGAGATTTGAAAGAGCGCCGGTTAAAAAAAAAAAAAAAAAAAAAAAAAAAAGTATTGTGTCCTTTCAAAAGTTCCATGTAACTTCTAAATTTTACCCATAGGCTACAGGTGTCGTATCTCAAAATGTTCGTGCGTGTACAATCTGTCTACCGGAATTTATGCTTTGAATTTTGAACAGCTTGTACATATGAAGCTATATTCCTTATATTTTATTGCATTGGGTAACAAAAATATTGCCTTTCTTTCTTTTGTGATATTAATGTATTTCTGAATTGGCCGAAAAAAATAAAATGACTTTTATAAGCACGGGTATTTCACAAATATACACATACGCATGGATGTGGTAATATCCTCAAACATTTTAGGAATAAATTTTAACTAATCGTGTTCGTCGACCAGCATCATAGTTCCAATAACTTTTTTTAGTAATTTAACTTACTTGCGTTTGATGAACTTCCTCAGAGAAGTTTTCCATTCCATATGTGAAAATACAGTGCGACCAGTGATGCTTACCCCCACGGCGGGTTTTTTTTTTTTTTTTTTTTTTCCCTATGAGCGAGCCCAGGCACGTTTGCCGCGCTGTGAAAGGGGTAGCAAGCCTGTTTACTTGTTCACCTTGCTGACTGTCGCAGTCATAGCACAGCTGTTCCCGGGTCTGTGCTGTGTTGTTCGTTTCTTAATCCGACAGTATATATAAAGTATATTATGCCTCGTGTGTTTACAATGACACAGCATGTCTTTATGTATGATTCATATGTGTTAACTCAGTGGTGAAAGAAGCATAGGACCAATTGTTTTTAGCATACATTTGTATCTGTTACTTATGCGAATACCATACTAACCCTCCCTTTTTTCAGAGAATTAACTGACAGAAAGGTGATCATAATTACGTTAAATACGTGCTTTACGTCTGGACTTCTCAAATTTGTTAACAGTGTTATATAAATGCATGTCTTTCCACAGTGACAATCTCTCCTTCGATGAGATTCTCTCGAGGGCGTTTCGCTGTATTTTGGTGGCTATGTGCCAGCCGGGCCCGACTGGAACGGGATTCCGAAGGTACGACAAATGACGCTTCATTATTTATTTTGTTAATAAAGTTTATTCTTCTAGCGTGAACATCCGGGCGAACTCAAGTTTCTCGTCGAACCACAGCAAGGTAATCTTGGCAGACGTGTATATTTATTTGCGCCCACCAAAAGGTGCCAGAGCAAAGACATTATTAATTTAATTGAGTTCCTAATGCAACTCAACGTTATATCGGCAGTTAACGTAGTGACTGGTGCCCAAGCTTCGATGTCGCACTTGGTACTTAGGCCGCTCTTCCGCTGATCTCCGCGCGCCGGCAGCCACATGTATCTGGGCCTGGAGAATTCTGAGACTGCCCCGTTTTGAGAAAAATCTAGCACTTTTATACGCAATATCAAACGACGTCATCCGTAGGCAACGCGCGAAATACTCCCGCCAATTTTGTATTAATGTTTCTCATAGGTGAGTGCTTACATCACCGGATTTCATTTCTATTCGCTGGAAAATTTTGTTCAAGCAAAATGCTTCGCTATTAGTCAGTAATATGAATTTAAATAGATTTCGTACGTTACTGTCAGCGACTCTTTTGCTCGGCCACCTGCCGTGTGTTTGCCCTGAGGCAGGAACATTTTCAAACCCCAGCCACATACCAGAAAGGATTACCTTCCAATTGTCGACTTTCTGCGCTCGGAGAGAGACGAGAGCTTTCCTATAGCTGGTTACATTATTACATGTTATTTCTTAAATATTACAAAAATTACCCTTCATGAATATAATCAAACACTATACAATATTAATTCTACATATATCATTAAAGTTCCCCCTCTGAAAGAAAATGCACAACATACTTGCACCTAATTACAGAGTTGCTGATTCTACAATTATAAATACTAATTGTTTCAATTACTCTATAATTGACGGGGAGTCAGGAAGAGCTTCAGGTGTCAATGCAAAAGGGCATGGGTTCCAATCGTGTTTTAGTTTTGTTCCTTGCATAATCCAGCAAAGCACATTATCTAATTGTATGCTTTTCTGTGATATGTCTACAAGAGATAACATTCCCGTTTCTTTATCAAATTCAGCGCATTTAGAATATTGATGCACCTCGAAGATTTGCTGTATTTTATTAGAGAGTACACTTTTTTTTTGTGCAATCTAAATTTCGTACATTTTTTAGCTGTAAATGTTTATTGTGAAGGTGAAGATGACATACTAAATAATTAATGTCTCTCGTTATTCGGGCAATTATGCAACATTAAGCTACCTACCTACTTAGCAAGTTTTTTATTTGTACATTTTTTTACTACTGAGGTACCACAGGCGGTACTTAGCAGGTTAACAAAGATGTGGTTTTAGTGGAGAAAGGGGAAAAATCGGATGATGGAATCGAATCACGTATCATTCACATTATTCCTGAAAGTCTGTAACTCAAAAAGTATGCATTTGCTTTAAATGTTTGCAAATATATTATGTATATGCATTGGTGTCTAACATTTTAGGAACTTATTTCTTACAGCAAAACCTTAAACAGAAGGGGGAAAAAAGTCCATATATACAGGACCTAAAAATCCTTCGTTTCAAAGCTACAACTTATGACATGCTTTGGTGAAAATTCCTGCAGTGTTACTATTTTCTCAAATCCAATTTAGACACTCTCTCTCAGAACGCCAACATCGGATACAGAAGTTCCATAAATTAAGGACTTAAATGTTTTTACAGATAAAAATTCTTTGGACTCCAATCTGCGATCAAGCAGACCATTCATTGAATCCCCCTCGACCAACACATCATTTGAGGAAAATGGTCACTCAAACAAAGACGAACTATAATACTAAAACAAGCTGGAGCGCCATTGAATATAAACACATTTGTCGAATGACGTTCAGGGGTACATCGTGCAACTCGTTTCTGAGAAACTGCAGATATCTTTCTCCTGTAAGATGAGGAGGTAAGAAACACGGAATACTTCACCGCCTGGAGGTTTCTGAGATCAGAAGAGACACATTTGTTCATGATTACAGTTACAATACAATTGAGGAGGGAAGAACCTCGTGTATTTACAGAATTGTAAACTGTGTGAACTTTTTTGATCTCGTGTGACCCATGGCAGTCGTCATGATGCATTAATAAGCCGTCATTTATACATTACAAAAAGTTCCATAAACCTGCAAAAGCGCATGTGAAATCCGAATGGTATAAAATACAGGGGTACAGTCAAGTTATTTTTTTGTATATCACGGTAAATAAAACAAGCGTAGAAGAGTTTATTAATGAAAGTCTTGCAAAACTGAGGATCTTATTTTCAAAACTCGATAGATGCAAAATTTTACAAAATTGAGTTTACATGCCAACCGCATAATATATTTCCAAACATGCTGCGAAACCAAAGTTCGCATAAATCCATCCATGTTATGTGTAAAAAGCAAAAAATATTAGCAGCTTTTTCAAAATTTGATAAATGCCCTCACTTACTTACCACAAATGTCGATAGATCTCTAATATTTTCTCACATACTATATAACGAATTATTTAATCAGTAAAATATAAGGTAGACCAGCTGCTTACATTAGCTGCTTATTCATTGTTGCAGTTTGCTAGGTTTCCCGCTCATTTAATAAGCCGCATATATTCCTTGTTGTTTGTCGGCACATATGGATGGGAAAACTCTGATAACAAAACAACTACACCTGTTGTTGAATGCACTGAGGGTGAAGAATGAAAGACAGGAAATCGCGTCCTAAATTAAAAAGAAAATCACTTATCAAAAATTGGAATATTTTTATGGCCTTGACTGCACCCTAACCGAACGGCGTGACTCAGGCGATAACGCCTGGGACTCACAATCGGCAGGTCTCGGATCAATTCCAATTGAAAATTCTTACCTTGAGTTTTTTTTTCGTATTTTCTGGTCACTTAGGCGAATGTTGGGGGTAGATATTTATATTTCATGAACTTCCGTCCCCCATCTCCTTTTATTTTATTCCACAGCATCAGTTACAGGGTCGGAAGCATCAGGCAAGGCTGCTTGTAAATTGTGGTGTGGCTGCGGCTTGATTTTTGAAAAGTTCCTGTCCTAGCGTCTATGGGATTTGCATGGTGCTTCCTTGCGGACCTCGGGACACTTCGCATGCTACCCCGGTGTACCGAGGTTGGTTCTCGCGGGGACCATCAGCTTCTAGGACTTGCTTACTCTCTGTAGAAACGTTAAGGGCCTACATACTTTAGTGCAGCGCCTCCTCGGATTCCTGGCCGCCCGATGTATCCTCAATCTCATTCCTTCCTCCTAGAAACCCCCTTGGGGGATAATGTACCATGGGCCAGTCTAACGGCCTCGGTGCTCCTATCCTTCTCTCTGGACATTCCTATCTTATCCTGAGTGCAGCCCCAGAAATCCAAAGCGTAAAGGAAGTAAACACTGTGAAGTGGTTGGCTTTTCGGACCAGTTATCAGTAAATTTCACCATCTTTCGTCGCTGAATAAAATGTATCAATATAAATTATTTCTGATAAATATGATTATATCATTCTAACCATAGGATGTTTAAGAAAAATGGCGCAAAGAGAAATTAACTGTACCCATCAAATAGAGGCATGGGAAATAATTATGGTTATGTATTGCCAGTTTGCTCTGTGAGTTTCTAGGGAATAATAGAGATGTCAAAACACATATTATCTTTCCTGGCTAGTAAATACCACTCAACAGAATGCTCAGAAAACGAAAGATGAAGAGGTATGGGGCAAGAAAAATACCAAAGAGTCTGCTGCTATAAAGGGAAACATTCAGAAGTGCAGATGCAAGGAGAGTAATTATGGTAGAACAAAATCAAGCAGGGGCTACTTACCTCTAGAACTTAATATCAGGAAAATGTGGAGGAACTTCTGCAAAGAAAGAATACATAATAATGTTCTAGTTTGTTTACTCTCAATGTATAATATAAATATACATTTTACAGCCTTTTTTCGAGCACCATACACTGGTACCTGCTCAACATGCAAGTTGGGACTGATTTAGATTAAGTCAGAAAAAGACGCATAGAATTGTTGGACACCGAATCAACTAAAGGCTGCAACCAAATTGTCTCTGCTTTGCAGCTCTGCTTATTGAAACTTGAAAGAATCATAAACAATGATTCGTTCACCATTCATTTATTTTTATTGATGTTCACGCATATTGTTTTCTTAGAGAAAAGTAGCAAATTTCCCGCATTTTCCACATCATCAGCTATGCACATACAGCTTTATTCCTGCAGATAGTGTTCGGCAGAATTGAAAAAGAGTTTCAGAAAAAGAGAATATCTTGAGCCTCAGTGATTACTCGGGTATTACAAAAATTATGGCTCTGTAACAATCTTGTATAAAGGCTGGGAAATCAAGAATTTGAAATAAAGTGCTCATAGAAGTAGTTTTCTTTCAAACTGAATACACAGCGAGTCATTTCAAATACTGAACCATCAACAGAACATCATAATGTGTCAGTAGAAGTTAAAAATATTTACAGAGTCTTTCCTGTGGGGATGGATGTGCTTAAATCTGGATAAAAATTTGCAACAAGGTAATACCTTTATTCTGTACTGTTCCCAATACCAACATGAGCAAAGAAAATAAAAAGAATGTTCAAAATCTAATGAAATTTTCTTTGAAATTCCAAAATGTTGAAAAGAATGTTTAATGATGTGCTCAGAGCGGCATAATTAAACGTATGGAACATGAAGAGAGATTGTAATGAATGAATATGGAATATTTCAAGATAGCATGGTGCTTATTTTGTATCGTGCACTTACTAATGCAGTACCATCATTTTATGTGTATACCTACGAAATATGTAGGCTTATATTTAATAAACTACTAAAGATGAAATAATAAAGAATTAAAAATTACCAAGAGTGCAACAAATGTGAAACAAAATAAAAAGGAAATATATTCACCGTATACAAATAAACAAAAATTCAGTATTAGAAAATTATTTTTATACTGAGCTTACCAAATAAAAATCTGTTACACCTTAAATTCAATAGAAATAACAATAAATAAAAGACCGGCAATACACTCCTTGTACAAGCAGCAGCAGCAGCAGCAGTAGTGGTAGTAGTGGTAGTAGTGGTGGTAGTGGTGGTGGTATACTGAATATGACAACTAACTGTTTTGCACATTAAAATTACCAATAAACGTTAATAAGTAAATGTTAAATGTTTGTACATTCAGGAAAATTCAGCTGCATCTATCGCGTTTTGGAAATACTTCATTTTTCAGGACTATTGATTTAATTAAATATTAACATTTTATTTTGCAATGTAGTGGCAGTTTATATAAAAAAAAAAAAAAAAAAAAAAAGCACACCTCAATGAATAGACTAATTGCACTAAAATGAAGCCAGTAGTTTCATGCCTTTTCAGCAGTGCAGTGCAAGAGGAGAAACAAATTGGAATGCGGTTTAATACGATTTAGATTATATTCACTAAAGAGATACACCGAAAGTGCCACCTACATTTACCGCAAGATCCAGAATGACTTAAACTTGTGCATGCTCAGAAGTACTGAGAAATGACTTACCCCACACTATTAATAATAATGAATCATTTTATATTTTAGCAGATGAGACGGTGGATGTCTATGGAATAGAACGTTTTCTCTCACCGTGCGTTATTTTGACATTATCAAGGTTGGATGCAAGGCATTAATGTCTTAGGGACTGAATCTAGAGTAAGATCATGATGGTTGTGGTACAATGGATAGACAAACATCCAAGAGCTCACTTCTGTCATTTTGCAATTCATGTGATTAATTTAGTCGTGAAGGATTTAAATGTGTTACCAGACACCATTGACACTATCAAACAGATAACTTCCTTCTTCAGAAGGAATAGCTAAACAAAACGTCTGGCAACTCACTGCACATTTTCTTCTTAATTATTCATTGCTGCATTAAAAATCATAGCTCAAATTCATCCCAACCTGCCGCCGCAAAAAAAAAAAATAAATAAATAAATAAATAAAATAAAATATATAAAAAGTGCAATCCAAGAAAATTAACTTCTTGGAAGTTTCGGCACATATCCTAGACATTCTTAAAAGTTGAAAAAACCAAGAAGAGTGCTGAAAATTTTTGCCAGTTCTTGGAGTAGCTAACATTCAATATTCGCGATATACTCAGTGACATTTGCATCGTTGATATTCATCCATAAATTTTTGCCATTACAGAAAAGCACCTTTTATCTCCTATTTGGATTCTCTGATTCAGTCTTTAACAGAACGAAAGCGTGGGTGCTTTTGAACTTCTTTGTTTGTTTATATTACATATTAATTGCTTCCATAAGTGTCGTAGATTTCAATAAAGCAATAGAAAATATAAATACACTGTACGGAGATTTACTAGATGATTTTACTGAAAAAGCAAACACTTGATATGTCTGAAAAATAACGAATTTGGAGGAACTGCCAGCTACAGCGTCTGCCCTGAAGGTGACTTTTAGCTTGCCACCTTGTTTCATGGAAAGAACTTTAAAGTGTTTAATTTTATTTCTAAGATTCTATTGAAATTTAAAGTATTCAAGAAAAAGAACTGATACCATTTGGCAAACATAAAAGATTTAAGTATTTGCTTTTAATTGTTTTAATTGTGTTTTATTAATAATGCCAAGAATTGTTTTACTTCAGACACTAAACACTTACTCAATAGAATAAATCTAAGATGTTTATTACGCTTTGGTAATTTTTGTTCATAGTACTATAAGATGCGGGATAATCTTCTCAGTGGTTTATGTATGGTATCATTTCACTAAGAAAAACTCAAATAAGATGATTCCTTTACTGTAAATGGCGACCATTCATAATAAGGAGCCCAGGCGGATCCAGTTTTAGTTATGAGTGTTTGTGAGTAGAGCAAGTTTAAACTTTATTTAACAGAATTTCATAATCTTATGTTTTATCTTGTTCTAAAAATGTATTTCAATTTAAAACTCCAATTTAATTTACTATATAAGAAACTATTATTTTATTCCATCTTTCTTTGAGCTTCTCATTATAAACTAACAGATTTTATGAATTACACTAGCGATGTAATGATGATAAATGATACCTCATTAGGCTTTTTATAGGACTAGAAGTGATTTTAATGGCCGCCACATGTAAAGCGATCTGTATCAATATACATGGTAACTGTTAAGAAATTCATAAACTCAATACATGCAGGATTTTGAAATATTTTCTACAGGCTTTTAATCTAAAGAATTTAAAGAGAACATCACATATTACACGCTATAGAATGCATGATAGAATTTTCCACAGCTTTAAGTCCTTGCATTCCAACGGGGTGATAGGGTGCACATAGTTTTTCATAGAGAAATTTTCAAATAATCTGTGACTAACTCCTTTATTTAATTTTTTATTTTTATTAATTTGTTTTTGTAACAAAATTATTATTATTATTATTATTATTATTATTATTATTATTTTGTGTGTACAATCTGATAGTTTTTTTAATCTATATAACGAAGTACTCCTTCCTCAAGCTCACACTTTTATACCTATTTTGCTCTCCCAGCATTCGAAACCCTCCTTTCAAATGAGCCTGTCTCACAAACATTGGTGGATTCGTGTACAGGATATCTGACCTTTGGGGTAAAGGTCATATACTCTAATGTATTCCCATTTGCAAGATCATAGATCACATGCATATCTGCCTTTTGACTCATCGAATATATTTTTTTGTGATTTCTTCATTCTGCAAGACAATAAAACAAAGGAAAACCAATGTCATGACCTACTTTAATGAAGAAAGTTATTAAAAAAATGAAAACAGTTTTAGTTGACTACTCTTCAGGGGTAAAAGCATGGAAAAATACTTAATAATTATGAAACGAAAGATTATCAGGACTGATTATATGCATTTGAAATATTTTGCTGTTAAGAACATATCCCTTATTAATACCAGTTTACAAATATACAAAGTGCCTCTAGCCGAAACGTACGTACAGAAGTAAGTATAAATGGGAGGAAAGAGAAAAAATAGTGCTTATATAAATCTTAAATAAAATTAATGGTATTTGGCAGAAATGCAAAGCAACTTTCCTATGTTTGTGTACTTTGATAAATACATTTTTCCTACGAAATCGAATCGACAGACGCGTAATTTCTTAGCGGGTTCAACAGAGATTCTATAATTACACCAGATATTAATATCTTGCAACAGTGAATTCTCTACACTAATGATTAATTAATAGCCTAGATACTAAGGGTACAGTTTGTGGACTAAAATGCCATGAAGCTTCTTTCATTTACTAAGAACAAGAATGCTTCACTTGTGGAATGTTCATGTTATGATTTGTAGATGGGAAATTCATCCTGCAATTATAAGGGGAATGTAACTCCATTGGGAACCATATTTGAACTTTGAGCTAATTATGACTTTAAAATTTAATTCATTTATTTTATTACTTTAACGATATGAAAATATCTATCCGAGAAGTCGTCACCTACTTGCTTGTTTTAATTACCTTTAGTTCCATAACCACATGATAACTAAAATAAAACAAGTTTTCTTGCAAGTCTTTCTTGACTTTAGGACCTCTAATAAAATACGCTAGGATTTTTTTTTTGGGGGGGGGACGTCCAATATAGGCACCATCAGACAGAGAATCTTAAAATTACGGTAACATGTAATTAGTATTAAAACCCACAGTTGCAGTTACAAACAGTCGCTCCATTCCTTCAGAAGTTTCTGCGAGGGCTGATCTGCAATGGAATAACTTTTTATATCGTACAATGTTGGCATTTTAGTGCTGATGTATGTTCTGTTTTAATGTAACGTCTTTTTTATTATTTACGTAATAACAATCCCCTTTATTTAGTTACAATTGAAACCTGAACCATGTGACCAAGTAGGGACACATTAAGTTTTACATACGACACGAGTTGACGTTTTCAATTTTTTTTTGTCTCAAGAAATCGTGTACTGAGATGCATACTTTACATCAGCCTAGTGAGGATCCAGTCACAAATGTTACAGAGTTAAACATTAACACTGTGGCTGCAAATGTTAGAGAAGATCGGTGTATCCCACTAAGAGAACTGTCGACACGGGTTTCAAGACTGCGTCGCAAAGCCCAAAAGAATGTTAATGGGGCATGATTAATGGTTTCTTTCGAAGGCAGTGGGTTGGAGAGTAATGAAATTCCATGTGGTAAAATCTGCATCTTAGAAAGCGAAGGTGGCAGCATCTGTAGGTAAATTCATGGTCTTTTTTTTTTAATTCAAGGAATGGTTTATCAGCATGTTGTTCCCAGTACACTGTAACAGGATAGCACTACAGAAGTTTACTGACAATCTTGAATCATTATGTCTGCCGATAAGAATTCCATCTTCATGCAAATGGGTGGGTGTTGCATCAAAATAATGCGCAGCAAAACATTCCAAATTTAGTAATGGAATATGTCACCAAAACAAACCTGAAGTGGTTCCTTACCAACCTACAGTCGATTCTTGGCCCAATGTGGTTTTTATTGTCCCCAAGTTGGAAAAACACAAAATAGTAAACACTTACTTTGGGTTTTTTAACGCCCGTTTTTACTACCGAGGCATCACAGGGGGTATTTTCTTTAGCCTCGACAGAGAATATCTGAAGACTGGAAGAAACACTGAGATGAGTGCCATTGCAACCATTTGAGAAAGTTCGTCATAATTTGGAGGACGAATAAAGGTGAAATAATTCAATACTGAAAAGCCTCCACATATGTGGGATGATCCAGAGCACAAATGAACATGTGGATCATTTTGAACTCAATAGTTTAAACACATCTTATACATTTTAATGGCGAAATGCTAAAGAACGAGTGCATAGTCGCGGGGCTAGAAGGAGCAAATCTCTCCGTTGAGCTAGACTTTATGTCAACGAAAAAAGTCAAGAGAACATTGAGTTGTTTATGTTTTCTGGCCTAGAAAATATGTAAGCTTTAATTCACACTGGTCCAATCCGAATACTCTCTTATGCTTATGTATTATATGAAGTTATTTCTGAATGCACATATTAAGTTTCATAATAAAAATTAAATATATTAAAGGAATATCATATATGCCATATAAGTGCTATCTCCATAGAGGAAATGGTGGTAAAATGGAACCCCTTATTATTGGCCTTGCATTATGCTGACATCTAGAGAATGATACTTCAAACTACTCTTATCGTGACCGGTAACACCAGTTAACATGCCAGTTGTGATGCTGCATGCCAGTTATGCTACTGAGCTCTTGCTGCAAGTAATGTAGACACTGTGCGATTTTCTGTTTTACGGATTACTGAAGTTATTGTTGATAGGTAAAGAACTGCATATCATGTCATGGTTTGTTTACTACTGAGGATTCAGTGCTTGCAGAAATGTAGCACATGAATTAGTATTAATAATAATGGAAATTGAAATCCTGCATATCTAATAGAAAATGTATTTCTTTTAGTATATGTTATAACATGGCGGTGATTAGGCTCTTTCAAATACCAGATAGTGAAATTGTATTATTTCAGACATGACACCCCGTAACCTAAGAAGAAGAAAAACAGTAGGATCCAGCAGCAATGATTAAAGCTGTTAAGGCCGTCAGGGGCAAAAGAATGGGATTTAAAAAAAAAAAAGCGGTTCCGAAGTTTTTCAGGTTCTAAGACTAATCTAAGAAGTTAGATAGGAAGACAATATTGCCTGCGTGGTTTGAAGAAGAACTCGTCAAGTATCCGTTTGTTATGGGAAGTAAATACAGAGTGTGCTAAAAATGCATACACACTTCAAGCAAAGAAAACACTGTGCTAACATAACAAAACCGAATTCACACAAAAGAGAAAATGATGAGCACTCATCATCTTAGACTTTTACAGTTACAACAGTTGCTCAAAATGCCCACCATCGGCGTGGATACACGTCTTAGTGCGTTGAACTACTGATTGAGCAACGTTTGCGAAAGTGTCCTCAGTGATTGCAGCACATGCCGTTTCAATTTCTTTCCCGAAGTGCTGCTAATGTAGCTGGTTTTCTACGGTATACATTCTTAAGAGTTCCCCATAGGTAGAAGTCCAACGAAATTAGATCCGAAGAACGCGGCGGAAACTCAATCGGGCCCCTTCGTCCTATCCAGTGCCTTGGAAGATTGTCATCAGGGTATGCACGTGCATCTCGGTGGTAATGTGGTGGTGCACCATCCTGTTGCATACGGTACCATGGGTCTCAAATTAGTCTCGAATGCGTGCAATTGTTACTCGCGTTGGTGGTTCTGTTCCGTACACACGTCTCCAATGCCTTTGAACTTCACCAACATTCTCGGTTCCCCAATATCACTTCAAAATTGCTTTCCTCTGTTCGAACGATAATCTTGGCTCCATTTTGTTGTAGCCACGCTAGCATGACGTAATGCGAGTCATATCTGTTTACAAAACATCATACGATAATCTTGGCTTCTTTTGTTCATTGTTGACTTACCTGTCACGTAGCAATGCTATCATAATGTATGTGAGTCACATCTGTTTACAGAACATTATGCACCGCCACGGGTGGCCGAGGTCGTTAAGACGCGGACTCGTGAGCGGGAGGTCTGGGGTTCGAATCCCGCCAGAACCGTCCTCTCTGACTGAGATTTTTTCAAGTTTTTCCTCAGTCTTCATAACTGGCAAATGCTGGGGAGGTACCCTAAATTTAGGCCTGGAACGCTTCCTTCCTTAAAAAAAAATCCTTACCCAATATATCATTTCATTTCATGTATCACCAGTGTTCACCGCCTGTGGTGCCTCAGTAGTAAAAACGGGCGTTAAACACCATTCAAAAAAAACAACAACATTATGCTACACATTACTGTTGTTTTTCGGTCGAACTTTGAAATATATTAAATAGTTATCTACTGTGAAAACGTTTATATATTTTTGGTACCCTTAGTATTATAATTCCATTAGAAAAGACGTTCGTTTGATGGGTTATTAACTTGCTGAACGAAATGAGACACCTGCTGAGGTCAAACTTAATGTTCCTTCCACTACATGTGTTAAAAAGGCATGTTTCTCCAGAACATATATGTCCTGTTCCTCAGTCAGAGAAGAAAACCCCAAACCGTGGTCGGAAGGCCCTATAGCAGCACTTATTACAGCCTCCCTATATAAAAGGAATTTAGTAAAGCGGAAGAAGAAGCGCAAAACCAAGAAAAATAGATCTGCTCAAACATCACTTTCTGATGCATAGGATAAGGCGAAAAATGCAAGGGGAAGGAAGAAAAGAACGGTTCATGATAAATATGACAAACCTGTCATTTCTGATGACCATGTGTCCATTGGTACTGACAGCACTGAGGCCGAATTTTCCTTCGGGTGCAGAGAACCGTTGCCAAATGAGAACACAGAGTGTTTTTTCTGCAATGGAAAAAATTTTGGAAGACAACCGAGAAGAATGGGTAAAATGTGTTATGTGTGAAATGTAGTGTCACAGTGCTTGTGCTGCATGTGAAGGAAGAGACTATATTTGAGATCACTGTAAATTATAGTGAAATTGGTCTATAGACTTCCTCCTTAAAGCTGTTTTTCATCTTTTTATGCAGTTTTAGATAAATCTGTGCACTAGAAAAATATAGATATATAGTTTAACTCGTTCAATAGCCTTACTTGGTTTACTTCTTTTTCCTATCCACAAAACGTACTTAATACTTTGGGGGCTATATTTCCAGCCCATTTGGTCGCGAGAGAATAGTTACATATGTTTATTATAAATAAAATATATAAATAACTTCTTAATATACATGCTTTAAATGATTCTATGCGATGTAAAATATATTATCTATCCACTAATATGTGTTTTGAAAATATAACGGGTAAGGGTTTTCCTCAAAGAGCCAGGTACAAAAGTGCGTGCCATATTACCAGCTTTTCCTCTAATATGAAAATATTTATCTGCACACCAACAAGGAACTGAATTGTTCAGATTATGGGTTGCAGAGCTAATCCACATTTGGCTTGATGGAGGTTGTAAGTCATTTTGCGAAAGTTTAACCTCTATTATATAATATAGTTCATATGGAAGGCATTCTGGAGTATTTGTTGTTTTACTTAAAACTCTATCATCGAAGAAAAAAATGTTGCTCACTGTGTGTTATAACAAAGAGTTTTTGATATTTTCTTACCAGTCTTTTATTTACTAAGCGGTAAAGTTGAATGCAGTTTTTACACAGTTTCGGAAAAATGGAGTTATACCGTAGCAAAGAGCATCGTCATCCGAAATATCACAATATTATGCTTCTTCACAATTCTTTTTTCTTAATCATTAGGCTTAATATATGTTCACTTTCGCTTATTCTGCGAAAATAGCTTATTTAACAATTTTAGGACATTATATATTCAAAACGAAGACTTAAAGAGTCATCTCCGGTGTGGTACATCAGAAACTGCCCATGAACCTTCCATTTTTGGAACGTATTTTAAATTGGGTGCAAATGAATTTAATTTCAATTTTTCCTGCCATTGTAGTATAATGTATTCACAATATATGACAAATTTTGACACAAAGCAGACAAACTGCATATGTTTATGGCATGCTAGATTTCTTCTTCGAGTCGTTCAACGCCAAATTGCACACCTACAGAACATTTCCTTTTCGTAGAAAGTCAACAAATTTAAAAAAACAAATTACACATAAAATAAAGAAAAAAATGTTTTTTTTAATTTCCATAATTTCGAATTATTTGTTTAGTTATTCCTGTTTGAAATTGCCCTAGTTATGCGCAGGCTGTAAAATGAAATCGCTTGGTAATCTAAATCTATGTAAAGTTGATGTTTGATATTTGGTCCACTTGAAAGATTAAAAATATTACTTTTTACTATTTTCGATCCATCATTAATACATTAAATTTGACCCGGTGCTTAATAACACCTTTTCCAAAACAAAAAATCAGCATTAACTGAATAAAAAAATTAAAAAAACAGACAAGATTCTTAATGTATTATCCGTAATTAACACATTCGCAATTATGGGTTCAGTATAAATATATTTAGAATAATTTATTTTCTGGAGGCATGCAAGAGCTCAAACACTAAGGAACCATTTGTATGCCTGAAAATTTTAGAATATCCCATTGCATGAAATACCTTAACACTCCAGTACACCACAAGATATGGCTTCGTTCATGAAATAACTAATGCTTAAGGAAACAGTAAGAGTAATCTGAGTTTATTTTACCAAGTTGCCAAATCAACTGAGAGGGGAGCCTTCCATAATGTTCCTTATTTATACTAATCTTTATCACTTCTTGACAATACCGACACGGGTGAACGAGGTCGTTAAGACACGGACTCGTGAGATGGAGGTCTGGGGTTTGCTTTCTGCCATAATATACATGATAAAAAAATGAACCTACAACACTTGCTTACAATTACAGTAAAGTTGTATTTTTAACATGTAATAAATAAAGCAAATTCCATGTGGTTATCGCGACACAGAAACGCACGCACAGGATTGAGGTTTAATTTGGCAAGTACTTTTTAGAGAGAAAGAGGCACTAATCTCCCTCTAGTTCGAACTACCCTCAATGCGGTGATGGCAAACACACATTTTATAGAGAAGAACATGTGTCAGCAGTGATATCCTATTCTATCACCTCTGAGTACTCTCCTCCAGGGAGTTCAAAACGTCTTGATGCTCATCGTTCGATTCACTTAAACTATTTATAAGCCGATCACATAATTCATTCAGTAATCCATCCGTCTTCCAATCAAGTTTCATAAGTAATTCTACAATTTTCTTCAGTTACTTTATCCACAGCCTTTTCAGACAATACACAGAGGACCGTATTTTTAAGTGTTATATTAAGCTTTCCGACATCATGTTTTAATTGTGTCCACAACAAATCTATTGCACTCAAGTCGCAGTGGTGGTAGCTGTCTTACTACATTATGACTTGCATTCCTCCAATACAATTTTGTTAGTCTAGGGATTATATTGCTTCGTCTTTATTATTTCGCACAACAAGGTTTGACAGAACTGAATTAAACAATATAACCATAACTGCATTTTCGATATGGATGTTGATGAAATTGTAGCCTTATTAATTTCTGTGGAATGTTAATGCCTTATTTATAGCAATATAATTGTTGGTTAATAGTTGATTAACGAAATAGTTCTTAAAAGCAATACCATCCATTTTTTGATGGCAGTCCTTTGTTGATTTGCAAACCACAGCGAGTTCGAAACGAAACCATTTATTTCCCGGGCATGTTAAGCGATAAAAAAAACTGTCGTTTTCCAAATGGAGGTTGAAGGAGGAAACAGATTTTTAATCTTAGCATTTCCAAATTTGGTTTTAGTGAGGTTCGTGTTAATCCAGGTTTCATTCAGATAAATTACTGGGCAGGTTTAGGCTCTTAATTCTGAAGAAATCAAATAATTTAAGACAGCCACCGACTTGCTTTAAAATATTCCTTTTCCTTAGTGTTCTCAGTGAATCTATTTTTTTAATTGTTATTTTTCCCCCGAAGACTTCAATGCTCCTCTTTTCTAAAGGCGCCATTGATAGCCCTTAAACTTGGCAAAAAAAACATTATCACTACAATGAATAAACTATTCTCAGAGCAGCGGTGCAGTTACCTTAGGGGCTCTATACGACAGCTAGCCTGAAATACATTACAAAACTTTTGAGCGGCGGCAAAAACAAATTGTGTTGAATATGTTCCGTAAATTGTGTGCAAAGTATCCAACACTAAGCATTCAAGATATAATGCAACTGACAGAAGACTTCATTGAAATCATGTATTTTGGGGTGACAGTTGATAAAACCCACTACGTGGCAAGTAAAATAAGGCAAATTACAATATTACGAGGAATATGTTATAGTTTATTTACATCACAACCTAAACTAAGCGCGAACAGCATATAGTAGTTATACATTAGATGGCGCGATAGCAAAGAGCATACCACTATTAGTGCAGCCAGAAGAGAGCCTGAGTGCTGCCTATGAACAACAAATCATGGCCACATAGTACTTTGCAGTAATTATGCCTACTGTATGCGAAATTATAAAACAGCGTAATGTGACATGTATAAAAACGCGGCGCACTGCATGAATTGCGGGTAATAAAATTTAAGACATACCCAGAAAGACTGCACCTTATAAACGATAGGCTAACTTCCGGAAACGGATTATTATGTGGCCAGTCATAGAAAATGCAAGAAAATTAGTACTGCTATGACAACTATAGTTTTCACTAGGCACTTCCCCACTCCCTGAAAATCAAGTATTATACTTAAAGATAAACTTACTACAAGAAGGAATGGCCTGTCATCTCCAACTGAAACTGAAACGAGAAGCTCGACATCTTTCCTCTACCCTATTTTAAGCAAAAATTGTCAATTACCACGATATAAAAGGCATCTACAAGGTTACCCAGCAATTTAAGACATGTTCTACTTCCGCCAAAAACACCAACATCCCAATGTTTGCTGTTCTAGTATTTCGCTACACCCGGAACCACACAAAGTAATTATCAACATCACCTTTAACACATAAAGAGTAACTTTCATCTCTGCCAAAAAATTTATCGACAGCCGCAGTTAATGTCCTTCTAAAGGTAAAATAATGCTATCCACTTGGACGACACTGGCACATTAATAAATCCTTTCTTTTACCATTTTCATGTAAATCGCAAAGCCATTGAAATGACAAGCACTGGAGTAACTTCAATAGCTTAGAAGTGCGACAACCGACCGCTTAACTGAAAGCTGACTGATTTGCCGGATCGTGGATGACTTCACCACTCATCTCGTAAACGTCTCTTCCACCTTTTAAGCTCTAAACGAATCCATATTTCCTTTAACCAGAGTGTTCGTCATGCAGTCAAGAATTCTGCATGCCCAGATCAATTACTTTGCAAACAATGGGTGTACAATAAGAGATCTTGGTAGTAACGGTTAATAAAGGTAACATTAAGATAAGTCATAAAAAACCACAGATTCGCTTCTGGTTTCCTTCAAGAATATTGAAATTCATTCTCCAAAAACTCCACGAGCCTATCACATTTTATAATAAGCAAAAACCTCAAGAGAGCAAAAAATTTTCTGAGAGGATTATCCGCCGACACTTCGAAAGATGAAATCGGCAAAACGCTTCAAGAATTCGGAGTCTCTGTAAAATATGTGCAACAGCTACACAAGGTTTATCCCACCTCGGATGGTGGGGAACCTGAGATCACACCTGTGGTGCTGCATGGCTGTTAAATCAACGAAGCCACCGCAGTACTGATTAGATGGCATTTTTATCTGCTGTAGATCAGAATACCATGGGAGCCTGTAAGAAACAAGAGGTACCGCATTCAGATCTATAATAACTTTGTTTTGCGGTAGCAAACGTTTCATATGATCATTACAAGCAGACGCATCCAGCAACATATAAAAAATTTCCAGTAGATGAGGTTAATTCAGGGTCAAACATCCCAGAAACAGCCAACCGGGCAGTATCCACCCTTACCACTACAAGATACCCGGCAATGATAAGGAAGACACAGAAAAACTTGGATCATTTTACTGCAGTTAAGTAACAAACCATTTGCTCTACACCTTCCGGACTTGCAGATGCTCATTCCAACACTTAAGATCGCCATCCCAGCAACAACAGAAAGGTCCATCTTTGGAAATCTGTCAAAGAATGCGCTCATAGACGTCGGCAGTCAAAGCAATATGTTTTCTCCACTCCCATCAAATCATATGATTACAAATTCCGTAAATGGCACTGCATTGTATATGCAAGCGCCTGCAGAGGGACGAGAGCCTGTGTTGATATGTTGCTGTCAAGGAGTAAAAAGAGTATTTTCGCCGGAACGCAAAAGCCAGGAAGAGTCAAACGTTCTTTTCGCTGGGTAGTGCAGGATGCTTTGGTCTCATGGGGTGACTCCTCATGTTTCAAATTTATAATACTCTCTCAATAGTTCTGGATATGACCAGAACGGCTAAATCAAGGTGCTCTCCCAGAAGAGATTTTGCAGTCTAATAAATGGCCTAAACTTCTATGTATTTGATTTGGCGATAATGGCACGTGTTCTCATCAACTGTCCTTTCTCCATACATATTTGAATATTAGCCGTAAAGGAAACTTTGCAAGAGTAACAGCACAGCATGAATTTGTTGTTCTGGTACCCGAAGTTGTCAAGGATTGGAAAATTATACACCAAAAATGAACAGTTAAATCAAAACATTGCATAAAACTAACTCAGGCAGGAATTTGGTAACGTTCATAAATGCCGATGTTTCATTAGCTATACCAACCCTCGGCATATTACACATATGCCCAAAGTAGGATGATCAAACGTTCTGAAAACAAACATACGTACTATTTGTAACACCGTCATTCGGATCAGACCGAAATGTCGGGGAAAATAAGAAAACATAAGATACTGGACCTCCTCCTGCAGCCAACCGTAGCATCTCCAAATCACTAGAGTTCAATCAAGAAGTTGGCCTTCTTGGTCAAAATTTGTACGGAGCCCTACATTCCGTCACAACATATACATGATATGAAACGAACAGCCAGGGAACTGCATCATTATAATCACCCATTTTTGTGTCGCTTGTTTCGCGATTTCGATCTGTATCCCCCAAATTATATTAGGCTGAACGTTGACGATGAACTTTACTAATTTTACATTGCTGACAAAAAAATCATGGCGAGAGAGATGGCATAGGCACCTATTCACATTCGCATTCGTCTCATTTTCAAAGCTTGAGAGGAAGCCAGTGAATCAGAGATTAAAATAACTCTAGGGACGATACAAATTTGAACACAACTCATTAGTAATTATGAACAGATCATTAGGAAGTTGAAGCGCAAGAGCAGGCTGGCCGCCTTCGTACTATCTATCATTCTTGAAAAGTAACCGAACAACTAAGGCAGCAAGACCGTTTCAACGCCTTAGGGCATGAGAGGGTTACAACGAAAATTCGTCACCTGTCTAGAATGCAATAGTGCTTACCCATCCTCCCATGGGAAAAAACAGATAGTACTTGCATATTGAAAAAAGAAACTGACAAAGTCTATCCACCCAGTTGCCCGATGACAAGCCTGCGCCCCAATAATCTTATAATTCAAAAGACTCTTTTCCCCTTCTAGCGGAACGGTCCGTACTAGTATTTGATTTCAAACTCCTGCGTCAATAGTTGCGAATTATAAAAATGACTCCACTGGTCTTTCAGCACGGCGTAAAAACGGTGGCAGAGCTACCTGATATCGTAAAGACTCTGCTGATTACTGGCTTCGCGGCCGAAGTGGCACCGGAATAGCAAAGAGTAGTGTGCATCGCCCACTGTTTTCGGTATGCTTGTCAGAGGTAATGATATCTCCCTGTATGCTAGTGGCGTAATTCTCAAAGCACGAAACCCGAAGTGGCCAAGGTAGTTAAGACACGCATTCGTGAACGCAAGGTATGGAATTCGCTTGCCGCCAGTACCGTCCTCTATGAGTTTTTTTTTTCCTCCCCAGATTTTCCTCAGTCCTCAAATAAATAGCAAATGCCAGGGAGGTACCCTAAAATGAGGTCTGGAACTTTTCTTTCCTCAAAAAAATCTTTTCCAAAATTATCACATTATTTCCTCTCATGTATCCCCAGTGTCCAACGCTTGTGATGCCTTATCAGTAATAAACGCTATTCAAAAGACGTGAAACAGCACCGATTCTGTTCCAACAACTGCCTAAACTAGGCACACTACCAGTGCCGAGAAATGCAATGTTATGTTAAGACCGCCAACCTGGAACTGATTCCTGGAAGTTACGGGTAAAATATTTGGAGGCTACTTTGAAACAAGGACTGAAGTTCTGGCAAGTAAGGAACTCAGTTAATCGCAAAAATTGCACCCGATACACTGTGATAAATCTGATTCTAAAGCGGCACATGCCAGCAAAGCACCTCCCATATCCTAAATGTACAGAATGAAAACAATATCTTGAGAAAATCATGGGAAAATGTCCCAGTCCTCTTCTCCCTTCTTTTATGAGTAACTGAACAGTTTGGACAGGTAGAATATCATGCCAGCGCTGTTCTCAATGCCAAATATCCCAAACTCATGAAGCCGTGGAAATACCATGGATCTGCATTTAGGGCCATTACCAGATTGTTAACACAGTCAACAGCAATGTACCCTACAGTAGAGTTCAAATGATAACATCCACTACAGAAAGAATTCCACAATCATCTGTGTACTAGTTACCGACATGCACGTTTACTCTATAAAGCACTAGCTCCTTTGACCTTCACACTAATTGGAAGGGACTGAGGCTCCCAAAAATTATCAATAAAACGTTATTAATTTGAAACGGAAGTTAAATAAACCCTAGTAGAGTACATTACAGATAATACAAGTTAGGCTAATGAAATATATGAAAAACAGTTGCGAGTGTGATGAATGCAGTGAAGAAACGGTGGCAAACCCAGCAACTAGGAGAGAAACTTCACATATTACTTGGGATGAATCTAAAAAGTTAGTTCGATGACTGTAAAAGAGAGGGGGGGGGGGGCAAAGCGATAAATCATTTCAGATTTACACTTTATCTGGTACGTGAATTTTGTTTTTACGCGAGTGCAAATGCTTAGTGGATTAAAATATCAAATTGATAAAATTTTAATTAACTGACAAAAAAAAATCAAATGGAAGTGAAGAAAGTGAGAGCACGGATCGAAAATTCCAGAAAGACCAAACCAACAAGAATCAACAAAAGTAAGTATACTTTCACCCAATGCCGTAAAATTAGGAGTATAATTGATTTTCTACTTGATACCAAGTAACGTGTAAAATATGTAGAAAATACGAAAATAAATAGAAAAATGACTTAAAAAAAAAAATGACATTTGCAATTGTATATGATAGAAGAAAAATATAAAGACTTTCTAATTGAACTTTTTCTACTGAATGTTTGCCTTCTTAACTTTATTATAATATTACAAATAGCCACTGCCACACCCACATCATAATTACATAAATTCTGCGATTCGTGCGCGTGCGCGTTATAATCCACGTTTTAACCGTAGCTTCAAATTTACATGGAAAAGGCCATGAGGCCAAAAGGCCAAAGTTCGAAAACCATCGGAAAGGAGAAAACGAATGTGCTAATAAGTTTATTGCTATTATTGTTACATCACACTCTTCATAGCGAGTAAGAGGAATTATCTGAAAATTACAGCAAAATCTGCGCGCGAAATTCTGCAACATCTCACACACTGCTTCTAGAGCAATAAATGGAAAGTTACCATACATCGATCAGATTCGGAAATAGTCGTTGATATATGTGGATCAGTCATTTAAATACCGAACAAACATGGTTGTAGAAATATTTTTATTTGTTTATTTAAGGACGCTCTTTAACATCACAGGTCATCAGCGTCCCATTCTATTCAGGGCGTGAAACGGCCGACAAATTTTGCTCAGAGGCCTCTTCTTTCAGGCTTGAGGTTGTTTATCGTGCCGCAAATGTAGGACAAGGAACTCACGGCTTTACTTCCCTTCCGAAGGAAGCCATACTTACGATTTTTACGCCCGAAAAAAGCCATCGATCCTGGCCGGGTTGGAACCAGCGACCTTGGGTTTAGAAGGCAAGTATGGTTACCACTACACCACCAGGACCGACTGTAGAAATATGTCGGTGACTGGCGAGTTTTGTTTAATGGGAAAGAAGGTAGTACGCCAGAAAACGTAGTCGACCTTCACGCGTTACGCCATGTATGAATAGAACACCACTAGTGGCAGTGTAGGTGCCGTGCAATCGACAAAATGGAAGGTAATGATGATATTTTTCAATCAACACGGCCCACTCCTCATGGGTTTCTGGAAAGTGGGGCAACTGTGAATCTAGTATACAATCTTCTCTACAATTGAGCCTATTTCCATAAATCACTAGAAACCGTCTCATCTTCGAACCACCATGAAAACTGATTCAAAAACACTACACTTCAATGTGCAAAACCATGCCAGTAGTGAATTCAAGTGTTTTTAAGGGAGAGTAAGAGTGACAAGAATTTTAAACTTTTAAAGTGTATAAGAATATTTTTCAGCAATAAAGTATTAACAACTCAAATTTTCAGTATTGGAAACAAAATTAGATACATTTTAAAATTGGTAAAATGTTCTGATAAATTTTTTATTTTCATATATATAATAATAAAATGTGTTTAATTTCTGCAATGAAAATTCCATCAGAAATTTAAAGCTGTTGCCCACATTTTGAAATGCATTGCAAATAATTAGTCATTTTATAAATAGGCACTAATGCAAGAAGTAGACATTAACAGTTTTTTTTTTTTTTTAATTTTTGAAATTACGCGAAAAACCGAGTATATGTTTTAAAAATATATTAATAAAATCTTAAGAGAATATTTTTGTACTAAAATATACAAAATTAAGACTTAAAAGTTAGTCTAACTAAACTAGTTTTTCTAATATTAACACAAGAAGGAAAATAGATTTATAAATCAGCGAAAAAAAAAAAAATGGTATTCTATGCCAAGTAAACTACTAGTAAATTACGCGTAATTTACATACAAATCCAAAAACGTAAATCAACTTGCCAGCCCTCCTTTCACCCCTGAAACAAAGTTAATGTATATAAAAGAAAATTTTTATTGGTTGCAAAATATATCCCTGAATGGAACATGAAAAATTGAAGGTATCAGCATGTTCTTCGCAGATTTACTCACCGATCACTTACTGCGAATATCAATGATTCCCGAGAGCTCAGATCATGGCATTGTCATTCAAACCAGAAGGTTAAGAGAGGAACCAATAGCAGTCTTCGTTCATTGCATGGCTTAATCCTTAAATGTTACTTTTATAGGACTTAGTTAATCAAATTAATCAGTGCATCAGCGTACTAAGCCTGGATCGAGAAATAATGAATTTCATCTGGGGCCCTCTGAAAAGCTTGAGCACCTTAAACAACTTCAAAGGGTTGTTGGACACGGACCATTAAAGAATTCGCGTCCTTTTTGTCCTGCATGGCGAACATTCCGGTTTCATTCCCTGTCATCGATTCTGTTCAATTACAAGGAACTACTAAATTTAATGGAGGAATTAGTAGAATAAGAAAAGTTGAATGCTGGTGTCGAACCCAAAGATTATCATTCCAATGAATACTTTAGATTTTTCTTCCATCTTTCTCTGATTTGTAAAGTTTTTGGCCATATGGATACCGTCAACATTGCACTTCATGAACAACCAATTCACTTTCAGCAGGCCACAGATATGATCTATACTTTGCTTCAAATTACAAGAGATATTAGAAGATCATATAAATCTTTCTGGAACAGGGATCAACAAGTTTTTTTTTTTTTTTTTTTTTTGATTGATTTGTTTATGGACGCTCTTTAACATCTCAGGTCATCAGCGTCCCATTCAACTCAGGGCGTGAAACGGCCGACAAATTTTGCTCAGAGGCCTCTCTTTCAGGCTTGAGGTTCTTTTTCGTGCCGTAAATGTACGACACGGGACCCACGGCTTTACTTCCCTTCCGAAGGAAGCCATACTTAGGATTTTTACGTCCCGAAAAAATCCATCGGTCCTAGCCGGGTTCGAACCCGCGATCTTGGGTTTAGGAGGCAAGTATGGTAACCACTACACCACCAGGATCGACAATATCACAACTGAAAGTCTATAAGTTTCACAGTAGATACTACCAAGGAAAACGAGGAGTCTCCCTCGAACAAACTGCGCGGTAACAGGGATTTTTCTTTACAACACTCCGGAAGACTTCTGTCGCAAGTTCAGTTAAGTTGTACAGTGCGTCACGACCCAATTATAAGATTTTTGACTTTATGGTAATGGCGAAACAGTTTCTCACCAATATAAAAACCAGATTTCAGGAGCTCAGTGAACACTTTAAAATAGGTTGATAAAGCATACCGAGACATTATTTACATATCCTGAAAAATGGAAATACAAAGCCTTATAAATTGATCTTAAGAAAAATCTGCAAATGAAAAGCATGCCAGAGTTCCAGAGTTGCTGAAATTCGTTCGGCCTCTACTAATGGTCGCTATATTAACTTCTACAGCAGATAGAACATTTCCGAGTCTGAGAATAATGAAAAATTACCTGAGACTAATCGCTCAGAAGCGCATGACCCATCTTGTTCCTGAATGTTCATCGCAAGTAGACCAACTCCTTGGACATAGATTTTATAGCCAAATGACTTCATCTCTAGGTCATAAATATGTCAGTCTACTTTCGCTTATTACACAAGCATAAATCACAACTATTGTGTAGTGTGTACTAATTCTAAAACAGTCGAAGTAAAAGTGAAATGTTTGGTGCACTGTATTTTTTAATGTTTCCTATTAACAAGAGAATGGGGATGGCGTTAAAGGTTCTGCCCTTGAGACTGAAAAGCAAACCTAAGAAAGTAGATAGAACTGGGACTTACCTGTCCGGCCTCTCTCAATATTTATTTTTTAAATTGGGGCTTATGGTCATAGAGTTCGTTCTGAAAATCATTGAAGACTGGCGCCAAATGTACAAATAAACGTTTGGGAAGAGAGAACGGTATTATGATGGCACAGAACTAAACATACTTAAAAAATTAACAGAGGGAGTGCAAAGTCCCTCAATTTTGGCTGATAGTGAAAGTGACAGATATGTTTGACATCACTTTGTTGCTAATGGTAAGTGTTTATGTACTCGCACTGAGCGGAGAAGCAAACTTTAGTGAACGAATTTAATTTACATTAAAATTTCCGCTGATGTGTATGAGAGAGGGAGAGGGAGAGAGAGAGAATTAGTCGCATTTAGGCAAAATTTCGAACTACACAAACACCGGCTTAGCCTGAAAATACGTCATTCAAAGAATATGTTATATGAAACTTGGTTTCTGAAGTATGGCTTCCTTCGGAAGAGAACTAAGCCGTGGATCCCATTGTGGTAGATTTGCGGCATGTAAAAGAACATCAAGCGTGAATGAAGAGCCCTCTGAGCAAAATTTATAGGCTGTTTCACGACCTGAATTGAATGGCACGCTGATGACTCAGATGTTAAATAGCGTCTGTAAATAAACCAAATCAACAGCTGTTCATCAGAGATTATGAACAAAGTGTGTTATCAAAGGCAGACATATAACTCTCATGTTTTA